>JARYHS010013630.1:77802826-77975813 GCA_031002005.1 Vandiemenella viatica
AAATTCGTCCCAAAAGTCAGGTAATATGTCATATGAATCGATTTCTACTGAAAACATATTACATTTGATCCATGTGAGGATAGAACCTTCTACTCAAAGTTATCCAGAATTTTGTGACGCTGCGAGGTGATATGTGATGTGACATGGCAGGGGGAACGGGGAGGGGGGGGGGAGGGATTAATGTGTCACCTCGTTGGTAGTGGTCCAACCAGTCGTGAAGGGAAGCAAGTAGTGCAGTTGACTCCTGGCATGATGCCTCGCGGGCATTTAGCGTTGAAAGCGGCCTGAATATGTGATCAGCGGTCGTGAAACGGACAGCCGGCGTGCTAAGTGCCTCTCAGTGCCGAGTAGAATGAGTTCCGCAGGCTCGCTTCTCCAAGGAACATCCAGCTGCCACGGTGTCTATTTTTTTTGAGAGACGAACACTTCCATTCCTATCTCACTTCACCAATGATTCATCCACAATTTTTAAAATTTTGCAATTTCTAAATACCTCACTTCTAACTCTCGCTTTTTGAAGTGATGTTCCCAATATACGAGAAAGCTGTCATTTGATATACATCCGTTCTAATAAGTACTTATCAAAAAATAAACAGCTAGGATCATAAATTATTATTTTTTTGCGAAAAGGTTATTACCTTTCTGAATAGCAATTCTTCCCGAAAGTTTTGTGTACAGATTGATGAGATACATAAGGCTGACCGTTTGGAATCCTACACCCCTCCCTCTCCCCTACTTTGCCTTATCTATTGAGAGCTTTACTGTTATCGATATCGCGGTCATTAAAGACGGGAGAGGATTGGAGACAAGGAATGGGAAGGAATTTGGCGATGGTCATTTGGAGGAATCATTCCGCGACTTTTTTCGGGAAACCATGTAAAAACGAAATCTGAATTGCCGTACAGGGATTTGAAACCGCGTCCTCTCGAATATCAGGACCGAGCGTTACCGCTCACCTATCAGGCTATATGTCCCGATTGCGATAATTGCTTTCACCTCCTGGACCCGAACCAAGTAATAGAATGTGTTGGAACCATCATGACGCTGCAACTTCCTGAGCCAACGAGGCGGTTTTAGTTTGTTTATAGACAGCATTTTTAATCTTTTATGCTAAGAAATTCAATCTTTCTTGATTTATATATATATATATTATCGGATGTGATAGAAGAAGTAAGATAAGTATCATTTCAACTGATGGCCAAATGAGGAATGATGTTAAAAGCATTATGGCAATAGCAAAAATGGCCTTCATGAAAAAAAAGGAATCTTTTAGTTCAAATATAGATCTAACTTAACTTAGTCCACAACCCGAAGGTTGGTTGGATCCTCCCGAAAGAGGCATACTAATCCATTGTGTCAGAGGTAGGACGGCCAGTTCCTTTCCTCTGGGACCTGGAGTTTAACGTGGAATCCGAACCATGGAGCGTCCTGGCACAGCTCATATGACTAAACACAACTCTCAAAATTCCTGCGCCTGCCGGGATTCGCAGGAGCAGCGACCGTTTTGATAGCAAGCGCCTCAGCCACTGAGCTACAAGAACGCTCTACTTGGAAAAAAGTTTTTAAAACTACGTCTGGAGCACAGCACTTTATTGTAGCGAAGCATGGGCTTGAGGAATACCAGAAAGAAGGAAAATTGAAAAATTTGATTTGTGGTACTGCAGAAGGATGCTTAAAATTACGTTGACGGTTAAAGTACGGAATGAACAGGGTCTGGAAATCATGGGCGAGAAAAGAAGTTTCTTAAGGATGGTAGGTCATATTAGTTAATTTGTTAGGAGTTAGCGCAAGATAGGAAGGGTTGGATTTTTTTTTTTTTTATTAACTGCTTTACGTCTCTCAACAGCGAGGTCTTTAGAGACGGGAGGAAGGGTTGGAGGATTGCATCAAACCACTCGAAAGACTGATGAGAATAATAAGAATATAGTTGTGAAACAAAATATTGTGGTGTCTTCAACTTTTAGTACGAAAGTGATTTTAATGCTAATTTTAAATGGCACATGGTGAAGTTGGTGCTGGGAGCAGGCGGTGCGAGAGTGTGCGGGTGGTCGCCAGACGTCATTGAGTGAGTGGCGTCCGCGCTGCCCGCGGGGGCCGTAAAGCAGACGACTGTGAACTACACCAGCCGCCGGAAAATTACTCCGCCGCGCCGCCTCCGTCGCTCCGCCGAATACAAATTGCTTCGGGCTTTTGAGAAGAAAGTTAATTCCGTCAGGACACTCTTCCTCTACGGCTTAATGAGAGAGGGCATATTTCTCGATTCTCTTGATCACTGCTCGCTTCTCCGTAAAATGAGGAAATAATTTGTGGAATCGTGGATTTTGAAGGTTTATCCACCGAGCGGGGCATTAAGCGCGGTATTCAGTCTGATTGAACATTACGTTGAGCTGATCTGTATTGGAATTAGTGTCTAACTTAAAAAAATAAAATAAAAACAAAATCCGGCTTGTCTCCAATTACGTGTTTTTATCTAAACTTAACAAAACAAGTTGAAATACATAACAGAGTGGCACATGCTAATACGAGGGAGAGTCAAATGAAAACCACAATTATTTTCTTGAATTTTATGTATTGTGCACACATACAAGTAATCTGTATCATTTTTCGACGTAGTCTCCTCCACGCCCTATGCATGTCAGCCAATGCTTCCGTCAGGATACTCTACGGCTTGATCACTGCTCGCTTCACACTTACCAGTTACCTGTATCATTTTTGGACAAAGTCTACTCCACGCGCTAGGCATGTAAGCCAGTGCATTCTAAGTGCCTGAATTACCGTACAATTTTTTTTTTTTTTTTTTTTTTTTTTTTTTAAAATACGACACAAGACACAGAAGAACACCTGTCGATAGCAATCCATGTCGTTTTGTTCTGATGGCAGGCCGAAGATAATTTTTGAAGAGGTATGTGTATGTGTTACTGATAACAGTGGTCTCTCGCGGCGTGTAGTGCTCTAAAGTCGCATTCCCACTGCGCGTGGTAGGCAGTACGCGCCTTTCATGTTTTCCCGCCCGGTGGTGGGTCGAGGCGCGCCGTCCCTGCTAGCATATGCGGCAAAGACGAATGGCGTTCCATACCACGCGCCGAGGGAACGGAGCTTAAGAGGACGCCTTTTTCGTCCCAAAAGAGGGTCAGCATAACCTTTCCTTCGGATGGCTGTGTTCGAAACTTCTTAGGTTTTAGGTGATGTCGAATGGCGCCAGTCCTTGCTCGTTCCAGGCTGATGCTAATTGACCCAGGTTTCGTCTCCGGTGACGATTCGTGCAAGGAGGGCATCACCTTCACAAGCATCATCACGCCACTGCTTCAATTCCGGAGCCAGTTGACGTAGCACCCATCGCGCAGACACTCTATGAAACCTGAGCACATCATGCATAATGTGATGTGCTGAACCATGTCACTATGTCATCCAATGTAACTCGGCGGTTTTCCATCAGCTACAGACTTGCGAACTTCCTATACCATTCATACACTAGCTGCTATCACAAACAGGCATCCCCGTACTGTACCTTCATTCTGCGATAGATGTCTATAGGTTTTATACCATCACTATGCAAAAATCTAATCACTTTTCTCCTCTGGTGCATGTTGCTAGTGGGGGGAGGGGGGGCATCTTCGCACTGTTCCTGCGGTGGTACTAGCGCATCTTCACTGTGCTGCCACCTTTGGGGACATCTGCCACATTATTTCAAACAGGCGTACCAATTTACAGACCACTGGCGCGCACTTTCGTTTTTATTACACTTTAAAGGTTTTCATTTGGTTCTCCCTTAAATGTATTAAAATTAAAATTGGGACAGGTTGACGGTCCTTAATTGCAAAAGACAAAACAAATAAAAGTTGTAGTAAAGAGTCAAGTCAAGAAATATTATAAATGTAGTAAGAACGTAACGGGAAAAAAGTTTTCACATTTAATACTTTTGGAAAAAAAAAAAACAAGTTCAGGGCACTGTAAATAGCCCACAGAAAAGTAGTAAACAGTTTTTTATAAAAAAATTGTCTTTCTGTTTCTTTGCCTATTTGTTTGCATGAACGGAGTTTACGAAATTGTTACTGGTCGGTTTCTGATGAGGTTTGAAATACTTTGTAACCTATGGTCCCAGGGGTAAAATAGGATATGTTTAATGTGAAATAATTTGCTTACGGCAAATCAACACGGATTTCGGAAGAAAAGATCTTGTGAAACAAAGCTGGCCCTATTTACACACGACGTAATGAAAGTTATTGATTCAGGTTCACAAGTAGATGTAATTTTTTTAGATTTTCAGAAAGCCTTTGACTCTGTGCCACACAACCGTCTTTTAGCGAAGCTTCGAGCGTGCGGTATATCGGATCAACTTTGTGAATGGATAAATTATTTTCTTACTGGTCGGTCGCAGTATGTCATCGTTAAAGGAGAAAGTTCATCTAATCTAGATGTTACATCGGATGTACCTCTAGGAGGTGTAATAGGACCACTTCTTTTCTTAATTTTTATAAACGATCTCGGAGACAAACTGAAAATCATTTATAGATTGTTTGCTGATGACGCGGTTATTTATAGGGAAGTAAGGAATTCGGCCGATTGCTTAGAAATTCAGCGTGATCTGAATGTTATTTTGGCATGGTGCGCTCAATTCCAACTTACACTAAATTGTAAAAAGTGCAAGACAATGAGTATAACTAACAAAAATAAAACCGATTGTTCAGAAGTACGAGGTAAACAGTTTAGTTATTGATATGGTCGATTCTGTGAAATATTTGGGAGTAACAGTACAAAGGAACATGAAATGGGACTTACAAATTAATTCGTTAGTAGGTAGAGCTAATTCTAGGCTGCGATTCCTAGGTAGAGTCTTGAAAAATTGTAATGAACAAACAAAGGAGATAACGTATAAATCTCTTTTGCGTCCACATTTGGACTACTGTTGTGCCGTTTCGGATCCGTTTCGTAAGAGGCTGATTGAGAGTACAGAGAAAGTACAGAGAAGAGCCGCTCGATTCGTGACCGCTTGTTACAGTCCTTATGAAAGCGTCACAGAACTGATTAGTAGATTGAGCTGGGAGTCTCTGGTAGATAGACGACGCACGTTTCGTGTAAACTTATTATTAAACATGCGTACTCGCACTTTCACTTACGAGTGTAGTGAAATACTTCGTCCACCAACCTATTTGAACCGGAATGACAAGAAAAATAAGATTAGAGAAATAAGATGCCTCACTGATTCTAATATGAATTATTTTTTCCCTCGTACCATTCGGGATTGGAATGCACAGTAAAGAGATTAGCTTTGGTGCTGAGCACCCTCTGCCACCCACATTTTTGTGAATTGCAGAGTATATATGTAGATGTAGATGAAGTCTGAAAGCTAGAAAATTTAAGATAAAAGTGTCCACAAATTAGTAATTATTTTTCGTTTAACGCGATTCAAACAAAAAATATATTCAAGTGTTCCCAACAATTAAAGTATTTAGATATAAACAAAAATTAAAAATAAATGAAATAAGACCGAAGAATCCAAAAGAAAGGAGGGGAGAGGAGCTCTGTATTCCGTTTTTGGACCCTACCGCACCAAAGGGCAGGTGATATCGTAACGGGCACGTTCCGACAATTTCACCTATCTGAGGAACTCATTCGATAGCAGGTTGAGGGACGTGGGTTGTTTAGCTTCAAAGAAAAATCCTGAGCTCCATTAGTGATCGAACTCCTGTCTACCAGGGCACCTTACAGACGAAACTACTCGGACCACCTGAAGATTAGAGAGATAATCCTAAACATAAGTTATGAAGCAACAAATTCATAGAAGGAGTGTGTGAGTAACCAAAATAAAATACATTAAAATTTTCAAACAAACGCCTTTGAAGCGTGTGGTCAAAATGAGTTACTGATATGGTAAAACAGGTTGGCGAATTTTAATATGGAACATGGTACTGAATAATTTTTTCTATACAGTGAAATATCTTAAGTTAAAATCATTGACGTATGACAAAAATATGTTTTTACGGAAACATAATATGTGTAATAGTGATAATAATAATAATTTTAAAGCCAATTAAATAAATGCTGTTGACAAATACTACTTAATCGTCACAAAGAACCTGATTTCTGTTCTTTCTGTGAGGGTTACGGTGCTGAGTATTTCCAACCTTTTTTTTTAATATGTAATCAGTATTATATGTTTATTTGACATTAATATTAGTGAATAATTAATGTTGAACAAGTTTACTACTTTTATTCACAATCAGCATCATAACTTCTTTCAACTACGGAAAAACAGTGCACTAGGCATCAAGAAGTCGTTTCCTGCAAATTTTTAAGGATTAAACAGACATCCCTACTTAAATGCTATAAAAACGGTTTTGTCAGCATTAACTGTGATGGCAGATTATTATTGTAAACAGAAACGTCTGCTGATCTTCATTTCTGTATCTGAAATAGGATGAAGTCGTTAACAAATGCTCTTAATAGACTGCTTCTAATGTATCTACTAGTATCACTACTTATTAGTAATTTAGATAATATTCAGAAATATAAATGCTTTTTAATTTGACTTTGTAGCTAATAAAATGTTTTATGTTAAGCAGTAACACCAAGATGATTCATTTGCCTTTAATTTTTATTCCGACCCTCTATGGATTTCGAAGCATTAAAACGTATAATCAGTTTACAGCTAGAGTTCTGATTTACATAAATGCTGATAACGCATGTTAAACAGTAATATTGCGAAAGCAGTGAATTCGAAAAACTTAGTGACTACCTTCGATTCTTTGAGAAAATATATATCGGCTCCGAGAATTTATGTTCCACGTATATCTTCAACGTGTGGCAATGTTAGTTTTGTTTTTGGTTGTTCCGATTTATTACAAGAATCTGTATAAGGGGGAGGGGGGGGGAGCACACACACACACACACACACACACACACACACACACACACACACACAGAGCAATATCAATGTGCGAAATAAAGCTGCATTAATTACTACTTGATTTCCTTAAATGAAATCAGCTAAATTATTTCGGCAATGGGATTCAGGATATATTTCTCGTGCACCAATAAATTCTTCATTATTTCCCTTTGTGGAAAGCTTTGATGACAGTAGTAGATGACTAACGAAATGAATTCTTGTTTCATTTTTCCTTTGTGTCATCGGAATACATCAGAAAACTCCTTCTAAAAGGTTTTTTTCAATACCTAAAATACCAGTATGTAAATTGAACAGCTTTACTCAAGTTCTCTGCGAAGATTGGATCCTTCATATTCTATCTTTTATGAATAATCAATTACAGATTTGCCGCAATCGACGTTTGACTCGATATACACGCTTCTACGCTGGCCAATAGTTGTAATTTTCAGTCCTGGAGGGGGGACTTTGATTTTGCTATGTAAGCGAGGTTGTCAGGCGGATGGTGGTGTGCAGTAATTGCGATCCCACCCCAGGCGGAGCTGTCCCCACTCGGATAGACTGTGGAGCACACAGAGCTGGTATGCCAGGGTGCGACCCACATACCACACGCAACGGACTGAGGCAGGGGGTGGGGAGGGCGACACAAAACAAGGATCCACTGGTAGCGGTCTGTGGATCACCCACGCTATTCCAAAGACTCACTCGTACTGGTGTTCTTTTATACATTGCTTACAAAAGCGTAAAGACTGAGCACAGAGTAAGTGATTTTAAAGCAGTAAAATAAAATTATTTCCATTTTTTAAAACAGTATGTATTATCAGTATTTTTTCAATAGCTTCTATATTAATTAACTGAACAAAAACTGACTATTAAAATATTTTTAGCAAGTTATTCAATAATTGTTTGTGCATAGTCAGCTCGAAATCTCTTTATCCCGTGGGTTCATCATACTTCCCCACATTCGTTCGTTTTGGTATTTTAAGTATCCAGTCCCGTTTTCAACAAATATTTTAACAGAATAAAAAAATCCGTTGAGTTCAATGTCTCAGGCTGTAGCGAGTTACCAAGTCCTGAATGATCGATTACGACATCGTAAGCTTCTTTACTTACAAGTAACTTAGTTTTGGAGGAAACTGTCTTGTACAGAGGCTTATAAAATTGTAAATCCTCGTTAAATGACTGAATTGAGTTTCATAAATCGGTGTTCACGAAAATCTATCAACCTATAGCTGTGATGTAATCCCAGAATATATTGTGTGGTGATTTTATTAAAGGCTAGTTCTTGAAGCAAAACAGTCGCGACGTGGTTCAAAGAAGTCAACGACTAGGAACATCTATTCGCTTCTTTAAGTACATCGAAATAGTAAAGATTAATAAAGGAAACATTACAGATAGTTATTTGATAACATCACGTATGTAATGTTTACAACGACCTACAGTTCCTCTTCAGCACTGTGGTTCCGCTTGGTAAGGTTTATCTTAATTGAATGAAAATAATCAACAGACAACTTTTATTATTCTCATCAACATTTAGCTCTCAGAAATTGTGAGTTTAATTCAAATAGTGGTGAAATATGTATGTATAAATATCGAACGATGGTTCCTGTATCATTTGAAGAAAATTGTTTTTCTTCACTAATAAATGGCTTTAATCACATAAGAATCAACACAACAACTATCTGTTTTTCAGATGTAGGTCTATGGTTATTAGAGTAGTGTCTAAAGTCGCATTTAGCACGAGATTTGCCAAAAATCTATCGTAATGATTTTCCTGCAAGCGTACTTCCGTCAGCTCCAATAAATACGACAGGGTGCAATTCACACTTACGAGTGTAACAGCCAGATCGTACGGGCATTTAAACGGTCAGGTACACGTGTAGTAATTGTTCCGTGTGTTCCTACGAGCTACAGTAACTTCCACATTGTACTGATTTCCATTCCTAGTATAAACTATGTTCTGCTGTGACCGAATTTTTCTGGCAAGCTAATGATTTATTTGAATAAAAATGACAGATACAAAACAAGGGACGAAACTACCGATCATTCATATTTCTCAGAGAATAATAATAATCCCCTTATATAAAACTCTAACGTGGGGTCTGGATGCGTCGTCTATAGCTGCTACAGCTATTGGCTAGAGAACGGTCACTCGCCAATCAACAGCCACCATATTACATTCCTTCCATCATCTTGCTTTTCGTTCATTTACAGATAGACGCAGAAATTCATGTAAGGAGAAGGAGATTCAATATTTACGCTATTTTATCTATATCAGTTATAAGGACTATGTTAAACCATAACCTAAGAATTTTTTTGCCAGATAGTAAGAAACAATGAAGTTTATTAAAAACTCGGAGAAACGTTATGCGAAATATATTAGTCAAATAAATAACAGTTATCCATTTTCGAAATTATAGTCCCCGTCATCTAAAGTGAAATGCATTTATTTTAAAATCCTAACCAAATATTCGGATAATCTAACCAGAGTAACGTATTCATATAACGAAAGATATCACTAAAGATGAGTTATTCGTTTCTCTTTATAAGCTTTTCCATAATAAATTCCTACTACCATTATATATGATACCCTTAGTTTTCGATACACGTGTTAGCTATTAAATGAGATTTAAGATAACCTTTTTATCAGATCAATTCATAAATGGCAATTCTACAACGATATTCTTGCACCCAAATAGTGGCGAGCAGTGATATTAGAGATTATTTACACAGTTTAATAAATACTCTGTTATTGGTAAATTCCAAATCTCATTCCGGCCTTTGTTCAATTTTAATTTAATTAAAACTTACGCTAATGTTGCTGCTTGATTAAATATTATTTATTACTGTTTATTTCCTTTTTGCATATTTTACTGAACACTTTCGTTAATGGTATTTGTACACGTTTATGCGTTTTTGATGTTATACTTTCCGTCATTTAATGTAAAATAAAGTAAAGTAAATAAATCGTGATCACTGGAGATCACGATTCCGCCAGGAATTGCCATGGTAAAACGCAAGACTCCTCTAGAAATACTTTCCGAAATACATTTAACTGTATTATGACGGTCCAGACTGTAATAAACCTAATTCCTGCTTGAAAATAATGGTACAGGCTGTATTACAACGGAATTACTGCTTGAAAATAATATGTCTTGCGACTGACTACAGCAGTTTTACTACGCCATTACTGAATGTTATTTGCCGGAATCGCGATATCCAGGAGACCTGATCGTTATTCATTTTTTCCTTACAAGCTTTTCCTGAATAAATTCCTACTACCACCATTGGTGATACCCATCATTATTCATATGAGGGTAATAGAAGCTGTGATTTTCGAACGCAATATTAGTGGAGGTTGTGGTTAAGTTGACCAGAATCGCAACTGACACATTTTGTTACAGCATAATTCACTTTGAAATCAGTTTTACAAACCAATTAAACTTCTTTCATAAGCGCCATATTACTAAAGGTATCAATTAATGCGGGTGGAAGTAGTTCTATATTTAACGTGCTGAATTGTGCCTGGACCAGGAATAAAACTGATATTACATGGATAGCAAAAGTTTTTGGGATTCCTAATTTGATTTAATTTAATTGGTTCTTTACTTCCGGAGTCACTAATTCAGTAGAAGTTACTACTGTATGGCTATGTGAACTGCAAATGAAATATGTAGAACATTGCAAAATCAAGGCCATTAGCATTATGTAATATCAATACTGTATAATTAACCAACTGAAAAAAAAAAAATGAACTGCCAGAATATTGCGTTCAAACCGTCATTTTTGACGGGCTCGAAGCTAGTAATAATAATAAAAAATTCACCAGCGGGAACTACTCTCACGTGAAGAGAGTTCCGTTTATTAAAATGAAATAACTAAAAAAGTATGAAATTTATTTTGGGAAAACAGTTTTTTGTTGAAAATTAAATAAGTGATTTTTAAAGAGAGCTTGTAATTTGTTTTGCGAAATTGTTTTTGAAATGGTATTTACAAATCAGTCCCCTTACCCTTTCCATAAAAAGTTAATGGGTGACAAAATAAATTGTTTTTTATATTTACAAAAATGTATTTTCGATAAATATATTTTCTATTTGATTTATAAATTCTCTGCCGAGTATTATAATATTTCCATAAAAGAATCATATATATATATATACATAATTAATGGACTCCCCCTAAGCTCTTCAGAAATGACGTGCTGGACGAAGTATTTTGGCAATTCATTTCTTCGCAAACTAAATACAGTTGTTAGTAAATAACACTAATAACCTTAATAATTACGTAATGAAGATTTTTCCTAGCTTATTGTAACAGCGGGCAGAGAGTATAAGAAAGCATCTACCCCGCACGAATATAAATAAGGAAAACTCAACAAATAGTTAATATACAACATTTTATGCTTTTAGCAGGCGCCATATTAATCAAATATTCCACTTACTTTTTTCGATTCTGGAAACCCTGATGAAGGCACCAGGTTGGGCGCCGAAACGTCGGTACTAATCCATTAATCAAAGCAGTGCGATCCCCGAAAAAAGTAAGTGAAATAGTTAATATGTCCATTTAAACAAAATACATACTTTTCTTATAGTGCTCTCACTATTCATTTCTTCGCGGATGCTCAACAAATTAGAACCATAATTAAATAACATGCATAACATCAAGCATCATTTGTAGAGGGAAAATGTAGGTGGGTGCAGGATAGGGGGAAGATGGGGGTGTAGGGAAATTGCCACCGGAGCCTGTGCTCCATTGCTGTTAAATTAAATTAAATACATCTCTGGCCGCTGATTTAAATCACATGATTGATCGAGAAGTGTAATCGCTCAGGTAACCATTACTATGAAGCACAACTGGCAAAAAATGTATACAGAAAATTAGTACTTAATGGACTAAATATTCGCGAAGATCATTGGCCAGTTTCTACTGCACACATCTGCACACTCCAACATCCCAGAGGAAACTCTGAATCCTCTCAGGAACACTTCTCCTTTAACGAGACGCTTGACTATTCCCAGTTTCCTCAAGCACAAGGACGCCAAGGGGCAGGGAACTTGCGTCTAATGATTTTGATCGGACAAATATGCTAGCATTCAACATGAAATTTTTAATGTGTACCTGTTGTATTATAACACAGTGCAATATATAAATAACTCGTATGCAGGAAGTGCATACCACTTTAAGGTAATTCATCGTTAAGTTGTTAGTTATTATACTCTTACTTACAGCAATGTGATACAATCCAGAAACTCAGATGCAGTGAACCATCACTCACCTGAAACAAAATAAAGAAACATTTGAACAATTTTCTTGAACAATTAATTTGAACAAACTAATCATATACGTATGATACTACCGTTACCAAGATAAAATAACGGCAGTGTTTACATTGCGAGTCAGTGTAATAACATCAATTTTCGTCAGTTGATAACAAGTCACGTGTAATGTACAGGACGATTCTATTATTTACTGGAAATTTAGCTGCAGTTTCTCTGTTTTAATAAGATTTTATGCTTAGAGGACTGTTGTGCAAAAATCATAGAGAAATGTAATAGACACTTTGTTTTTTTATTGTGATTACTATTAGCCTCTAAACCCGTCAAAAATGACGGGTGAAAGGAATGTTCTGGCAACTAATTGCGTTTGACTAAATAGATATAATTGTTATTATATAATGCTGATAACCTTATTTTGTGATTTGTACATATTTGGCTGTAGTTTACACAGCGATACAGATGGAACTTCTATTGAATTAATGATGTCAAGGTTAAGGAACCAATGAAATTAAAAATAAATTACTAATCCCAAAACCTTGTGCTGTAGCGCGAGATATTAGTTTTATTACTGGTCCAGGTTCTATTCAGCACGATAAATACTACACAGAGAGTAAGAGAAAAATCTGCTTGGAACGAATTTTAATTAAGGAAATGAAACTAATAATTACTATGTCAATTTTTACGAAATACATACTTAGTGCTGGCAGTTAATTTACTCGTGATGCGTAGTTAAATAGAACTGTTATTAAATAACGCACATAACCTCGAACATCTCTGGTCGTTGTGGGTTGGGCAGTGGAAGCGAGAAGCATTACGTCAAGGCATGACGTCTAGTGTGACGTCATCACGTAACAGAATATTGTGACGAAGACTGGCATTTTATAGGTATAGATTATTGCTTTGGGTTTTACACCTCGTCGACGTCGAGGTAATTAGAAGAGAAGACGAGGATTGTAGACAAGGAAATGGAAGGAATTTGGCCATGGTATTTTAAAGGAATTCTACTGGCATTCGTCTGGAATGATTTTCGGAAACCGTGGAAAACCAAAATCTGGACGGGCCTTGAACCCGCTTCCTTCCTGTTGCCAGGTAAGAGCGTTACCGCTCACCCACCGGTCTTGGTAAATGTAATAGAAGTAACAGAAAAACTTTCATCTTTTTTCGCCTTTCTTTTTATTATTTTCGCTTTCTTAAGCACCCTCTTTGTCCACTCCACCACCCATCTACTTTTTTAGTTTACGAATTTTACATTTAAATTCTTTTTGTGTTTTTGGTAAATTATTCATAGCTTCCCTTCGTAATTTATTCCAATCTCTGACACCCATACATAATGGACACTCCCTTATGCCTGAAATAGAGTGCCTTTTTTGGTCATGGTCACCTTTTCCCTTCCTGCACTACTCTTACTTCTTCCACCCACATATTTCCACGCCTCACCACCAAAATACGCCTCACAAACTCCCTGCACACTCTTGACCCTCCTCCCATCTTCCAATTAATCACAATCCATCTCATGTATCATATCAGTTAGTGATTGTGTGAAGCACAGCACTTTATGGTAGCGAAGCATGGACATTAGGAATACCAGAAAGAAGGATAATTAAAGCATTTGAAATATGTTGCTATAGAAGGATGCTGAAAATTAAGTGAACAGAGGACATGTCTTGAAAATGGTGGATGAGGAAAGAAATATATGGAAGAATCTTACAGAAAGAATAAACGCGACGGTGGGTCATATTTTAAGACATGCGGGATTGGTTAATTGGTTGGTGGAGCGAATAGTCGAAGGTAAGAACTGTAGAGGAAGACAGAAATTAGAATATTTAAAGCATATAATTGAGTACGTGGGATGTAAGGAATATGTTGAGTCACTTCTCTGTCTTGGGTAGTAATATCTTTGAATAGGCTGAGATGATCAGGAGTGGGCAGATGTAAAGTAAACTTGGCAAGATGGGGCTATACTGACAATAATGATATCAAGTGCGACTGCGGTGAAGACCAGACTGTCCAGCACATGCTCCAGTGTCGACTGTGTCCAGCATCCTGCTTGGCAGATAATCTGTATGAGGCCTCAGAAAATGCACTGGAAGTGGCCAAGTGCTGGTCCAGTATAATTTGATGATTGTGATTGTGTAACTGTATGTTTCTGATACGAAATAATAATAATAACTTCTCTGGCACATTCTCTTATCATCATCTCCAGTAAATGAATGATTTTGAAACATTTTCCCTCCACGTGCGAAATATTTCCTGTACAGTTGAGTTTGTTATAAAATGTTATGTCTAAACGTATAAATCAAATCTTCAACAAGCAATTATTTTCCCACTCAATAATCATAAACAACTTCATCTATTTTTTTTATCTCTGTTCCTAATAAGCTGACCCTTCTTGGAACTTATCTTCATTTCATGTTAAGAAATCAAGTTAAATATCCTGTACAGCTGTTCGCAGATTTCATCGTTTTTATCCTGTTACATACCATTATGTAATGAGGAAACAATCTAACTTCTGACCGTAAACCATGCCATAATTAATAACAATGGTCCCAATACACTACCCTGCGGCAATCCCGTATTTACTCTCACTTCTTTTGATACTTTAACCTAAAAGGAAAATTCCTGAAAATATCGGCTGATATGAAATTTTAGTAATTATTGGTTACATTGGAAATGTAAAAACCTTTGAAGCAAGTACTAAGCTAAGCTATCTTTTATTTACTTTGAAACGAGGCATAATTCTGAAGCTCAAGCAGCGTTTGGTGAGGTGAGCGTCGTTGCTGGGGTCGGCATCTGTTCGCTTACCTCACCTCCCCAGGGGCTCACATACCGCATTAACACTGCGGCTCAGCGAAGGATTCGCCAAGTCACATTTCCGGCAGACGTAAATCCCGCGAAACACAACCGCGGAGCCCAGGTGCGCGTCTGCTACAAGTTCAGGGTGTCGGGCGCCATCCCCATGCCTCACGTATCACATTACGCGGAGGAAGATGTTCTGCATAAACAAGAGCGCTCACAACGGAAGCTTGGGTGACTCGAAAATAAATAAAAGACGACCTTAGAAAATATCAGGTAGTCAAAACTAACAGACTAGAATCAAAAGTACTTAATAGTCCACATTACCAATGATTGAATCGTTCTGTCGCATATGTGGCTTGTCCCCATTTAGAGATTTTGACACTTCTTGCTTTGCATGATACAGTTAACAGAAATTATGTGATCATTTATTATATGAATGGTTACATTGTCTAATTTGATGGTTCCAATTGTTCGTATGGGAAATATTGAGCTTCTAGGAATCAACGACAACTGGTATTTTTGGTACGAAATAAGTATAAAACTACCGTTCTTTCAAACGTACCAGATATTATAAAAAGTCTGCGTTAAAATAAACAAGCACTGAAACGTGAGGAAGAAATTTATACTACTGAGTCCTGAATTTGGTATTACGAACTGACATTTAATTTGTCTGTTTAATGTTCTAAGTTATTATTTGGTGCCGTTGTGAATTCATTTAGATAGTGCATGAAAGGGTTGACTTTTGTCATATCTACAAATATTACGTAAATTTATGAAGTAATATAAGTCAATCTGCAAAATTTAGTCCTCCTTCTCTTGAGTTACTGAAATCATGAAGTGGGATATTTATGCTAATTAACATTTAAACGTTGCCCTTGCTCATCGGCTTTCAAAATGACACGAAGTATAGATCTCTCAAACAAAAATTAGTAATAACACAAACGATTCCAGCACGTGAAATCTTACAAATAGAACAGTTAACATGGAAACCAGTGGAATTTTTAAACTTTATTAAAGCATTTGGTTAGTGACGTGTTCAGTATAGTAAGTGGTGATGAAAACGCCGCACCAAAATCGTTAATAACTGAATTACTGTATCAATACAATATATCTAAGAGATAACTTGAGCCACGTCGTTTGCTCAGAAAACTGCCTAACGGTGCAAGAAAATTCCAGTTTCCAAAGCTAAAAAGACTTGTTTTCAAGGATGCTGATCAGAACTGGATAGCTTAGTTCTCTCCTGTCGCTAAGAATCAAATGATCTCTCCCGAGCACTGATCACATTGTTACCTGTCATCCCCATTTCTTTTCGAAAACGACCAATAACGCTATTTTTCCCCGGAATATTCTGGAGCGTTCGGATTGTACATGGAATAATTTGAATTACAGTTAATATAATAATGTCGTATAGATATTAAAATGCAATAAGTTCGTTGATCTATGATGAAATCATGTAATTTAGCCAATTCCGTCCGCCGCCGCCACCGTTGTCACCAAGACAGCTATTGGTTGGAGCTCCCCTAAGCCGTGCCGATGACTCCCTATGAGAGCCGACGCTTTTTTTGGGACTGGGGACAAGGAACGGGAAGGAATTCGACCACGGAGTTCTGAAGGAAGCATCCGGGCATTCCCCTGGAGTGACGACCGGACAAGGATTCGAACCGGCGTGCGGCTTCCTCCTGAATGCGAGGCCAGAGAGTTAACCACTCACGCACCACGCTCGGTGAAATTTAAGATGTGCTTTAGTCTCTTAGCTTTCATTAACTTTGCTTGTAGCAGAGTTTCATTTCAAATTAAATACGTCATTTTAGTTAAAACATATAGTAAAATGTTGTGGCTTAAAAACATGGGATATAATAGTGCTTAAAGATTCAATGAAGTCCTTCTCGTGGTTGACATTTTTTAATCATTGCCGTCACGATGCTCGAGAATCTTTTGTTATTTACATTAGACTTGTGGTTACTTTAGACGTGAGGTTAAGACTATTAAAAGTAACAGCAATTTTTTTGTTACACTTTTCTTTTTACGTTGTGTACGTTTTCACCGCAGCTTGATCATTACGTTATTACATGTATTTCTTCATTGTGTTTTTTGAGTATTTCTTTAATTTTTTTAATATACGTTTACCAGATTAACTATTTTTTTAGTAATATTCGTGCTAATCGTGGTACAGGGCGCACATATCGCGATAAATACACAGACGGAAAAAAAAATCCCAACACCAAGAAAGACTTGTGTTAGATAAACGAAATTTGGTAGGCGTGTTTATACATCTGAAAGATGACATCGATTCAAATTTCGCGCTTCGCGCATAAGTGTGGCGCTAGTAGCGCTACTCAGAGCTTGCAAATCAGGTTTGCTTTAAATACGCGCTGTAAAGTTTGTGAACGTTATTTACCGCTGAGATTTGACATAGTGAGTTGATGTTAGCCAAGAATGCCTTTAAGAAGACGAAGAAGCCATTATCAACAGCTCACCGAGTTTGAACGAGGTCGTGTAATAGGGCTACGAGAAGGTGGATTTTCTTTTCGCGATATTGCAGAAAGACTTGGCCGGAATGTATCCACTGTGCATGATTGTTGGGTGCAGTGGTCAAGGGATGGTACTGCCTCAAGAAGACCGGGTTCCGGGAGGCCACGTGGCACTACTGAGAGGGAAGACCGCCGTATTCGGCGTACAGCTGTGGCGCATCGTACTGCGTCTGCGGCAGAAATTCGAGCTGCAGTTGGTACCACAGTGACACAACGAACTGTTAGAAATCGGTTACTTCAAGGACAGCTCCGAGCCAGGCGCCCTGTAGCGTGCATTCCACTGACTACAAGCCATCGCCGTTTGCGACTCCAGTGGTGTCAAGCCAGAGCTCATTGGAGGACGGAGTGGAGATCTGTTGTGTTTTCTGATGAAAGCAGGTTCTGCCTTGGTGCCAGTGATGGCCGAGTGTTGGTCAGAAGGAGGCCAGGGGAACGCCTGCAACCAAACTGTCTGCGGCCTAGACACACTGGACCTACACCTGGAGTCATGGTCTGGGGAGCAATTTCCTATGACAGCAGGAGCACTCTTGTGGTTATACCAAACACACTGACTGCAAATTTGTACGTCAGTCTGGTAATTCAACCTGTAGTGCTGCCATTCATGAACAGCATTCAAGGGGGAGTTTTTCAACAGGATAACGCTCGCCCTCATACCGCTGTTGTCTCGCAACGTGCTCTACAGAGTGTCGACATGTTACCTTGGCCTGCGAGATCACCAGATCTGTCTCCAATTGAACACGTATGGGATATCATTGGACGACAACTCCAGCATCATCCACAGCCAGCACTGATCGTCCCAGTATTGACAGCACAAGTACAACAAGCATGGAACTCCATACCACAAAGTGACATTCGAAACCTGTATGACACAATGCATTCACGTTTGCAGGCTTGCATTCAAAATTCTGGAGGTTACACCGGCTATTAATTTAACAGTATTTCACATTTGAAATGCATATTCTTGAGCTTAAATTAACCTGTGATCTTGAAAATTTAATCAATTAAACATGTTAACTTGACAAATGCATTGTCCAAATTTCATTACTCTACAATAATTTTTTCTTAGTATTGGGATTTTTTTTTCCGTCTGTGTATGATACTAATCTAAACCTGCGACCATAACCAAAACACTGTGATGGTCTTAGAGCTAGTATTAAATAATTTGACTCTTGGAAACCAGATACAAAGCGTTGTTTTCCGGTTCTTGCGTCCAAAAGCTATCACTCCTTGAAGCGATTTAAACGAAACGTGCATGGGACGTCAGGAACCCTTATCGACTGGTATGGAGAGTGGAGGAATCTGAGCGCCTAATGTTTTCTCAAGCGAGAGCAGCACGAGCGAGGCTTATCTGAAACAAAACTACCACAACTATTTCGCAGCACAGCACACTTCCCGTTACACCAGTGAAAATAACTAAGGCACTAGAGAGTAAACAAGCAATGAAATTCGCAGTTCGTGCAAGGCCATTAATAAAAGATTTTAAGATCAAGAGATTCTTTTTACTTTCAGCTGTCTTCAAAATAAGATGTCTGAAAAGGTAATTGAGAAGTAATTTGTGTGGAATTATTGCTGAAAGAAACTGATAGGAATTAGAAGCTTGGTAGCATGAATACTTAAACGGATAACTTCATGTAATCTTTTTGAGCCTACGACTAGAATCAAATGAACGAGTAACTATTTAAGAGTAAAAAATAAAATTATGATATATTTATGACGGTCGTATTATTTCATCTTCAACAAACAAAGGTTAATCACAGAGGTAAACTTCAGGATATCATCGAATATGACCAAGGAATGACAAGAACCGTACGAGGGGCTGCAAATTAATTGTCACATCCCCTAAAACACGATGACCAACAGTTGACAGGTAAATTTTGTTGCCAGTGATTGAAACTGATGCGTATTAACTCCACTTACCTAAAATGCGTGAGCAATTGAAACGTGATTTGCTTGTTAGGTTAAACCACCATTGTCAGTGAGTTTTAAATACTGAATACACTACCTCAAAACGTATAGTATGTGTCATCGAGAGCATTGTAATGTCGCTATTAATTCTGTGAATACCTGACAAAACAACCCCAACTGTAGTGTCCGGAATGATGTAAGAATTATTTTTAAATTAACATAAATCCTTTTTATCTCTTATTCACTTGTAATTTCCCAGGTTAGGTTCGTCTTCTTATTTCCTACGTTGGATTTACTTATTTAGCGTAAGGCTATCCTGTAATGGAGATATTCACGAAAAAACTGATGAAGATAAGCAATTGAACTTCGTTGTACTAATTATTTAATTAAAGTTTCTCTAACTAGCTCAAGTCAATTAATTTTCCATGTATTTAAAATAGAACAAATACTTGGTTTAATTAACTTTACACTTCAAGTTGCAGATGTCATTTCTACACAAAATTCTTCTGTATCACTCTTTACATAACTCAATTAATCTATCCATTTATTAAAAGGATAAATCCAATTGAAGGTTGATGAAGTAAGAATGATATATCAATAAATATTGGGTTTTTATGTCACTCTCTAACAACCAGTGATTCAAGTTACTGGCAATAAACTGAAAATGTAACTTGCGCGTCCATATGGCTATAACGAATCTTCCGGAGGCAATGAACGGAATTCGGACATGGCCTTTTGAAGGAATCATTTTGGTATTTGCGTGGAGTGATTTCAGAAAACCATGCAAAACCAAGATTTTGACGTAAAGCAGTGTCTTCCAGAATGCTGGAGGCGCGATTAATTTCTTTTTCGTTACAAGAGGATTTCTACAATCTAGAATAACATGTCACCTAGGATGATACACATTGTTTAAGAAATTTCAAATTATTATTTTAATTTCATAACACAATAAAAATTATTTAATAGTGAATAATGTGTTAAATATCAAAACCTTGTATTTTTTTTAAATAGGGTTTTATTTATGCCTTACCAAATTCGGTAGCCATTAGAGTCATAATTCAATTATTGACAGATAACGGGAAGAAAATAGATTAAGCCTTTCTGTAAGTATTGTCCGGCATTCATCTGGAGTGATCACGGAAAACTGAAATCTGATTGGCTGGACCGAGAATCGAGCCTGGGTCTTCCCAAATGCCAACCTGACCGTTGCCACTCACCCAGCACTCTATGAAATTAAGATATTGCTTGGTACGTACAACTCAGGCTATCGTGGTATTGATTAAACGTTAAGGCTTGTTTTCGTAGTGTCTGCTGTTGAAGCATTATTTAAGTTTTTGTTCTCTTTTAAAAAAGTAAAGTATGTTACGTTACAGCACTTCAATCAAAGGTGCGCTTGTAAATACGTCGAAGGAGTCTGTATCTTTTTGAGGTAGCGTCTCTTACATACCGGGAAAATTTCATCATATATCCATATAAATTCCTTTACATCGCTAAAGTCTGTAGAACAGGAATGCCAATATCCGCTCTTTTCGGCGAGGATTCAGGTATCTTGCGGTTGAGGCATGGGTATGGGGCTGATGCAATATTTCTCCTCTTTTCACCATACCTATTTTAACGATTGTGTTAAAGGCAAAGCTCGTCATTTATGAGAAAATAAATTTGTTTTTCGTTCAGTCAACTGGTCCATATAGTAGGCTAGTTAACAAAATGTCCAACTGTTTCAAGTATTTCTGTACCGTGTGCAACAGGCTGCAATCACCGTGCATTTTTCTTAAAGTAGAAGGTATTCCGGAACAAACAGTTTCAAATCGACCAGTTCTTCTTTTAAATCTAGTAGAAAGTGGTGGGGAATATCTGAAACAGCAACAGACGAAACATAGTCTGGCAAAACTTCAGAACTACTGACACTCTACCGACTGAAGACATGTAGCTGATTTCTGTAATCTCATGGGGTATTTTACTACAAACAAATGCTGCTTCTATACAGGTAGTATATCTTCTTTAACTTGGGATTCTTACTAATTCACTGCAATGACATCACAGACTATAGCCAAACCGTTGTCTCATCAATGTGCTCTGTTGCTTCTTTTAATAAATACTTTTTTAAACCTCGGGATTATAATTGGCTTAGGATAATACATTCTTGGGCGGCCGAGTAGCTCAGGCGGTAGAGCGTCGGACTGCTATCCGGACGACGGGGTTCGATCCCAGACGAAGCCGAGGATCCTTCCTGGAAGCTGAACGTCCGGAACGACTGCCCAGGCCCACTCAGCCTCCTGTCCAATGAGTACCATGGAGAAAACTCCACGGGAAGGCGCTGACCCCGTCACATCCACCCCTGTGCCAATGGTTCCATTTGACACTTTAATTGTACCTCTCAAGCCCTAGGAAAAATTTTCTAGTTAACTTCTCTTGAACCTCTCTGTATGCGCCAAGAATCAGACACTGCATAACAGAACTTAATTTCTTAATTGTTTTGTCAGATATGTCTGTTCTTTCTTCAAAGAAATGAGAGGAAAGTTTCTGTCGAACACTATCTCCTTTCATGACATCTCGTTGTCGTTGGCCGCGCGATTTGTTTGGCGGACTGAATTTCATCACCATTCATACGAAGTGACAGGCATTTATTGCACACGACTTGAGTAGGAAGTGGACGACGCTTCAATCGCGGGGGCGGAGCTTTGTTCCAGACCTCACTTCGATGTAAATGTCTGGAAAATGTTGGTGGCCTCTTCACTCGACAGCTTGCCGAAGTCTATCCACCTCAGGTTGTCACAGGATAAGAAGACCACTTTGCGCATCCTACTGCATCATAGGTTTCTTAGGTTTACTTCATTTAATCTTTTTTTTTTATCTACTTGTGTCTTTACGCCACGTCGACATTGACTTCTTTAGAGGTGGTTTATCTTATTTAAGATTTTTTTTTGTTTAAAAATTTGTGTTTGTTCGCCTACTGTATTGGTATGTATACACAATAATACATAAAAAAAACCTTAGAGCCAGTCAACAGTCTTAAATCTTTGCCTGACACCCGTTATTTGACGGGAAGGTGATAGTTTTCTGAAACCTAAGGACGGGAAAATTCTTACAGGAAACTCCGGTCGACACCCCTAAAGCAGGTTACCGTGATGATAAAATACAGAGCTCCATGTTATGCTTAAAGTATGTGGTAAGCCACTCACTTCGGAAAAAAATATGGTTTGGAAGTTTGAAGAAAAGAGCGTAATGAGTTCGCATGTAGCAGAGAGGTCGTATACATGCATGAACTTTCATTTGAATATGAAAATAAGAATGATAATATCCTTAAGAGAAGAAGGAACCTGGAGCGTCTAGCTGGTCAAGGACAAACAATAAAAAATTAAACCACAGAAAAACAGAAGGAACGAGAGGTCTGTGTCTAACTGTAGACAATATTAGATCTTCAGTAGTCGCAAGGAAAATCGAAAAAGTGATGTATACAACAGACAAATAAAAATACGTATCAGAGCCATGAGAATACGAAGTATTCATTCCAATTTGTTTCAAACTGCTAATAGGTCTTGCTAAAATTCGTCGACGTTTAAATAACTGCCTTCATTTGCTGTATACTGATATTAAAAAACATCCTTGATGTTTATAGCTTCATTTACAAAAATTATGTATCGGCGAATCGAATACGCATAAGGAGAGTTATAGATATAAGAAGGTATAGTAATCAGTCTGTGGATACAATTACTACATTGTCAATGTAGTGTCCCGAAGCCGTATACAACACTGAAAAAGGAAAATTAGTAAACACACCATATAACAATCCGAAAATGGCAGAAATTGGGTAAAAATTTATAGTCTACGTAACAGAGGGAACAAGGACTGGACTGAAGATAGTGATAATCTGTAAGAACATTTCATGAGAAAGAAGGTACATACATAAGGCACGTTTAAGAAAGTAAAATTAATAGTTTGAACAGAAATGTGAAAAAAATATCTCTGAGCAGGGACAACGAACTCTGGACTAATGAATGGAAGAAGAAGTTCTCAACCAAACGAAGAAGTAGAGTTGGCTGAGAGACGTAGTGATTAAGTTAGAACGAAATGCCAAAAGCAGTCAAAACATGAGAACCAAACAAAGACCTGAAAAACATGGAATGATTTTAAGTGCGCACTGGCCTCATTAGCGATATAAGGGGATCTAATTGGTGGGAGAAGTCAGAATAATACTTAACGGATAAAATACTTAAATTGGCTTTAAACCCGACAACAGCACAAAGAGGAATCAAAAAGAAATGCGTACTGCGAAATGGCGCAAACCATAATTCAAATTAAAGGGAATATTTCTATTCGATAACATAGCTCCCAAAACATCTTCCCATTTGACAGGAAACTTATTAAAAAAAAGACATTGTTATAATAACGAAATATGACAGAAATAACATAATGTAAGACCTAGAGAAAATTTTTGTAGACTCGTTAAGAAACGAAAAAATTCGAAATAAATCCACCAAAATGTGGAACGTACTTAAAAAAAAAAGGCTTGATCGGAAATGTGGTAGTTATTAGGTGAATCTAATTTTCAACGGTGCTATATTAACGACATTGGAAACATAGGAAAAAACCATAAATCAAATACGATAATCGATAAAATATTCATACTGGCGCTATTACGTTAGAACGGATGTTAAAATGTAATAGGTTGTTATGTGATATTTGTTAACATTCATAAAACGAATTATAATGATAACTGGGAAAGATAAATGAATATAAGACACTCTTTCGAGAAATGTATTATCGAATTTAGAAATTAAAAATTAATTTCCCCTTCCATTATTTGGATAAATTTGGCGTAATGAGACAGCTATAAGAAAACGATAAATAAAAAATTTAGTAAATCAAGAGACAGCAAAAATACCTGATAGAAACGCAAAAGTAAAATTATAACCAAACACTTTTATTTCTAACACTTTTGATACAGATTATTATTTTTCATATGTATTGCAACACTTCCTAACAATTTTGGAAACAGTTTTCATGGTTAGCCTGAACATTAAAATTATTTTTAAACTATTAAATTTGCTGCATATTAGCTACTTCTTGAGGCGGCGAACGAGTGTGGTGGGTGAGCGGAAACGCTTTGAACGCTTTGACCTCGCATTGGGGAGTACGCGGGTTCGAATCACCGTCCAGGCATCCAGATTTGGTTTTCTCATGGTTTCCCCAAATCACTCCAGGCGAATGCCGGGATGCTTCCTTCAAAAAGGCCATGGCCAAATTCCTTCCAGTTCCTTGCCCCCAGTCCTTTCTCGGCTCTAATGACCTCGACGTCGACAAAGCTTAAAGCCATAAGCAATAAAAAAACAAAAACAAAAAGAAAACAAAAAATGAGGCGGTGGTGACAGAAGTTACTCACCTATTATTTATCCTAGCCGTATAATTTACGTAAGATGGATATCATCAAATGACTGTTTGGGAAAGTGAGGTAGGACCCAAAAAAGTTTGAGCACTACTGGAGACGTTAATGATTACAAGAATCTAAGTCAGTGTAGTTTTTCTTTCTGAAAGAAGGTTGTGAGTAATTTTGGCGTAGGCCGAAAAAGGTTGGAAACCTGTGCTTTAGAAAAACTGGAAGTCGATAGCATTAAGACGACGAAGGAACATCGACAGGCGTATTTCGTTTTGATAAACTATTTTAACTGAAATACATCGATGAGTTTCTGTTTCTTTAGTTTACATACTATCTAATTTAATTATGAAGTTGGGTTTTAGCTATTCTTCCGCGGTTTTTTTAAAGAAATTTAATAAATTAATTAAGAAGTATTAACAAACTGTGTTTCATTCACAAATAATTGTAAAATGTGAGAACGAAGGCTTTCACGGCGTATCGATGAAATATAGTCTTCGCGGGTTTTCCGCCGTATATTGTTGTATCTCTTCAACAATATACGGCGGAAAACCCGCGAAGACTATATTTCAATTGTAAAATGGTTACACCCCAAATAAATAAATAAGTAAATTTTGTCAGATTGGAGTATTTACCTCCTACTGCTACGTCTATTAATTTCTTCAATTATTTTGCTTTACTGAACAATATATATCGAAGCAAAACAGAACAAAAAATAGACTCATATACATTCCTGAGTGAAGTCCTCACTTTACGTTTGTTTCGTAATATGGTTATGGGAGTACGACTGTTATTAACCGACGTAACAAATTAATTTCATCTTTTTTACAAGCGTAAGAAGCAGTGTAAATATCAATGGTGTCTTAATGTTTACTTGGCAGGTATTACAAAACGCTTATGAACGTGCTGATCGTAAACGAAGAGTCTAGTATATTATCCTGAAAAATAGTTAGAATTGTTTCTAATTTGCACTATTTACCATAAATTTCGTGTTTAAATTTGAGGAGCACAGTCATTCCGGAAAATATACAGCGGAAAAAAACATACGTCTTCTACTTTCAAACAAGAACCCTAAGCTATTATTTAACCTTATTAGAACTCCTACATTTTTTCTTGATTGGTTCGGTCAAAAACGCGGTAAAAACTTCGCGCGATACTGAAACGGAATTCGTAAAATTAATGAACGTTTATTTCCGATTGCTGTACGCGTCATATTTTTTTATCAAAATGTAAAAATGCGAATACTGTTATACTTGTTTGAAAACATAGGGTTAAATTGACACCACTGCCAACCAGAAAAATACTACAGACATACAGCCGCGGGGTAGATCTGCTGAGATCTTGGGCGGCTTCGTGTTGCGTGGCAAGGAGATGGAACAGATAAGAGAGCAGAAGATCACGTAAGAATAGTGTCTTTAACATGACGAAGGCGAAATGACGTCTTGTTGTCTCTAAACAGAGAGCCTAAGCTAATCTGAGAACATAATATGAAATTCTCAGTGCCATCGTTAGAATTACCTAAATCTTATTTTACCGTCATTTGTTCTCAGGAAAGAATGGACTTAATTTTTAAGACAAATCTCTCGTGGCAGTCCGCGGATTGAGGTCCTCTGCGGTTCAAGTCAATTAAGCATTCGTGTTCCCCAGGGCGTCTCTCCTTTCGCCGTCCTTTTCATTCTGTGAGCCCTGGACCCGTTGGATGCTCGCCAAAACTAACCCGCCACTAATTATGTAGGGGGACGTGGCTCTTTCCTCTACCTAAATAATTTCATCGTTCCGCATAAAATAACACATTAGAGGAAAATGGGAGTGCTTCTACTCCAGCTGTTTAACTTTCCTACGAGTGTAAACATCTGAGAAAACTAGTGGAGCCTTCATGTTACGATGCGGAACTTATTCTTTAACTTTTTTTTTGAGGGGGGGGGGGATCATGTTAGAAGCAATGATTAAAAAATATAAATTGTATGACATTTTTACATATCCAGGCATCACATAGGCATGCATAAAGGGTGTTCAAAAAATTGTAAAATATTTTGGGAGGTATGCATCAAAACAAGACAAAAATATTCAATAAGCGTTGGGTCGCAAACCCATAGTTTCGAATTAATACCAGGACCATCCACGGCAATGCATGCCTCAGCCCTTCGACGTAAGGAATCACGCATTCTTTGAAACTCTCTTGGTTGGCCCTGTACGTGATTACATGCATTGAAGACCTTAGATTCATGGTATTTTACACTTTATAACCTCTGCCATAAAATATTATTACGACTATCGTAAACTAAAACAGGGGGAATGATGAATATTTCGGAACTCCTGAAATCATATTTTTTGTTTGGAATTACATATTATTCCTACCAGTGGCACTGGTAGTTACATACATCTCGATTTTGGTAAACTTCACTCCACAGCTGCTGCAAATATGAAAATATACAAAAGAAAGATAAATTATTCAAGTAATAAATTGTTGATTTGATCCAAACCTTCACAACAATGAGCTGCTTTGAAATTGTCTTCGGACGTTACGTCGCGTCTTTGTAGTACTTTACTACTGACTTGAAGACTCCCCGCACTCAGCGATAGGGTGTGCCTTTACGAAAGAAAGAGCAGTGAATTGGAAAGAATTCGGCGGTATTTTTAGAATGACAAGACACAGCGTGACCACCGATGAAAAATTTAATACCAATAAAATGGCTATGGATCGAGTTGTATCTCGTTTACAAGCGGCTTTGTCTATTATGTTCTAACTAACCATCGTCCGGGACTCTTATAGTACGGATTTCTTTCATGAGTAAACGATGTAGGTAGATACTAATTCTTAACGGTTTGGTCGAATAATAGACAGAAAAAAAAAAGACATGAAAATTTTATGGCTGTCAACGGGAGAGAAAAATAAACAATCCTGTTCATGAGAAACGAATTTGGATTTTAGGTCAACGGCTATGGCGCGGGACGTTCCGACTATTTGCTGATCGTTGTTGTGAAGGAGACGGTTTCTGGAAACCGAACTCTTTTAAACTGAACTCTTTTAGGAATGGGGAGTGTAGGCTCAGAATGCTTCGTAATCCAATAATATTTTGACTTTGACCGTATTGCTTTCAGTGGAAACAAATTCTAGTCGAATTTAGTTGCGCAATTTCAAACAATTTCAAAGAATCATAAACGAAATAGTTAATTTGATGTTCTGGAAGTCCGGCTGCGGTAAGAGAATTCTAAAATTCTACCACGTAATCGTTCGATTCATTTTCACACCGAAGGCGTCTATCGAGATACATTGCAACTCATTTTCATCAATTTTTTGGGAAAAAAATTATCTTTATGCTTGTTCTTGCATCTTCTTGTTCGGGTATCTGTATGTATTATTTGTGAAATCTCCCAAAACAGAGAGAAAATCCTCTACCCAAGTTACTAGCAACAACGATTTGATTTCGGTATTTGTAATCACAACTAACAGTTCACCAGTAAGGAAAAATATGGCTAGACATTCCAGAGAATTAATGTTTGATTCCCCTGTTCCGGTCAGGAATTTACATTAAATCTCTAAACGCTTAGCAAAACGCCTTGATAGATGTCGCCAATATAACATATATATGTGGCAATATAACGAAGACTTTCACCTTACCATCCGATTTCGTGTTACTGAGAAAAACAAAATTTGAAATATTGTGATGTTTGCTCTATCACATAAGAGAACCTCACTACGTTGTATATTATCAGATTTTTGTCTTCGCCCTATTCATTCACTTCAAGTCGAGTGAATAACTGTCTGGAGGTTGAAAATCGAATTAAAATCCGTAGGTGCAATGTTCGTATCAGATACAGTGACCTAGAACATGAGCTGAGCTTGGAGGATGATGAGAGATGTATGTTAACAATTAATACAGTAATTAATACTACAATCACAAAATTTTGCATTAGTTCACAAAATTTATCACTTAATAGTTGAGTTACATGTGGTAAATATGTCAGTTAACGGTAAATAAATGTAACATCAAAGGCAAATAAAATAATGATGAGTGCAGTTGTGTAACTGTTGGCAGATATGCTAGCAGCGTGCTTGTAATTTTTTAATTCTTTTTTAATTCGAGGCGAGAAAGGACTGGGGACAAGGAACGGGAAGGAATTGGTCCATGGCCTTTTAGAAGGGATCATGCCGGCATTCGCCTGGAGTGATTTGGGGAAACCATGGAAAACCCTAATCTGGATGCCCGGACGGGGATTCGAATCGGCGTCCTACCGAATGCACCACGCTCGATGTTTGTACTTGCGGCCAGACGGGCGCGTTAACGCGATGTGATAAGTCTAAATGAACCTGCGGATCTAGCTCCCGCGGCCGCAAATGATGTATCCCGCACGCGAATATGCGAGATCCCACCTTCCGAGTAGTGCTAAAAAAAATGGACTCGGAGCGCCATTTAGGCTCCACTAACGTCGTTCGTCTGATGTCTCGGACACATCTGTTCATAAGTCGTAAGTCCCGATCATTCAGCAGACGTGGCCGACCACTTCGCAGTCCTTTGTTTGAGATGACACTGTGCAATAAGTACTCTCAGTATTCTGTTAACACAGTGGAGCACGAAATAATAAACTTGCAGCTACTTTCGAAATACTTTGACCGATGTATCCTACTTCGATTAACATTCCGCGTTAAAATTTGGTTAACAGTCTTCGTCTAGTCATTATCACGCTCTACACCGATGAGTCCAGCTGATAGCAATGACAACAACTGTTGACGCGATACGTGAATCACGTTCATATTTGCAACCTATTATCCCTATTGCCTTACACCTACTCGAAGTGAGGTCATTAGAAGCGGTATGGGATTGGGGAGAAGGAACGCGAAGGCATTCGGCCATGTCCTTTCGAAGGATGCGTCCCAGCATTCGCCTAGAGTGGTTTGGGGAAACCATAGAAAACCCTAACCAGGATGCCCGGACGGATATTCGAATCCGCATCATCTCGAATATGAGGCCAGAGCGTTACCGCTCACCCAACACGCTGGGATCTCATTTACAGAACTATTCTCTTTTATGCATACTTCACTTGTTACAGTAGCTTCACGATGTCAAAAAAAAGTTTAAATTCCATCTAATTTTTATGGTACTAAATCAGCTAATCATTAATTTAGGTAAATTATTTAGCTAATTTTGCAACTTGCGGTCTAAGCACTCCTTGCTGTTTTTGAGGAATTGAGCTCGTTTTTATTTGTACATGGATCTGTGTTTCCAACTTTGCCTTTGGATTCTAACGAAAGAAAATGAAACGCTTCAAAATTACTTTGGGTTCCCATCTCATTACAATCAATATGTTGAATACTATATGAGGTCACATATTTGCAAGTGGAAAGATAAATGCGATATTTTTCGTCTAGCAATGGTAGTCAGCAGAATTTAGGAATTATGTCCGTCATGAGAATGTCTATTTCGCTGTTCATGCGTTTTCTTGTGCACTTTTTTAGAGGATTTTTTTACCCATAATTACTTTTAAAGTAAAATTTGCAGAAACAAGACCCTATTTACCAGTTTGTTTAGCAATCTGTTGGGCATTTTAGCCAGATGTTTGATAAAATTTAAGAGTGGTTCCTGTGTGTCATTCACTTACAGCCAGCTCAATGTGATTATTATAGCTTCCAGTGAATCAGTCGTCATCCAGTGATTGTATATTGTATCTTCTAAGTATGGACACCACAGGACGGAGAGGACATTCACACAGACACACAACACTTAAACACCCATGCCCGCGGCCGGACTCGAACCGGTGACCTTCGGCACGCGGAGCTAACACTCTAGCCCCTACGGTACCGAGGCCGGCAAGTATCGGAAGTGCTGGTTGATTTCTGACTGCGAAAGTTTCGAGATACTGAATTTTTATTTTGAAGTTAATAATTGCAGAGGTACTGCAGTTGTAATGTAAATTTACATGATTTCAACGGATTTTAACATTTTGCTGTTAGGTGTTAAATGTATTCGTGACTGACTAATAGACTGTATAGCAAATATACTTTGTGTACTGCTATATACAAATTCTTATTTTGTTGTTCATTGAACTCTGTAATAAACATTGGAAATTTAATTGAATTTTTGTATTACTGCCTTATGAAATTTCTGTGTGTTGGTTGTGTAATTGGTTTCTAATAGTCGTAATTTGTCTTAAATCATGTAACAGCTATTATTGGTGCCTTAAAGTTATTAAATTTAATTTTACTTTGCAGACCGTTTTACACAGGGTTATATGATTCATATAAAGTTTCAGATTGACATTCCATTAGATTTTTTGTATCTATAGGTGCATCCAAAATTTAATAAAAGAAGTTTTGTTGGTTTTTCTAATAATTCGGCACAATATATATAAATATAAACAGAATTTAATGTTGGTGGGATAAAGAGAAGCGATTGTTTATGAAACACGTATTCCATGAATGTGTATTAACCATATCATATCAGAGTTGTCACATCTTTTATTTCGTAAAGCGTCCAATATACGTTCACGTGAATCGGTTTTTAATGAACTACGGAATTTGTTTACGACGAATATGTGTTACACGCTGCTGTTTTCAACGTGAAACTCCAAAAAACAATATTCCTGTGAAAGAGAGATTCATTGTTTTGATATGATTTGTTCTTTAAATAACTTTCGAATATAACAATTTTTTTAGTTTATACCAATACGCAAAAAGAAATCTGATTATTGCCCTACAATTTCTGCCAGTTGTGCACAAAACATAATTAGATTTATTGAAGATGTATGTTATTTTTATAAAAAAAACTATATAAGTTCTCTCTGATTAGTCTTTAAAAAATCATCTAAAATTAATCCGATTTCAGTAAAGTAAAAAACATGATTGAGAAAGACTTCTTTATCCAGCATAACGCCATTTAACTTAAACTCTGTGATTATAGAACACCTAGAGTAGAATCGTTTCAATTACGACTTACATGTTTTAGTTGCTTACAGCTGTGTAACGTCACCCAGGTGCTTAGTTACAGTTAATATTCGTTAAGTTAATTGTTAATCTGTCCTAAACAAAATAACAAACACAGAAATAAAACCTAAAAATATATTTCACAGATGCTAAAATCAGACAGTGTATATATCAATGGGGAGACCTTGTATCGGTAATCGATATTGAAAGAGTTACAGAACAAGTGGAATCTAAGAAATCAAACTGCAGAAAAAAAGGTGGGATGTCCAGGGTGGAATGAAGTATGAAGCCAGAACAGGCAGCCACCTCAACCATGAAGTGCAGAAGGAAAAGAAGAACGTTTTACATTACTTTGTCTGGGTTGGGATTCTTTTGTAGCAATATTTTAACACGAGATCTTGACTAACGGAAACTTTTGTAGAAAACAGGCAATGATTTCGCAAATGAGTTCTGTTTCACATACTGGAAATTCATCAATATAGGATACTTTCGGCAAGTGACATAATGCATATTCAGACTGTAATGTTGTGTGTGACTTATAATTATTTAAATAGCAGGTATATGAAGTTCAGTCAGTATACAACCTTCACAATTGTTTCGCCGTTCTTGATACTCAGCAAATATGAACACCGATAAGAGGCAACGATCGCTCTTATCCACGTTCTGCAAGACTTGTGGGAAATACTAAACTATTTTCGTGCTTTCTCGACCACTACCCCCTCTTTTTTTTACTAATGGCTTTACGCCTCGTCGACGTCGAGGTCATTAAAGGCGGGATGGAACTGGGGACAAGGAACGGGAAGGAATTCGGCCATGGACTTTTGAAGGAAGCATCCCGGCATTCACCTAGAGGGATTTGGCGAAACCATGGAAAACCCAATCCTGGATGCCTGGATAGAGATTCGAACCGCCGTCCTCCCGATTGCGAGACCAGAGCGTTAACCACCTACATCTCGTTCTTGACACAATTAATCACATTCGTGTACCCACTCCTTGTTTTGACATCACTCAACTTTAAACAACATACTTCATTCACCCGCTCCCTTTTAATTTGGTTTATTAGGCTAACTGTATCTGTACAGTATCATTCCCCTTATGCACTTTTTCTATTTAATCTCAAGTTCTATACATCGTAACAAAACATACAATGTCTAGAAATGTAATCTTCCAAATGCAATGATCTTTTCATACAAAAAGAAAAAGCACGGATTTTTTTTTTCGTCTGATATTTTTTGACAGATATGACCTTACGAACTTACGACTCATACCTTCCCCCCCACTTCGTCACTCATATCACACGTTTTGTATCCACTCCGTCCCTCTTAACATTAGATGGCCCCTTACTGCGAACAGGAAAAATATTACACACGGAGTCTCTGTAGAGAACTTAGTTTCTCGGTCATTGAATAATATTTTAAAATTTTGAATTTTTGCAGAATGCAATTCCTGCTCTGAATGCACACTTTGAGCATTACGAAAATGGAACCGAAATTGATGAGTACGGATTTCGTTATGCCTGTAGCAGCTGAGCGAAGGTTCCCATTTGGCAGGTTTTCGCACTCAGAGTAGACCCAAAGTAACAAATTCGCGCCGTACCGCGTGCACCTTTGTTGGCTGCACACTCCCTCTTGGTTGCTGTTGTCGCAACACTGATTTCCCAGAAGACCGCAACTACCTCAGCGCCTTCTGTCTGCTAGCTGCCGCGCCACAAGTATCGGCTCCAAATAAGTCTACACAGCAAATAAGCCAGAGCGACAGTCAGCAGTTACAGTCGCCAGTCTTGTCTTACAGAAAAATGTACATAAATTATTATTATTTTTCAGAATTGTGATATAGTAGTTTATTTCTCCTTAGTCGATTTTTTACTCTTCATTTTCTACCAGGGGGCCATACAAGTTACTGTACATCACCCTAACGGACTGTGAAAGAGCAGTGGTTTTTGTTTTCGCGTTAACTTTGGGAAACTTCTGGGTAATCGTAGGTCATTCTAAGCTAATCAAAGGAAGTTGGTGCATATTACGTTTTTAATGATGGTATTGAATGGACGATTATCATTGCAATCATTTACGTATTTCGTAATTAGGGCAGCAAATATTAGGTAAGAACTCTTTAAGCGGTGTCCTTAGATCTCACAAATTATGGTATTCTAGGACAATATACAGTAGACTAGAGGAACTTCTACGGGAAATCAGCAGTGAATATGAAACAAACCATTGAGCTCGGAAAAAAGATGAAGGATTTTAATTAAAGTAAGAGTGGAAGATGCTGAGTTTTTCTCATAACTAATAAAATGTGGAGGAGAAAGAGGATTTAAAAGATGATCCAAACTGAAATTCCAACAGATTTTAATGATAAAGTCAACTGTATACTACTGAAGTAGAGCGTAAACGTAAATGTGAAAACTATCGCTCAATAAGTTTCACATCATATGCTTCATCATTCTTAACTGGAATAAAATGCAAAGGAGTGTGGAAAAAGGCAGGCAGTGAAGATTTTAAATATTAGTTTAAGAAAAGCCCGGTTGTAAAATAACCTATCTTGGTATTAAGACTAATATTGGAAGAAAACATCAAGAACCTTTACGATGTTATTGGATATATAAAATATTTTTTACAACGTTAGATAATCAGAATTTTAAAGCAATCACGTCTAAAATATCGATATAGATAATAATTTGTAATCTGTATAAGAATCAGTTGCAATGAGGTCTTTTTGGAATTGATCATAATCTTTGTAAAATTTTCTTGCTGTTGTGCAGATTTGATTTTGTTTACAGATTAGACAGAGCCTGTTGGTGAAGGCATGATGGGACTAGTCTCTGTATCTCTCAGTGCAACGTGTTATATGTTCCCTGTAACTTAGGTGTAGATTTTGCTTGTGAGATGTGTAATTTATAAGGAGGATCATGTCTGTGGTGATGTTAGTAGTGTGTTGTTCTGAATATAAGGAGACGAAAGAAGAAATGCAATGACACCCGATTAATATTTGTACACCTCCGAAAAAAAAAAAAAAAAAAAAAACGCACAAACTTAACAACCCCAATCCGACGGACAATCACAATCAGCATCGTCAAATGTCTTTATTGAATAGTTACCAACAAAAACATAGGTTTTAAGCCAGTACTTTGGTACAAAATAGGATGATTAGGAATCATGCATCAGCACCTCTCCTATCCTGATGGCCAAGTAATGATTGGCGAAAATTTCTTCCACTACCGGGACTAGGAACAGACCCCGTGGTAGGGTGCGAAATACTTCATGAAAACGTAAAGACTCGAAACAGTGGGATAGGCTTGGTTTGACGCCTAATGGTGTTATATAAACATAACCGTTTGACAGAACTATGTCTGATTCACCAGATTCTATGTTTACTGTTATAAATTGTTAGAACATGATGAAAAAGGCAAAGTATGTTGTGGAAACGCTGTGTTTTTATAACACCATCAGGCGGCGAACGCGAGATGACAACATCCCATTGACACGCCGGGAAATCCTCCGTTCGCACAAGAATCAGATGGTTATAATAAAAGAAATAATTACGAAAGACAGGAATTGCTTAGAAAGGGCATGGGGAAAGGCTGTAATATATCTTCAGTTATTTTATATTTTTACTAGCCTCGTTCCCGCGACTTCGTACGCGTGGATTAAGAATTTTTTTGCCAGAATTAAATATAAAAAGTTGTTTGTAACGAAGGATTGGTCAAAAAAAATATCGAGTCGGCATAATATGACAGGAAAGCTATCACTATATCATTCTACCGTCGAACCTGCCTCTTGAAGAGAATCAATTTCCAACATATTTCTCTCACTATTCGATAAGATTTCAAAATTTCGTGACTACAACTGTTAATCATACTGGAAAAAATATCCTGTGCCCTTCATACAGCTTTCCTTATAACATTCCATCACAACGATATAGCCATATAGTCGTCAAAACGTAACAAAAAGACAGAGACTTACTTCTGTATTTATATTAGTATTACTGTGGTTCACACTCACACACTGACTGCGAACAACACCTGAGGGATCATTATAACGTAAAAAAGTGTACACCTACAAAATTGCAAGACTACCTACGATTTGCCTTGCATTGCACCCCTAACTTTATAATATCTACAGTTTAACATTCAATCCAAATAACCTACGGCCCAGGCCTGACTCTTACAATGAAAAAAAAATTTAAAAAATCTTAGCCTTTACGGAGATTTGAACCGGAGACCACGACGTTCGTAAGCAAGCTCTTTAGCCACTGAGCTGCCAGTTCACTACACGGAAACACGGTCTGGAGACGTCCACATCCGACGTGTCTGTCTATCGCCGTATTTCGAAGTTATGAGACAACATGTGTTATTTATACAGATAATTTTTCAACCAAATGTAGACAGTATTTTTCTCCTTGTTTCAAAGGATAAGTGTGCAAAGTTTCATCGAGATCGGATGAAAACTGTGGATTTGTATGAAGAACAAACAAACCAACAAACAAAAAAACAAACAAACATACATTCATCTTTAAATATAAAGATTTCGGACGTAACTAAAAAAACTGGGAGAAAACAATTGTGGTAAAATTGTTCAAGAAGAAACCATTATTACTATTCCATTTTCTACGTATATTGAGTTCTGTTAGTAGATAAGAGCATTATATCTCAATAACAAAATATTAATAGAAAAATTTCCGCAGTAAATATAATCTGCAACAGCAAAAAAGCCGTGAAAGCATGTAACAAAAATGATAAAAATATCGGTAGACTAAATGTAATAATAGTACCATATCTAATAGGTTTAAAATAAATGTTACTTAAGGAAAAATATCTTATATCTTTAAACGAGCAATTATTTTATATATATGTTTGATATCTCGAAAAAGACTATAATGGTTTGGATGAAATTTCATCTTTAGATAAAGTTTTGCTTTTCACATTTACATAAACGAACAATTCTTGTATACTAGCTGGCCCGTGCCAATATTTCGCACAGTATCGTGGTCAGTCACCGAATAGTAATATAAAAATGTGGAAATAAGTAACTGCAACTATATTTATTAATAAAAGGTAGAGTAGTAACAAATACCACTTTTATTGTTAAAAGTTATCATTAAATACTACATGTTTAATTGTAAAACATTTAAAATGTAGGTTTTTAAAAAATAGATGTTGGTTTTGTCAGAGGTGATTTTTTAAACTTCTTTACTTTACAAAACTTCATTGAAAACATATAAGCAGCTATTATGTGATCATTTTTACTTGTTGCCCGTATGTGTCTTTAACACAAACATAAATTTTAGTCATGTAAAAGCCACGTACAGGTGTCCATACGAAAAACAGGTTCTTGTAAATACAGTCCTGCTCTTTGAAGCTTCAGGCCTTGTGTTTTATTAAGAGTCATAGCGAAGGTTTCTTTTATTCGGAATTGTTTTCTTATGATTTGGAAAAGCACCGTTGTATCAAAATATGTGACGTTAATGCGTAGAATGAGCATAGTTTTACTGAAGTGAATGTATTTAACACTGATGAAATACTGTTCTAAGTAATCTTGCAGCATTCAGATTTCTATTTAACGTAATAACAGCATTTTTCTTTAAAGGCAATTTATGAGGGGATAAACCTGACGATCACGGAAATGGCTCTAGTGATTTTGATGAAATTTCATGTATTGATAATGTTTTGCTTTTAAAGTTGTATTTGGTACCTCGGAAAAGCCTCTACCATCATCTCTGCAGAAGTATCAGTTACCAGTAAGCCTAGTGATGTTAGTTACGCTTCTGTTTGATTAGAACAAGAAACTGTTCATTCCAAAAAGCCTAGGAAGCCTTCAAGAAAAACGGTTAACTTTAATAAAACTTCACGCGAAATCTTACACATTGAATAGAAATAGAAAGATGCTGAGCGAAGATCGGTCACCCAGGTACTTGCTTTCAATGCATGAAGCAAGAAAGATTAATATCACAGTAAAATTAGAAAAAAAGAGCCTTATTAATAGATAGAAACTTTTAGAATCGATTACACAACCAGGATTCAGAAAGAAATTTCTAAAACTGTTTGTACGGTACAGCACTTATACAACAGCAGCTTGGACTTTATGAATGCTAAAAAGAAGGAATATTAAAATATTTGAAATATGGATATGAAGTAGGAGCTTGAAAATTAAGTCGAGAAATGCAACATTTAAGAAAGATATATGTATAAATTCTTTAATAGTTTCTGTTTACACCAGTATCCTATATATCCGTTTAAAACATAGATACAATATACACCTTCAAAATATTTTATTCTCACTTAAGTGCCTGCAGCAGTTTCAATGGGAGACTTATTTAAAGCTTGTATTGGTTTGTACTATACTAACAAATATTTTTATTTGCTTTTACTTTTCTTTCGTCAAGTACTAATTTACAAATGTGAGCCTTTAATTTGGTACATAACTGTATTAATGTTATTTTATTTTCCTCAGTTATTACAATTCCAAAATTTAAACTGACCAAATGGTTTTGTTTTTCATTCTTATAACACTTGTTTTTTAACTGCTTTACGCCTCGTCGACGTCGAGATCATTAGAGGCGGTGTGGGACTGGGGACAAGGAACGGGAAGGAATTCGCTCATGACCTTTTGAAGGAAGCATCCCAGCATTGGCCTGGAGTGATTTGGGGAAACCATGGAAAACCGAAATGTGAATGCCCGGACGGGGATTCGAACCTGCGTCCTCCCGAATGCAACAGCAGAGCGTTAACCGCTCATCCACCACCCTCGGTTCCTTATAACAAATTTACATCATTATTTTACGTGTGTATGGCATATGGCATATGGTATAATCATCGGTAATGAGATTCACGTTTATAAATATAATTAAAATATGGATTTTTGTAAGTTGTATTATCAAGTGTTTAATGGATGCCAAATACAATTAAATAAAATACAAATATTATTCACCAGTTATTCTCTAGCGAGCGTTTTTAATTAGAGAGTAGAAGACAGAAAAACATCAAAGAGGGTTTATCTCTGTTGTTTGTCTACATCAAGTGTCAAAAATAATTAATTACAGTGGAAGGTCGTCTTTCTTTCAAAATGTTTTCCTCCGCATTTAAGTGCGGGTTGAATTTTTTTTTTGCTAGGTTACGACACTGGTGAAATTTTTTGTTGTTGTAATACTGAAATTAATTGTTAGAAAATGATGGTGCTTGCATAAAATTCAAACAATTAACCTAACCGCAGCTCACTGTGTTATTTGTCTTTAAGGACTTAATAGAATATTCTATTAACTCTTTTTTTCAGTATGTTTAATTTTGTGTATATAGTGACAAATTTCTGAGCACCAAAAAGTGTATTTCAGATCAACATCTCAGACCACAGTTAAATCCTAAGCCCCGCGTGAAACCATGGTTATAGAGAATAGTGACATTTCAATAGGCTGTTTGTAAATTCTAACAGTAATGAAATATCAGAAGTTCGAATATCACAAGACCTTATTCTCCTCGCACACCTCTTCATTTACTTCGAAGAATAAATTAATGCCCTTATTTTCAGAATACGTTGTAAGTGACACAACTCCGCCATATTGCAATTTTTTGTAAGAAATTACCTCTTCCTACAATTACATTATGTATGATTCCTGCGTGATTATGTATTGTGGTTAAATAGTTAAAAGATATCTAATTCTGTCCCGAAACTATAGATTGGTTGCATCCAGGTAGAGTTTCCTTCCGGACTTCCTCTACAGATACAAGCTACCCAGAACCTTTTACCAATGAGTTACCACTCTACCTAAAACAGAACTATCTTCGACCAATGATTATTCCGTGCCTAATTTGGTAAGCCCAATTGTTTCCAATCACAGTGAGTTTTTTTCTTTGAAGTAAAAGTATTATGGTATTCCTATAAAATTATGTGCATCTTAAGCTATTCCAGTGTTGGTATTACGATACCTCGTACACAGCCAGTACCGTCGAAGAGAAATGTGTTTACCTCAGCGCTCGAACATTTGCCGATATTTCAGCTGACTTTTTTATTGATCAGGAGAGTAGCTCTGAGCCATTCTGCACTACGAACCATTAGCTGCTCTCCAGAAGGTTCTCAATAAGCCCCTGTCATGCGTCATCCGAAACCGTCCTTATTCCTTATTGCTTCCCCGCTTTTTCTTGGAGCCGACGTTCCTACGATCGCCGATGGTAATATCAGTAACTTCCTTCTTTCACCACTGCGGTTCAGCAGTTTCTAGCTGGCTTCGCAGCCTTGCTATACCTTTTTCTGTGTCTAATCGGCCTTGAAGCAATACTTTTTCCCCTTTCCGAAAGATATCAGCCTTATACGTACTTCACATCACGCTTACGACGAAAAAGTTTGCTGAGAACTACCGTTGAATTACATACTTAGGACATTCTATTCCGGAAATGCGGAGTCATTTTTGTTAAAGTATGTTGTTCTAAGTTACTTAATTGAATTAAAGAACTTAGATACGATTTTTCATGCATATGAGCAATCTCAATAAAAATTTAAATTACTAGTTTATCGTTGTAGAGTATCTGAAACAAGGATAATAAATAAAAATAAAGAACGCATTTATTAAAAAAAAAACGTTATAACTAATACAGTTACTTTAGAAACGAAATTAGTTAAATGTGAGATGACAGCGTTATACTAGATTAGTATTATAAAGTAATAACTTTGGCGTTGGTCATGATTCACAGTTTTTGCATAAATGTTTATAAATTAAACTCCGTCTATTAACAACTGTTTTTTATTAATGTTTCTTTCACCGGTATACACCATGTATACAGATATAATCACAACAATATGTATATTTATTTATAGCCACCACTGATGATGCTCCACTCCAAAATGGCGAAACGCGTCTGGTAAAAGAATCATTAATAAAAAACAGTTGTTATTAGACGGATTTTAATTTATAAACAAGTATTATAAAGGATTTGGGTTTATACAAATCTCCTTTTACACTTCAGATTTTGTAATTATTTCACACTGTGCTTACAAAGGGGAAGAGAAAAATTAACTCATAATTCTTAGTTTTGCGTTAAGTGCTACTAGATGACTGATAACAGCATTTAATAGCCACATTTCGAACACAAGTTTTAACGGAATAAATACGTTGCTGGTGAATACCATGAATTATACAATCAAAACTAATGTAGTTAAGATAATCTTCAATTTATTTCACTTCATTTTAAACTGGCACAAAAGCCAGTTTTTGCTGCACCTGACAAAAAAGGTGTTAGGAGAATATTTTGTTTTTGAGGCATGAGCACACTACGTGTCAACATAATCCGAATAACAGAGGGGACGTGATCTGAATGCTGACTAAATTTAAAATTGAGTGTTAGTCTCCTAAAAAGTACCACTAAATTTATAAAGAAAAAAACAAGATAATCAGCTATAAAAGTACAATCTTTCATCAAAAATCAAAACTAGGGATAAACTGATGACGGTAAAAACTATATAAAATTAGGACGGGCTGAACAAATGTAAATAGTTCAAAGAAAAAACTAACTTCATGATATGCGGTTAAATGAACAAAAGCAAGTGGATAAATTTTCTGTGGGTGGCTGTCAGTTACATCAATGGAAAATGAGCGCTTCTTAGGATTTTAGAAGAAATTTATGATGGTTGTCAACACAATGGAAAAAGTTCTGTTCTCAATATCACACATAACTCGCCGAAGAAGGAGATCAAGCGTCACATGACAGTGTCCTCTGCGGAGCAGCTACATGTCTGCAGCGGTCAGTTTGACCAGCGAAAGGTGATGCACTTCTTCCAGCTAATGGTTCTTCCAAACGTAGGATATAGATGTCACAATTAAACGATCAGTTTAGTTTTCGAAATACGTAGAGTGTTCTACCCTATCCTATTGCAAACATTCTTTCCAACTTTGTCTTGTTTCTACTCTCCATCTGAACCTCACATGAAAGAAATTTAGTTCAACACTAGGTACGACTCTAGGTTCCGATGCGTTATGTCTCAAGGTCAGAATAGAGTGTGCAATGGAAGTCATAGAATAAATGATCCACTGTGACGAAACTTACAGAATCATAACAGATGATCGTCTTCGGATGCCACGAACTTCGAAACTGCGTAACCCGCCAGTGATAATCACTGCGATGAGGAGCCGGCCGACCTAAATGCGAGTTTTAGGCAATTTTCTGCATCTATCATGGTGAATACCTGGACGGTCCCCAATCTCCATCTCATAAATTATACATTTCACACACAAAAAATACACTTATCACACACAGAACATCGTCACACATTTTTGTAGACAAGTGGCAACACGTCACTTCCTCCATTAGTACGTAGAACGAATTGGCAGTGGGTATAAAATAAGCGTCTGTGAGTGCATGTGGCTGTAAAACAAAAGCTCCTATGACGACGCCTATGATGAGTAAAACACATCAAAGGCAGATGAACCCTAACGTTGGGAATAGGTGGTGAGGAAGAAGACGAAGAAACAGACTAACACTCTCAAGTATAAGTCACTCGAGGAAACAAATACATAATCATTGGTTTGTTACTGGGTGAGAGAGTGATACTAATTTAAAATATCAGAAAGGAAATTAATAATAATATTGCCTCCAGTACAGATTTTGCCTCGCGGTGACAGATATGAAAATTATTTGACTCTCTTTAAGAGCAAGGACATAAATCTAATTTATTAGCGGTGATGACCTCTCAATATCACAGATATATTCACATAAAAAGCCTGGTGGACTCATGTCTGTGTGTATGTCGTACAGCCAGTTGTTGGGGCAATAGAACGCACCCCGAGAAGACGTTGTCGGGCGAGAAATGGTAGTTTACCGGCTATAAAACAGATGTTAAGAATAGGACCATCTGGTGCCAATAATGACAATATAGTGCAATAAAAGGAGACGATACAGTGAAATACAATCTAAAATAATGAAATTAAATTTTGAATTGTTTACGTGGGCATTATGTGGGACCGTAATGAACGAATGTCCAGTTTTTTTTTTTTTTTTAACTGCTTAATGTCTCTCAACATCGAGGTCTTTAGAGACGGGAAAGGATGGGAGGCAAGGAATGGGAAGGAATTCGGCCATGGCCTTTTGAAGGAAGCATCCCGGCATTCACCTAGAGTGATTTGGGAAACCATGGAAAACCCAAATCTAGATGCCCGGACTGGGATATGAGCCGCCGTCCTCCCGAATGCGAGGCCAGAACGCTAGAATGTCCAGTGAACATGAAGTAAGCAACAAAGAATTATCGGTGTTACAAATGACTGACATGCACGAATACCCAGTATGAACAGTAAAAATGATCGATTGATTGATATAAACAATGTGGTGGGAATAAATGAATATCAGGGCGTATTTGCGTCAGAACTGAATGTTACATTCACAATGGTTCTCCAGCTGGGGACGAATCGTGTTGGTGCTTCATTGCAAAGTGAGAGAAGCTTCTTGACTCTATCCTTGATGCAGAATTGAATACCAGTGGGCTGCAGAAATCACCTGTCGCCGACCGATACGCCTCCACCCTTCGAGCCGCTGTCTTTCCGATAAGGGCTTCGCCGATACGTCTGAGTGACACCACCTGAGGAAACTTCCCATCAAAACGCCCTAAGTCTGAAATGCAATCCTGAAACAAAAGCCGGCTTCCGTTAGTAAATTTGAAGCTATGAATCAAGCGATACACGCGGCAACGTCGCCATATTATTCGTGGTTGGTTCCACCTTTCTGAAAATATTCTTGCATAGTTAAAAAAATTATATTTGACACTCTGGGACAATGGTTTTATTAAGGCCCTCTTCACACTGCGCAATTCCGAAGCGACGCTGCTGACACTTTAGTATCGTCAATTTGAGTCGTCTGCGATTATGATATCCACAGGCGACCTGATGCCACATACTTAGGATACTGTGAAGCTCTTTAATTTACATTATCCGCTGTTTATCTTTGAGATTGCACTAAACGCATATTTGAAGGAACAGCTTTGATTTCAAGTTACATCAAATCCTATATATTTTTACGGTAACTGTTTTCACACATTAAATTTAGTAAAACCTCCCTATAGCAATATGGCATTTCTGAAATTTCACTCCTATAGTAACTCCCAATAGAAAGGGAATATCCAACTAAGCGAATAAGTTTTTATCGCTTTATGTGTGACAAAGCGGCTTTCGATAATCGCCGAACAATGCCAAATAGCTTAGGCCGTTCGGTAGAGGGTGCAATGATGGGACTTTCCATTCAACGTTCGCCTTAACCCAAATAGAAAAATGAGACTACCGCTTTCATTCTTTTTTTATTAATTCAAGATTTAAATCCTATGCGTGATTGTTTCATCGGTACTGGTTGCTGGTATTTTGCTTAATTGTCGTTATTTTTTCTTCTTACGATCGTATCAGCTGATGAATAAAAAAATTGTAGTTTAAAATACTAAAAACACGCTTTCGTATTAATGTGAACTAAAAGGTTAAAAATAATCTTTAAAGATTTTTTTAACAGCTATAGGACGTCCCACAATTCAGGATAAATTAATGTTTTGAATAAGCTTAAAGAACAAAGGAACTGATTAAAAAATTATTTTTAATGTAAAAAAGCGTGGGGTGCTATATCAGTTGCTTTATAGTTTTTCTCGCTGGCTGTTTGTAAATATAGGGTCATTGTCAAAAGTTATGTAGAGAGCACCCCACGCTTTTTTACATTAAAGTTACTTTATTCATTAAGTTTATTCAAAAAATTAATATATCCTGATTTGTGGGGCATCATATCGCTGTTAAAAAAATCTTTAAAGATTATTTTTAACCTTTTATTTCACATTAATACGAAAGCATGTTTTTAGTTTTTTTGAACTACAATTTTATTTTTAACTTTTTAGTTCAGATTGTTTAAAAGTATGTTTCTTACTGCAGGCTTTTCTTCACCAATCTCTCTTTTTCTTTGTGTTGTAGTTTTTATTTTTATTTATTATTCCCGCAAGTAACGCACAGTTAAATTGTTAACCCCACCAGAGGTCCAACAGCAGGGTAAATGTGGAAGACTATTGCTGTATAATAGTGCGAAGTAATTGAAAGCAATGTTTCGAATACTCACTATTTAACATCACATTAAGCTACTGCAGACACTATCGTAGCAGCTTGTATCAAATTATCATCAATTGTGCATGTGCAAAAGGTTGCGCAACAAAACAATTTTTCTGTTGTTACTGTCAAAATAATGAGAATATCAGGTTACAGCTCTGAAATTATTGTGTTGTTAAACGTTCTTAATACGTGTGCAAAATTTCTAAAAATTAAATTAAATGCATATGGCGATATTGGCCGGGAAATCTCCGAAGGATCCGGCCAACAAATGACGAAGGTTTTTCGAATTGACGCGCTTGTGCACTATAAATGTCGCGGCTGCATTTGCCTAACCGGCAATCCCATCAGGTATATGGTACCTGCAGTTTAACGTGAAATCCGAATTGTAGATTAGCCTAATCTTTGCCACTTATAATATCCGTAAAAATTCCAACCGAAACCGGGTTTCTAGCAGGGAACGTATGTTCGCCAGTCACTTGCCTTAACCAGCTGAGCCACGAAGGGTGATGTGGAAAGTGGATGAAAATGAGCCACATCGGTGATGAGACGGTTAAATCACTTTAGTGTTTTTACTGTCAAAGTAATGAGATTACCAAGACATAGATATGAAATTATTGGATTGTTATCGGTTCTTAATATGTGTACAAAATTTCAGATAATAGGGTAAAAATTGAACTGAAATTTTCTATTACATTCATCCACTTATAAGTTGATACTGACAACGTGGCGAAAGTGACATTATTTAATTATTATCGGTTCTTAATAAGTATGCAAAATTTCAAACTATTCGGACTTCAGGAAGTGAGTGAACACTGAAGTGAAAGATTCCATTGCATGAAACCATTTTTCTGTTACCGTCAAAGTAATGAAAATAGCAGGACCTTGCTAAGAGACTACTGTATTTTCAACGGTTCTTAAAACGTGCGCAAATTTTTTCTGTTGTTACTGTCGAAGTATTCAAAATATCAAGACATAGCTGTGAAATTATTGTATTGTAATCAGTTATCAATGCATCAGCAAATTTTTAAACAATTCGGACATCTGGAATTAGGTTAGAATATAATTGCAAAATTCTACGACATTCAACCATTTTTCTGTTGTTACTGTCAAAGTAATAAGAATAGCAGGACATCGTTATAAAAATATTGTATTGCCACCGGTTCTTAATATGTGTGCGAAATTTCAGATAGCTCGGACATCTCGAAGTGGGTCAAAATGGAGTTGTACAATTCCGTTACCTTCATTCATACATACATACAGGTCAAGCTAATATAAAGCGTGTAATGAATGTAGAGTGAAGGTTTTCCTACGTTCCATTTTGTTTTATAATATTTATGCTGCAATATACTACGGTTTTTTTTTTCAGAAAAAAGGAACTGAAGGATTTCAGTTTCCTACGAGTAATTGGCTACAATTTATATTCCAGCTTATTTCTCCTGAACGGTAAATGACACTATTAAGACATTTACGTCTTCCATTAATTCCTACCATAATTCTTTCACTTTTATTTGTATTAAAAACCATAAATTTAAAGCCTCAAAAGTGGGAATATCGTTTGGGTAAGATACAGAACATCCCGTTGATTGGCTATGTTATACTGGTATTTCAGACCATCTTTTCGATTAATCTGGTATGGGTTGTAAAGCATTTCCGAAAGACTTGGAATATTTTTTTAACCCATCAATTAGCACTGAGCCAAAAATTATCGGAGATTAATTAGGCCAAACCACCCACTCTTCTGTTGAATGGGATTTAGGACGCGTCGACGTTGGGATCATTAGCGTCCTACCGAATACTTAAATGTCTAATTCAAAACTTCAATCCTGACTGTTTGTCAGATTGTAAAATGATCGGCCGTAGAGACAGTAAAAAAGGATAAAACCATACAACCTTGGCTATAAGGAGGACACAAAACATAAAACTGGCTGACTGTAAACAGGACAGCCAGATTTAAGAAACGTAAGACAGTTAAAACTAAAACTATGTTCCTACGTGTGTGACTGTAAATGGGATACCCGCCCGTCTTAAGAACTTAGCTGATTTTCCCATAATAATTGCACAAGAACGGTCAGTACACAGGAATTTAAAACCTCTGTCACTGTAATTGTTCAAAATAAGGGATAAATTGTTGGCTAGACAAACATAAGCCTTTATAATTAAAAATAATACATCATCTGTTAAAATGTGGCGCCCGACCAAAGGTACACCATATGCATCATATACCGATTAGTCCTCTCGTCGAATGCATTAATGGACGGTGCGAGTAAGGAGGAGCTCTTCTCGCCCTCTGGAAGAATCTATTTCGCGGCTGACCTCTGCCATATATCGAAAATATTTCTTGTATTTGTCCTTGTGGTTTTACGCCTCGTCGACGACGAAGTCATTAGAGGTGGCATTGAACTGGTTGGAAATTTGTCATAGCTTTTTGAAGGAAAAATCTCCGCATTCGCCTGGAGTGAATTTGGGAAAATATGGAAAATCCAAATCTGGACTGCCGAATGGTGATTTGAAGCCGCGTCATCCCGAATGGGAGGGCCGAGCGTTACCGCTCACTCACAACACCCAATGAATATTTATTTTTAACTTCAAGGCAAGTTCTTAGTGTGGAACCGGAACACAGTCAATTCTGACCTTGTTAAACGATAACTTTCCAGCATCATACACTTTCTCGTTTCCCCTGATCCCCCACTTAGCCAGAAACCCGTGGAACAAATTTCCTTTCCACATCTCTGGAGAAGGTCTGCATGGTACATGTTTCCCACTGCCTGAATACAGCTGAGGGAATCATACCATGTGACGTACTTCGTGTCGCGAAATATTTTCATATGCTGGAGTGATTTTAGCAAAATTTTGCAGTCGGCGGTGTATGTGCTGCACCTATTATCCAGCTTGCATTTATAAGTCATTCCAGGAAACACTAAAGAGCAACCTATTCTGTCATTCTGCTTAAACCCATATGTATATGTCAGGGTAAAAGCGTGATGTTGATTTAAAATATCTTTAAAAAATTAATATAAACATTTTCAGTGGTTAACACCTTGTTTTACCGTGACAGCTCTAAAATGATTTTGGGCGTCCTTAAAATCCAGGATGCAGATTTACTCCAAATTTGATGTTAAAAAAATGGGCATTCCATAATCATAGTCTTCTAGTATATCCCTCTTAAGATAGCTGAAGTGTTTGGTAGTTGTCCGCCTGTTACTGTATAGTTGTTCCAAGAGTGGATTCATAACTGCGTCGGAAAAGGGATTGCCAGGTATTGATGCAATGTATGTGAAGTGTCGCGCCACGACGAGATGCCGCCGGATAACAGGCGGCGGCTCACCAGCCTCAGCACAAAGGCTGGGAACAGGGCTGGTGCAATATAAACTCGTGGCAAGCCGAATTCCTGCATGGTGGACACTGTCGAACAACCAAAGATATCTAGTCCGTGCTGAACCATAGACAACACAGTCGTACTCCAGCCGCTACCGTACAACGGTTCTATAAAATTGTATTAAGCAGGAGCGATCGGTACCCCATGACCTACCACACAGACATTTTAAAACATTAAGAACCTTTGGGCCTCTGGCTTTCATATCTCTAAGATATTACAGCTGGCTGAGTCTGCTGTCAAAAGTGAGACGCAGGAAATGAACAGTTTCGTTAAAACTTACAACAATGTTCTTGAAGATAATGAAAGGTTTCGCAAAATGACTACGACTACGAGTAAAAAATACACACCGGATTTACTCGATAAAAAAAAATCGAAAACCATTCAACTAGTCTCTTTAGTGCGACATGCAAAAGCGTCTCAGCTTGATGAGGAACAGAATATGGTTAATCATCAACAAATAAATAGTATCTAATGGGATCCCTTCCCAAACGAGATTCTGTTGATAGCGACAGCAAAAAGGGCCACACTTAAGACTAACCTTCGAGGAACCCTATTCTTTGGACCACTGGTTAGAATCTCGGGGATACTGCCCAACTATGAACCGTGCCGACGTTGTGTTGGTCCACTGAGACTGATGATGAAAACGTGATAAGTTACGAAAACAACGGCTACTCAGCACACTTGCAAACTGATGAGCGTCGTCGTTTCTCCAATTTTATGTGCGATGAAAAATACCTCATGAACTGCATCCACCACTCAACTACCCAGTTCTTGACTGCCCAAACGGTAAGTAATATCTGTCTACTGAAGCCTGATACGGATCATACTTGAATCCGTGTGCCTAGTACGAGGCTATGTTACAAAGAAATATGTCGCCAGACTGTAACCTATTCAAAACCAAGCGCTACTGCGTGCACTCCAATTCCCTCCCTCCTTTTTAATTGGTTGAAGACACTTGCTGCATCCTTTTGCCGGAAACCTAAGGATCACTCAGCCCGGCCATTGGGGCCCGTGGGAAATACGTATAACCAGTTTTGGCCGTCGATGGTAATCATTAACATTTACAAGATAATAACTAAGAAAAATACCAGCAAGCAGTAAACTTACCTCAAGAAGAGCGAACAATACAACATAAAGCTCAAGGAAAATGATTCAGGACAACACACTTCACCAATCCCTACTCGCAAAGAAACAAGGTACAGTTAAAATAATTGTGGGGATGTGATGGTCGAACTCAATTTGCTGCAGTGAAAGTGAGTCTTATGTCTCGTCGTCATGAGGATTCAAAGACTTTCAGCTTAAAATTAAAATAAATAAATAAATAAATCTCTAAGCCTTAAGGCATGTCAACGTCAAGGATATGATTAGATGGTAAAGGGAAACAAACCTGGTGCGTAGTCACAGCAGCAACTACGTACAGCATTTTAGTTCTAGTTCAGAGGGATGAGACGAGTGTTTCGCAGCTATTGACTTTTATTCTCTCCACACTCACTAGAGTAAAACCAATTTGTCTCGAAACATAAACCAGGCAGCATTCGTCTGAAATGTACCAGCACTACGTTTGCCGCAGCGTTTACATCACGTCCAAAACACCAAGAAAGTCTTTTCTTTTTCATATACAGTTTGAGTCCCACAGTTTTTCGTATAATGATTGGGATATAACGACTTCCACAATGCTTTACTCTTCTATATGTTTTAAGGCTGGTTAAGTGTATTGTAAGACATCTTCCTAATGGTGATCTTTTAGCTAAAATAATGAACAGAATAATTTTCTATGTTATTAAGTACGCATGAGACATATAAAAGATTTTCATTCTCATGGAAATTTCTCGCTTCTCTAACAGAATCATAATAGCTAACAGTTGCCACTACAGTAAATTTTTATAGACATGATAGCTATTTAAAGAATACCAACTTTTTTTCACTAGGCAAGAAACAGGAAGTAAACAGATGTACAAGGGTGATGACCTGCTTTACTTCGTCCTTGTTCTTCATTCTGAATTTCACTCGATCAGGGCGCTATTTTTGGCAGATAATGCGAGGAGTGGGGAAGATTTTGTATAAACTGTGGTATATTTTAGTTTATTCTTGTCTGGATATGGAGGTAATGAACAATTCGTCATAATTCGGATGGAGGAGTGATAAGTAAAAACAAATAAACTTTGTTTGGTGGAAAACAGGAAGCTTGTTTTTTTTTCTGGTAATTTTCTTGCCAGATTCTGAAGAATACGACTTTAATCTATACCGTATACCAAAAATGCTTAAAAGTTTTATATGCGGATGAAACTTATTTCAAACTAATTGCGATGTACACTTCTGCCATTTTAACGAAGCTGCACATAGTTATAGCATTTGTCATGGTTTCAGATATAGGTTTCTTTTTATACCGATTGGTTCATAGTTGGCTAAGAAAACCTTACAAAATCCACGTAGCTCAAAACAGTGTTAGTGTTTCAACGAACTGAAGCACTTTGGTAATGTATGTGCAGACTAATAAGGTCCCACAGTAATCATCATAAAATTTATGCATGAAATAAAATTCGTAATTGTTTAGATACGTTGAATTCTCTTATTTTCATTATACGAAAAAGTTTAATTATTTTTTAACAGATGTCAATGTTAGTTTTAAATACGCGGTGGAAGTGTGTTGAAATCGTATAAGCTATAAAAGATCAACTTTGTGATTAATTTAGGGATTTTATATCACAATTATTTGCTTACTAATAATCTGCTCGTACACAAACCAGACAACACCACTTTAATTATTGCTTGCAGAGAAGCTATGTGAACAATTACGAAGTGTGCATATGGGACATCCACAACCATAAAACCTTCCGAATTAGTGGCAGTTTTCTGCGATATTCACTGCCCATACAACATTTCTTTGATAGTTTATCTGTGAATTAAGGACACAAATCTGAAATTTCACGTCGACGAATTCGTGGGGAAAGCTAGTTTTGAATAATACTTTTACTTCCAAGTGATTTTCTTGAAACAATCCTCACCTTGGAAGATGTGTCAAATGGTGTGTAAGTAAGGTAAATGTTATACTCGCACGTATTACTGCAGAATAATGTATATATCTTTGGTGAACAAAGTATTATTTATTTGGGGGAAAAGATTCTGAGAACTTACCCAGAGTTCATTTTAGCCGTTTAATAAATCATTAAGTGTATTAGTAAACCAGTATATTTGTGTCTGTTTAGTCTTTGGTAACTCTTTGTCCTTCAAAACAGAAAAACTATTTTTTCTAAAAATATGCTTTAGTTTGTACTCATAAGCAAACGGAATTTTGTACTAGACGAGATGCATTTTGTAAAGTACTTCGTCATTTGTTTGTCCATACAGACGATTCTCCATGAAATAACGAGAACATTGATACAGTCATTGCTAGTGATGACTTACGTAATCATTGTTTAGATAAAGAAAACATCAGTCTAAAGGAAATGTTGAGACTATTTCAGTAATGTTTTAGAGGGAACACTCTTCTAAAATTTCGAAAGTTACTCGCTATTTTGTTTAATTTTTTACACTTCCGAAATATTCGTAACTACCTGTTTCTCAACAGTAAATATCTCAGGATATGAAAGAACGGAAGTTTACGTATTATAGTCTTTCTGAAAGGTAAATTTTTCATACAGGTTTGGAATCAGAAATAATAAACTATTTGTTTACAGTAGCATGCAATGAAATACGTTTCAACAACAGTAATACTTAGTACATGGTTAAATAGTTCACTAAATTCACGGTATTCCTTTAAAGTTTCAAAACATTTGTTCCTTATTAATAAATTTGCTTCTACAAGTAGGAGATAATCAAACGGTTTCATGTTACAAATCTTTTCTACGATATATATCCATCAATTTAAACATATAAATTAGACATGAATAAAAGTGGTGAAAATTAGTCTTCAATCTGCATGTGATGGTTTTTTTTCCATTTCAGAGGCAGTATGGGTACTTTAGCTAATTGGAATGTGACAGGTAAATAGTCACTTATTAACTACGGGGATTATTTACTTTCGTTTCGAAATTCACACAGGATCGTGGAATAAATAATCCGTGGGATTGTTATGCCTGATTTAAAATGACACGACAAGATAATTGAAACATTAATTATTTAAAAGCCAATTACAGGGATACTCGTCCGCAAACATAAACGAGAAGCGAATTGGAATTGCTTTAATTTTTGCACACCGGGATTTAAAAAATGCATTGACTGTGCTTGTTCGGAACACTTTTCCATCTCGTTCTATTAACTCATATTGTTGTAGTTAAGAACAATAAAATCTTATATTAGTATGAACTAGTAATAAATTGCAACAAAAAATGTAGAATTTTTGACAGACAAATGGAAAACATTGTAGACTCATTTGCTTTAAAGATTGAAGTTTTAAGGATCAATCACTAATCTTGCTCAAAGTTTTCGTCTAACTTCAAATCTATTATAAATCGAGTTTTCACATTAGTCACTGCATTCTCGTGCTATTTATAATGTCTTTGTAACATAAAACATAAATTGTTACTCGTTTTTATTTAAAACTTTAGTTACGTCAGCCTTAAAGCTCTCCAATATGATAATAACTGTAGAAATTGCCAGAAATCAGAGTTACAAAGTTCCAACAGCAACGTTTTTATTTATTGTATCAGATTGCGGTAATTATATGAGTATGAAACACATTATATAAACTTTCGATATTTTATTATATATTTATCTGTCTACAATCGTTATAATTTTTGTGCTGATTATATATCCTAATGTGTGTATTAATGAATATACCATTGTTTTAATCAGCATATCAGTCTCAAGTTCTGGTCAAAGTTTTTTCACATATAATTTCTGCCAGTGTAATGAAATATATAGTCCATATTGTGTTGGTGATCTTTGTCTATGATGTTCCAGTTCATTAATTCGCTAGTGGCATCGGCTTCACCAACTGAGGGAAAAAAAACAACATGTTTCTTGTTCTAGTTACTATTTAAACATCGGTAACGTGAAGTAACGGCTTAATTATAGCGGTGCTCTAATCTACGCAGGCAGCAAACATGCAATCGGCTGAGTCGCAACAAATTCTGCTCCAGAAGGGATAAATTGTCCGAGGTGTCTACTGTCGAACCAGAGCACTCTCATAAACTTCCAGGACAAGTTACAAGCAGAAAACAAAGTTCTCTGCAGACCTATGTTTCAATTTAACCGAGAAAACTTCCTGGAATTTAGTGCTCAAACGGTACGACGCATCCTTTCACCCCTTTTAGTGCAGTAAAAACTCTGCCGTACAAGAAACTACGAAGTTTGAAAATATGACTTAGCCTCAAGAATTCAGTAGATGTTACATCAATAATTATTCATCAAGCTACATTTTAGAGATTATATTCTACATCTGAAAATAGTATGTCGGATAACACATGTTAAAACCTTCTTCACCTGTTAGTAATGGTGGTAATATTAGGGCGAGTTCATATCATAGAAGCCTAGATACTAAAGCTTAAAAGTAGATAGGTAACGGCACCACAGGTCAATAAAACTGATGGCAGATATGTCAGAAGACAAACTGTTGGGTCATATTTCACAGCTGCTGTAACAGAACTGTCAGATCGAGTATGATGTTCGCAGTATGAGATTCTGTTAAAATTCGTCTTTCAGTATAACTTATGTCCTTCACTGGCCTCGAGTATACCTGGTGTTTTAGATTTAAATAAGGGGCCAGGCACTCTCATCGAATTTCTGGTAACTGATGGATTAATGGATGATAAGATCTATTTTCCTTGCGTGGATTGTAAGCGATTGTACAAAGGAATTGCTGTAAATAGCTGTGTTCTTTGGATCGCGGAATATTGAGGGTCCTTTCCATGAAACATTTATTTAGAAGCGAACCGTATACCAAAGCACAACTGGGTGAAACATTATGTTGATAAATCTGACTGTAAAGTTCTTTTGCCGAATCAAAAATATAGTGAATCGTACTAAAATTTTTGTAAGGCTATTATAGGGAAGGAGACGGTCGGTTCTAGTTGGACTGTTGAGTCATGTCACGCCCTGTGGTGTCGATATATCTTCGAGCAAGGGCTCACCCTCGAGAGAACACGTCCGGGAGATGAAAGACGTCTGTCTGCAGTCGCTTCAAGACCAGAAGAAGGCAGAATGAGGGAACAGATCCGGTCACAGCGGATCATCTATTTGAAAACCGGAAATGGTGATCCGTGAGCTTTCATTTTCCGAATCTAAGAGGAAACAATTTCACACGCACAACCATTGTTTGGTGATAAGTATGTATATAAAAAAAACAATAAACTATTAAGATGTTCTACTAAGCAGTATTATTTAAATATTTATGAGCCGTTGATGGATTCTTAGATCTCATAATCCAAGACTTCATCTGTTTTGCACAGTTTGTAAACCATTCAAAATAAGAATAAACTTAATGTAATATTCTCGGTTAACTAGCTTAATGAACAAGATGTTAATGCACCATATTTCGGCGATCAAAATCTTCTGCTGTTATTTTTGTAACATTTAAATAAATTCACACTTTGTTTAATTTCAAATCCCGCAATTATCACCTACAAAATCCTTACTAATCTACCACAATTTGTAATTCAGTAGTCAAAAATACAATAACTGAGGTACCATTTTAAACACTACGTTCTCCTCTTTGGCAACATCATTATGTAAGAATGGTGTTTTTCGAGATACAACCTGTAAATGGCAAATTTATGAAAAAACAAGGTCAGGGGTATGCGATAGTTCAAAGTCAAGCTGCATCGATAAGGAGTGATCACATTACCACTAGATAGCAGCGATATTTATCAGCATTGTGTATTTTCTAACGTAAGGAGCACTTCTGATATTTTTGTTTCTGTTAGGGAAACATTTCATCATTTATAATGGTTTTGTAAGATGTAATGTTTCGCTACGCACCTATTTCAGTTGACAATTAAAAAATTGCTTCAAATGATCCGGTTCTTCTTCCATCCAATTACAAACCACCAACCTCACCATTCGTCATATGTCATTCGTCAGATTTTCGCACGGGGCGTCTAGTCAGTTACTAACTAAACAAAAGGAAAGTTGCATTGCATTACATGTATTAACCCCTAAACGTGCTGTACTTTTCTTTGTGTAGGTTTGCTCGACGTCGTTGTCATTGGAGACGGGAAAGGGCGAAGAACTAGAAGGTATTCTCCCATGGTCTATATGAAGGAACCATCCCGCAACGCGCTTGTAATGATTGCGTGAAACCATGGAAAATCTAATTCTTGATGTTCGGACGAGGATTCGAATGACAGACCTCTCGAATGCGGGGCCACTGCCACTGCGTTATTAACTCGCCCTGGTGAAAAAATTCTTAACAAAGCTGTGTAATTTTTCTGTAAATTTTTTCTGCGAGTTTATTATTTTAAAAAAAATGCACTTTTCATTGTATTACAGAGTATTACATCTAACCTTACTTTGTATTTTGTTTTAAGTGCTTGTATATCGGAGAACATGTTGGTCAAGTTTACCCCGCGATACAGTGAACCCATTATTGTACTGATTTAGTCCAGTTCCAGTTCATACTGAAAGTGTATGATGAAATTAATTGTGGTAATTTATGCTATGCGATCTAGGAATCCTGAAATAGACAATTTTCAAGAAATGTATTTTGCGATGCATTTCATGTGTTTAAGTGTGACTGTAGCGTTTGATTTTGTAGCGGCAATATTAGCGGATATTGTGATTAGAGAACTAGAAAATTTTTGTTATAGCAAAAAGCACGAAGTACTTAGTTGTTATTAGTAATTAATACGCACCTTTCATTAGCGCCATGTTAGTCATGACGTGTATCGCGATGTAAACAACTCCCGAACCTCTTGGACAAAATTCAGTTTTCGTTAGCAACTAGCCTCCTAAGCCCAACAAAAATGACCGGTTGAACGCAGGTTTACTGGCTCTTAAATAGAGACCGGATAGTATGCATTTGCATGTTTGCATTTGCATTTACATATTAAGTCCATTTCCCCGTTTATTGCATACTTTACCTAAAACCGAGGGATGATGCATATTTTCGTTATATATCCATTTTTTTTATTTTTTTTTTTGTAAGGTATCTAGCTAATAAATAAAATCAAACGTGTAGCCGGCAAAACGTATTAGTAGCACGGCTCTTAGCAGTAGTGCGTCTATTGTTTTGGTAGATAATATTATTATGTGGCAAATAAAATATACCCACGGAAGATAAAGAAAGACAGATGCGCCCGCGTACTGTAGTACTCTTCCTACAGAGCACATTACGCATGCTATAGTTCGCGGGCTCATTGCATGTTTATTTTTTATTTATTTGTACAAAGTTTGATATATACCATGGCTCAAAAAAAACTGGTATTTTCGTGGATGGTGACTACTCGGGAACATTTACATACGACGGAAACGTTTTATATTAACTTTTAACAGAGCAAGTACCAGTAGCAGCAAAAGCATGGATCTATGTGAAACACTGCTTGCAAGTAATATTCCTCTTCACAAGTTTACAAATCCTGTCTTCAAAGGTTTTCTGAAAAAAAAAAAAAAAAAAAAAATATTGCTTGAATCAAAATAAAACAGACGAATCAAAATTTCTTAAAAATTACATAGCAACAATTTCCCTACTTTTTATGGAAGAATTATGCAGTGAACACATTATTCGGTTTTTATCTGACGAAACTACCGGTCATTGGATTGCAAATTTAACTATCGGTGCATTAAAACTAGAACTTTCTTCTTGCTTTTTAGTGGCTTGCAAGGAACTTTAAAAAGCAGATCATTCTACGATCACCAGATTTGTGAATGAGGGTTTTGAAAAAGTATTTCCTAAATCTTTTGCAGATGAAGAGTGTTTTACAACATTCCAAGGCCATTAAAAGTGTAGTAAACGACTATGATAGTGCAGAGGCTATGACAGTCTGTCATTACAAGGAAGCAATTAACGATTCTAGTATTAAAAACATAGCTGTGATTAGCATTCATTTTCCGCCACATACCTGCCAGTATTAAAAAGCTTGAAATTCAAGGTTAGACGTTGACTGTATCTATTCAGCTAATGAATTAAATCTGCCAAATGAACTCCGCATTGCCAGAGATATTCCCGTGTAAACTTAAAGCTTGAAAATATTATCATCACTGAACGAATATAAATAAGCTAGAGCAACTAATAAAGAAAAAAGGGTCATTAAAAATGCTGGTGCATGTCTCACTGTTTAATAATGGCGACTCCTCTGGTTGTAAATATCCTGTCTGAAGTCGTCACGTGATTATCAACGTTCTACGCATGCGCAGAGCGTTGCGGCGCATGCGCACTGATCGAGTAAAGCGTAATTAACAAATTTCTCTCTACCGCAGCAAAAGAAGATTAACTTTTAAAATCACTACCCGTACCTAATGCTCATAACCTACGAATGATCACCAACACGTGTCATCTGTGTTACAATCAATTACTGTTAACGAAGCATAAAGAATGTTCTCCTTGAATACCGCAACTCATCGTTTCCGGACTTGGCGATGAAAGATGGTTTTCCTGGCACCAAGAGCCGTACGCAGTGGAGACGTCGCGACGTCTTCTATCTCATAAATCAAAATCGTCTCTTCCGAAGTCATAACACAAGGTCTCCTTCAACTTGGTTTATGTGGCAATAGAAACTTACATTTAACATTCACCACTTGTTGTACGCTTTTGCACTTGAGTTATATCTGTATAACCGACATAAATGTTTCAATCCATTTATAAAGACACTATAATAAATTTTCGTTTGCTTAGCTAACTTCTTGGTGCTCGGAATTTTAATTACCTAAATCTTATTTGCTGTAATGCTTAACCAAAATATATAATAAAGCCTGTAACAGTTTGTTCAACGCTCTATATATGAAACAGTAGTCATAGGTTATTTGGGGTGGAGTTTCAGGATGCGGCATTGTTTAGGGTCACAGAAACCCTTTTTGGTAAAGGGAATGGATTTGGGACAAGGAACGAGAAGGAATTTGGCCATGACCTTTTAAGGGAACCATCACAGTATTTGCATGGTGTATTTTTGTTAAACATCGGATAACCGATATCAGGATGGCTGGACGAGATTTTATTCCATGTCCTCCAGAAAGATTGATACCGTTTACACACGGTTCCATTAAATTCTAGGATGTGCAAACTTTGACTACGAGATGCATCGATTAGTATAATAAAATTGTAACAGGGAAGAAGATATTAAGATATGTAAAAACGATACAGAGAAGGAATCAACTTTTTAAGTGAAACTTCTTTCGCAACAGTACGGAGAAATTTGTTAGCACTACAAGTTACGCGATTAGAGTGCATCCGTAAAACGTTGATAATAAAGTGACGATATTTAAATCCAGAGGAGTCAACATTATTAAACAGTGAACATGCACCAGTATTTTTAATTGATTTTTCGTTTATTAGTTGCTGTTTCTTTATTTATATTCGATCAATGTTCATGATTTCATCATATTTTCCGATCACTGTTGCGATAAAAGCTTTCATCATAATGCAGGAATATTAGCATTAGTCTTTAAAACATATAGATTATGTTATTTATGGCGACTTTTCTCAAAAAGGAGAGGACATTATAAGGAAGCAGTTAATACAAATTTCAACAGACCAATACCAGTTTTTTGCGGTGGTGAAGAAGATCCCCTTCCACCCGAAACTTTTAATATTTTCCAAAATTATTTAACAGGATTAACTGTTTTTCGTTGGGCGCTCGCATCATATAATCAAATTGTAATCCCCCAGTCCATGTCCTTCCTGCAGACACTACAGCGCGCTCGATATTTTTGTTTCTGTCTCCGCATGGTTATTGTTATTAAAATAACAGATAAATTATATTTGTAACAATTGTTACATCACAATTTGTTTATGAGAATAACAAGGACAAGATTCGTATTTACTACACAAATTTATTATTCAAGTACGAAAGAAAATGATCTAAAAAAGTACACAGAAAAAAATACATAGATGTTTCACTTCTTGCGGAGAGTATATACTGATACACTCATTTGTATGTATGTCTGGATGAATGGGATTCATGAACAACTACTAGTCGTATTTTGATGCAGTTTTAAAATAATGCACGGTCCATGGTGTTTGGAGTGAAGTTTTCAATTTGATGTTATGTTGAAAAACTGAGAAATTTAAGATAAAAATGTTCATAATTTAGCATGAATTTTTTGTTGATCGTGATTTACACCAAAACTATTGATCGGGTTTTGCTTGCGTTGCAATCAATGTACAGAGCATGGTCCCAGGAGTAAAACGAAACAGATTTCATTTTGATGTGATGGCAAGAAGTAAAGCTAAGGTGCTTCTTGCAATCGATATTAGTACCATAGCACCACATATTTCGGTATTAAAAGTACTATTTACCTTCCAAGATGGATTTAACATACTAATGTCCTGCACCGCTGACTTAGTTGAAGTCAACAAGATCCTCAGGGATGATTACATAAATTCTGAGATCATGCTACCACATCACAAAAAGAAGAACCCTGCAGCTCCAACACGAAGGACCACAGTGCAGCCGCTACACATCCGTATCGAGTATTTCCACCGCCAGAAATTCTGGCATTACCTAATTTAATGGACCGATGTATTGAGGTGTGTTCGATGGGAAGGTAACCATAAAGTTGCTGACTGCGTACAACAACGCCAGAACGCCACCTGTTGCAACTGCGGAGCCAGGCATGCTGCTTCATAGGAAGGTCGTGCCGCACGAATGGAAAAGAAACCCGCCGACGTGACATCCGAGGATCGCAGCACAATAGGAAAGCAACGACTTACCGCAGTCAGCCATCACTCACCACAAGGCTGCCCAGAAGACTGGACAAGTTGCTTCCGATCAAATTAAGGAGCACACTGCAGCCGCGAGTGAGGCCCACGAGAAAAATTAAGGCCCCCACCAACAAAAAGTGTCCCGCCAGAAAATAGAAGCCATAGCAAAACAACGCCAATGTCCCATCATCAAACTCCTAACATTGTTACAACCATCAAGCAGAAGAACAAAGGGCGTCGAACTGTCCATAATCGTTGGGTTTTTAAAGCAGCTAATCTCGCAGCTCTGTAACCTGAACGTGAATCCATCGCACAACTATCCGTCGAGAAGACAAACCGCCAGAGAAGAAATGACCAGTCAAAACCGAAGCAGGAGAAAACGTCCACCGACAAACACTCCAACATACACTGCCCAATTACTGGCTGTGGCTGCTAATTTACCTGTAGCGTGCTTTGTGGTGCGGCTATCACGAAAAAATGCAAGTCCCCGTAACCTGCTAGTAATACTAGGTTACTAAAGACAGTTTGAGCAGCTGATAAGAAACTGTCAGTAGTTCATTAATACTACACGAAATCATTATTTAGTTACAGTTAGACTAACAACTTATTAGTCCTCGTCAGCTGAGGTGTAGCTAAAGGCTGTTGTTATAAAAGGCAGATGTACAAGCGTTTTCTAAAAACTATTGTATATGAGGGGTGTACGGGTTTTGGAGAGACTATGATAGCCTCTTCCGACCAAATTTCAAGCTATCATTCACATGGTGCACCCCGTTAGCATGGACGAGGGTCTGGCGAATGAAAGCCTCTCGGTGTAAGGAGTCACCCATTGCTTCCCAATGGCCTCCAAAAGGAAGGCAGAAGAATGGGTAGCGGTTCAAAGCATTCTCTTGTCATTGGGATTGGAAACGGAGGACTGCTAAGGGAGGAGTCAACAGAAGGGACAGAAACATTCTACGAATCGGAGAGTAGAATATTAAAACTTAAAATCAGAGATGGAACGACTTAAGTTAGATGTCGTTGGGATTAGTGGGATTAAGTGGATTTCTGGTGTGGGGAACATAGAATAATTTTTAAAAAATGCTGACAGTGGTGTTACTGGTGTAGTATTTGCAATGAACAAGGGATTAGAGAAACACGTGAGTTATTATGAACAGTTTGGTGACAGGATTATTTTGATGAGGTTAGAAACTAATACTGTCCCAACCATGTTAGCACAAGTATATATGCCAAAGTCACAGGAAGATGATGAAGAAATTGAGAAAATATACGCTGAAATCAAAGAATTAATCCAATATGTGAAAGGGGACGAAAATATAATAATCGTTGATGATTGGAAAGCGGTAGTGGGAGAATGGAGAGAGCAATAATACACAGAAGAATGGAAAGGGTAATAGAAAAGGTAGTAGGTGAAGATCAGTTTTGGTTTAAGAAAAACCGCGGTACGAGGGAAGAAATTTTGACTTTCAGATTAGTACTATAAGCGCAGTTAAAAAAAAAAAAAAGACACTTTTTGGTGTTTGTTGATTTAGAAAAAGCTTTTGTTGATGTTAGGTGGGACAAGATCTTCAAAATTTAAAAAAAAAGTTAGGTGTGAAATACCGAGATAGAAGAATATAATCTATACAGGAATCAAATGGCTGTAATAAAAGCAGAGAATCATGAGAGATCAGATGAAATGGATTGAAACAAGGTTCGGCTCTATCCCCGTTAATATTCAACTTGTATATAGAAGAAGCAATAAAGGAGTGAAGGAAAGATTTGAATGTGGCATAAGTGTTCAATGATAAAAAAAATCAGTATTTTACGATTTTTTTATGACATTGTCTTGTTAGCTGAACAGGTTGAGGATATTGAGAATTTACTGAAGTCATGAACAAAATACTGATAGAATATTTTTACTGAATATAAATCAAAGCAAGACTAAAGCGATGAAATGTAGCAGAAATGATACCCAAAATAGTTTATTAAATACGGTAATAGGGTCGGATGCGATAGTAGAAGTTAGTGAATGTTGCTAGTTAGGAAGTAAAATTACAACTGATGGCCGAATCAGGAGTGATGTTAAAGGGAGAATAGCACTAGAAAAAAAGGAGTAATATTTTAGTTCCAAATATTGATCTGAAAAAACTTCTGAAAACTCTCTGTGGAGCACAGTTCTTTATGGTAGCGAAGCTTGGACATTATGCATACCAGAAAGAAAGGAAATTGAAACATTCGAAATATGGTGCTACAGAAGGATGCTGAAAATGAAGTGGACAGATAAAATACAGAAAGAAGAGGCAGGATTGCTCTTATTTTGAGACATGCGGGATTGGTCAATTTGTTACTAGAAGGAACAGTGGAAGATAATAACTCTAGAGGAAGACATAGATTAGAATATATAAAGCAAATAATTGAGGACGTGGAGTTTAAACGGTATGTTGAGATGAAGAGGAGGCTGGCGCAAGATAGGAAGGGCTGGAGGATTGCATTACACAAATCGAAAGACTAGTGACAGTAAAAACAAAAACAAAAGGAGGAAGAAGAAAAAAGTGTACATGACCATGCAAGATGATGATTATTTAATGAGACCACAAAACATCTCCACTTTGGAACGGTCTGACGTTGCGGCAATATGTTAATGACTATTGATATAAAATTGAAAACTGAATCAAAAGATTTAATAAAATAAACGCCTGTCTTTTTTTTTGCTGCCTCAATGGCTATTTGTGTAGTCCCATTGCCTTTAGCAACTTTACTGCTTCGTTTCAGGTTGGTTTTTTTTTTTTGGGGACACGTTTTATTTTAACTTTTGCGGGATAAAATGGCTATAAACGCCATAGGCGTCCTTCTATTAAAACCCTCTACTGGGTTCATATAGTCAGTTGGGGATTATCGCCGTAATAAGCTGCGTTAGCAACTGGACGATTTTCCCCAACTGATTTTCTCGTTTTGGCTCGTGCTTGCAGCATTGGTGCATGTGCTGGTCAGTTATGTCCGTCGGTGGATGGTTTTTGGTGCGACTTGATTTCCTTTTTCTTCTGTTTGTTAGGTATGGCTTGGTTTGTGTTAGCGTCTTCCGATGGCGGCTTGGATCTTTTTCTTCACAGGACATCCCCCATAGCTGGCGGCGTGGTTAGAACCACAGTTAGCATATGTCGGCGTTGCTTCTCGTGGACTTGAGTAAACCTGGTTGCTGTGGTTCCCGCAACTGAGTTAACTGCAACTAACTGAATAATGGGATACTCTAAGAATAACTGGAATATTTCAATAAAAACTACCAGCTCTATAACAACAATAAGCGATATTTGTGTTTCAATATAATATTAAAGGTTGCAATAGCAGCTGCAATTTTTATAACTGTAAGCAAGACCAAATGTAATATTATGAAATTAATTAGACAGTAAGTCAAAGTGCAATGGGACTATATACAAAATTTCTTGCATGCAAATATTTGGTAAAATTTGTAAACACAATATAATCAACAATGTAAAAATTAATATGTAGGGCCTAATTTAGTCACTAAAATATTAGGCTGTATAATAAAGGGTAAATTAAAAAAAAAAAAAATCCCCATATTATCTCAATGGATGCATGTAATTTATAGAATTAGGCAAACACCTAGTTGTTTTTTTTTTTTTTTTTTTTTTTTTTTTTTTTTACATTTCATTCCTCCCAGCAGAAGGCTGGGAGGCGGGCTGCTGGAGAGTCATAGGGGACTCTTTTCAGCCAATCTACTACTACGGGGAGGGAAGGGGGATGGAAGGTCGGCCGTGGCCTTGTAGGGAACCATCCCAGCATTCGCCTAAGTGTCTGAGGGAAACCACGGAAAACCTCAGACAGGATGGCCGAACCGAGTTTAACCCCGGTCCTCCCGAATGATAGGTAGGAGGCCGAAAACGGCCTCCTCCCATCTCGGTGACACCTAGTTGAACGTGGACTTTTTTATATACTATGCCATTAACAGTTCAACTGCGAGAAATAACTTGCCTTTCGTAATCAATTTGTTACAGTATACGAAATTGTGAAATAAACTGTTGTCAAGGAAAATTCGAAACGTTACTGGTGATAACTTAATCTACGGATGTTATTAAGTAACAGAGTATGGAGCAACACAAGTTAGAATAAACATTTTCTTTCAAATTATAAAAGAAAAGAAATAGGAGATTTGGAATTATAACCGAAGCGAGAGCATTATACGTCATCTAAGCCAAAAAATAATATAAGATTTTCTTAACCTTGCTAGAAGTGACTAAGAAGATGTATTAAGATAAAATAAAAAGAATTAGAGACTCGTTTTCATGTAATGAAAACGCTTGTAGTATACAAAGGTAAGAAAGAGGAGTCGCTACTTACCGAAGTTTTGACAAACAGTATCTCGTATACAACTCATTTATGAGAGTATAATTCCATTTCAATTCTAACTGCATTGGCTATAATTCTTGATATGGAGGTTACTGCAAGTATTGAAGCTAAATCGGCCGTGACATTAACTTCCGTACAAGAAAGACAAATAGTACAGGCATTTTAGACAGATTTTAGGGGTAACCTCGAAAAAAATAATTTATAGCTGAAATTTGGCACAGACGTTCCTTAGTACCTTAGAAACAAGTACTAAATAGTCCCCACCTCTAGGGTGTCCGCGTCATAGTTTTTTTTAGGTCTAAAGGGCTTAAATAGGGATTGAGTGTCAAATCTGTATAACCTCGTTGTAACATTTAGAATGTCAGACTCTAGTAACGTTTTATTACACCCTAGGTAATTAGGATAGGCTAACCACTGCATAAAAGTCTAATATCGGCACTATTATTATTTAAAAGTAAAAGTATTAGTCACATTTTATCATGAAGCAGTACGAAACATAACTTTTTTTTCTCAATTTCTCTGCATTGCGGAAAAACTGTCAAAGTTACCAGGTCGGCACCTATGATCAAAGTTGTAGTAGCCTACACTTTCAGCATTAAAATGGTATATCGTTCATCCCTCTGCGACATATGGTTGTCGAGATACACGTTGAAACAAGCACACGTCGAGTCAACGCTGGGCCGAGAAGCTCCGCGCGCTGCTCCCCGGCCATTATGGGTATTAACCGTGAAAAAAATATAATGTAGACCTTAAAGTTGGTACAGATATTACTTACTACCTAAGAATCATGTCTTGAAAAGTCCCCATCTCTGAGGTGTCCTCTTCATAGTTTTATCAGGGCAAAAGGATTTTAATTAGGGCTTAAATGTCATAATCAGTATAAATGTCTTGTAGGCTATTAAAATATCAACTTTTGTATCATTTAATTGCACTATAAGTAATTGGAAAAGGTTAATTATTGAAAGACGGCGTAGTTTTGGACGTAATTATTGGACAGAAAGTAAAACAAATCTCACATTTGATAGTGAAACCGGTACGAAATAAGACTTGTTATGTAACAAAGTCAGATTTGTTAAAAACTGTCGAAGACCTATTATCAAAGTTGCAGAACGCAGTTTCAGCATTAAAATGGTATATTCATCATGTTTTTGTGACAAGCGGTTGGTGAGATATCATCGAAACATTCCACACAACGCGCAGAGCACAACATAAGCGCCGTTCCGCTTATCCTTCCTCTTCTGTCTTCATCATTCTAATCTCTTCGAACAGTGCGCTGAGATTTTGTGCTCTTGGCATTATATACAAACTTACAGAAAGAAACCTTGAAAATGACGAAACATTTTGCAAACTTATAAATTATACAAATTATTGTTAAAATCTTTGAATGAAATTTAAAGTTCAGCTTCATCATCGTACTCATCATCTGAATTATTATAGGTGACTTTATCGCATGCAGATCTTCGGCAATGTCCACACATTAGTGAACACTCCAGCCCACAACGCACACATTCAAATCTATTTCGCAGATTTTCTTACAATTGCATGGCTCCAAACTGAGGAGATGATCCGGAGCAGGTGCTAGTCGGTTAGTCACTAGCACAAGAGCTCCATTCTGAATTCTCCAGCCCCAGTTTTCAGTACCTAAATAATTTCCTAGCCATTCTTGAATCTGTAAGTATATTCATAGAGAATGTCGCTCACATGCTGCATATGTTGGTGGAAGGGACGCAAGCTGGAAGGATGCAGTGACTGGTTGGGTTGCGAACTTACGACTGTATTTTATACCCGATGTTCGTTCAGATTTTGACACTGAGATATAAAATTGTCATAGAGGGCAACGGCAAACGTATTTCCTGCTAATATTATGTCTTCTTTCTGTGCGTTGGGATGTTCGCATGTTTCCACTTTGTCACGCAGTACTGCAGAACCCTTCAATAACCTCAAGCCTTGTTTTTTTTTTTTTTTTTTCTTTTCCGAAAAGAGCGCTGGCAGTATCGCACCCAGTGAATGCATGACAATAGAGTGCAGAGTTTTTCATGTTTGGGATGAATTTGCAGAGTTTTGCCACGTTGAAGACCTTACTAGCAGTTTTGCTTGTGACAGGATGAACTACATTTATACGTCTATTTTCACTAAGTCTTGATACCAACGAGGACATCCGTATCGTTGGAAATGACGGCTACCTCTTGATCCCTGCATTAATCAAGTGCAAACGATGCAATGCCGGCATCCGCATCTCCTTTACACTGAATGGCACGATGACCCGCAGTCTTGAATTTGTTTACAAGTAATTCGATTAGCTGATTTATGTTATGATAGTTTTTCAAATGCTCAGCTTGGAGTGAAGTGACAACCGTGTTGTGGTGAGCGAAATCATTGGCATAAGTTTTCCCCCGACACATCGACGACGCTCCTCTCTTTTCGTTGTCATGTGTTCAGATCCATCGTTTGCCGTTTGCCTACGACAATTTTGTATCTCAGTGTCAAAGTCTGAACGAACATCGGGTATAAATTACAGTCGTAAGTTCGCATCCCAACCAGTCACTGCATCCTTCCAGCTTGTGTCCCTTCCACCAACATATGCAGCATGTGAGCGACATTCTCTATGAATATACTTACAGATTCAAGAATGGCTAGGAAATTCTTTAGGTACTGAAAACTGGGGCTGGAGAAAAAAATATGACGCGGACACCCTAGAGGCGGGGACTTTTTAGTACTTGTTTCTAAGGTACTAAGAAACGCCTGTGCCAAATTTCAGCTCTACATTATTATTATTTTTTTTAGGTTAAAACCTAAAATGCCTGGGGTAAAAGTAATGGACAACAGCTAGATTATTAATAATTGCTAAAAATCGTGATTCACTGCAGATTATGGCGCCCGTGTGTTGCTGCTTTTGTGAAGGCTATGGAACGTTGAATTTGCTGTCATCAGCGCCCTACCTCACTTCTGGGAGCATTGGTATTCAGTATATCCAGAAGCAGCCCTGAAAATCTTTTTAAAAAATTAAATAAAAATGATCACTGCGTTGTCTATTTCGTAATTCTTTAATGTAAAGAAATGAAACGTAATTATTCTTGTTAACGTTGTTAATTTTGATAATGGTTGGAAAAACCAGTGTGGAATATTCAGGAATTGGTATAATAGAAATAATAATCAGCACATAATGCAGTAGTTTCCAAAACGGTAAAAAGTTTTCAATTCCAGAATATAGAAATGAATTACTATCAACCCAGTGGTCTCGTGAACATGATAGACTTTGGCGTGATTGATTCCAGTGCCGATCATTTAGAGTTAAATTTTCTATGACTATCCGACGTCGCTCTTGGTGAATGCTGGGAAAATTCTTTAATTAATATCTTTATTGATTCTGTTACGTTCCTTCTCAAAACTGCTTGAGTGTCATCTATAATCTGAAAGGCACCAGTTGAGAAAGAAAGAAATTGCAACATATTTCACACCCACCTGAGCGCCGTTATGGACTGATCAGACACCGGGTTTATTCAAAACAACAAAATAATTAACATACATATCATATCATAGATATCCTACTAAATACGTACTTTGGATAGTGCTACTTGGAGTCGTATATGAAGAATCATAAACGACTCTTTCTTATCATGCGTAATACGCTGCGAGTGAAACAATAATAATATCTAAACGTTAGACGAGGCTTCAGATGATCATTTAACGTTTACTCGCTGTCAACAAAAATCGTGCCTAGTGGGTGAAAGGTAATGCTCGGATATGGCATTTTGGAAGATGCGTGTTTAAATCCCCATCCCGCCATACAGAATTCGGTTTTCCATGGTTTTGAGAAATCAGACGAATGGCGGTATGCTTGCTTGATGATCCTTGATTCAATGTAGGCCGCAACACCTCATTTTGTGTCATTGATTAATTTTTCCTTTTCATGCTTATGGCTTTATGCCTCGTCGAACTCAAGGTGAAGTATGTTGCAATTTTTTATCCCAACTGGTCCCTTTTGGATTGTAGATGACACTCAAGCAGTTTTGAGAAGGAAGGTTACAGAATCAATAATGATATATATTAAATAATTTTTCCATTCATTAGAGAGGGAAAAGGACTGGGGACAAGCAACGGGAAGGATTTCGGCCATGGTCTTTTGAAGGAAACATAACGGCATTTGCCTGGAGTGATTTGAGGAAACAATTGAAAACCCAAATGTGGATACTCGGATGGAGATTCGAACCCACTTCCTCCCGTCCGAATGCGAGGCCAGAACGTTAACGCTCACCCATCAAGCTCGGTGAAATTGATCAAGTCTGTGTGTTATGTTACTAAACAATTGAGTAATTAATTAATAAACGACGGTATTACTGTGTTCCATTACATTTCAGTCACTGAAACTCGAGAAGTGTTTACTTATTTCCTCGTTTTCTCAAGATTAATTACAGTAAAGAAATCTAAGCTAAGCTAAGCGTGGTATTCAATCCAAAGGTTTGTTGGACCTCCCGAAGGAGGTATATTTAGCCTGGCATTGGAGGTAGGGGGCCAGATTCTTTCCTCCTTACCTAGTGATCCTGCCGTGAAAAGAGGACCTGCAGTTTAATATGGAATCCGAACCAGACCAGTGAGAGGCCTTAACCACTAATCCAACTGCCCACTCTTAAAGAAATCACCAAGGTCAAACTACGAAATTTTAAAGTAAATATTGGTAAGTGATTAGCAAAGTTATAAAAAAAATTGATTATTATAGGCCATTTCTTCCACAGTTGCTTGTTAAACTAACATTTAACGAAATTATTCTTACATAGGAAGCATAATATTACTTATATTTATATATCAGTTTTGGTTTATCATGCAGGACGATTTGTTTATATAAGTATACTAAGAGAGGCTTTATATAACAACTTACATTTACATTTGCGTTTTGAGACACTGACTGAAGTAAGACAAACACACGACAAACAGTTTAGAAAATTGCTAAACATGCAGAATAATGACAAAGCAGATCATAATAGAATAAACACGACAAGCAACACACACACTTTCTACCCTAGAGTTGTTAACCTTACAAAAACACAACTCAAACCTAAAGAAAAAGAAATATTAACAAAGGCCTAAAACACAACATCTGTGACCCTTCAATTGGAAAAATCATACAGAAAACCATTGTAGAGTCAGAATATATACTATCACAAGAACAGAAAACTGACAGCACGTTGAACATAGGCCTGACACGAGAGTTAATAGCAGAAGAAATTAAAAACATAACCAAATTAAAGCAAACAAAACAGACAACAAAGACACAAAAACATTCAATAGCCTAAACAAATGACTGAACACAAACAATATAACAATAACCAAAGCAGACATAGTGAACACAGTTGTTTTACTGGACAAAGAACAATATATAAAGAAAACTGAAGAATTCATACAAACAAACAAGATTACTCAATTGAAATCAGATCCTTCAAACAGATTCCAAACAGGACTAAAGAAAATACTTAAAAACATCAAATTCATTATCACTGATAATGAAAAACAACATATTACACAAACTAATCCAACTGCACCCACACTCAGGAGTCAACCAGAACTCCACAAACCAAATATTCCAGTTAGACCAATAGTCAATTCCAAGAAAGCTCCAACATATTACTTAGCTAAACATGCAAACAGATACCTCATGCAACATTACATACTAAATGAAAACCGAAGCATGCAGAATACAACACAACTCATAGAAATCATATCCCCACAGCACAAACAATTCAAATAATACACAAGAACCTACAAACATATAACACAGTACCAAACTCGCACATGAATGAATTAATAATAATACTAGAACTGATAATAGCACAGAATTACTTCAACTTCAACAACAATCACTACTTACAGCAAGAGGGACTCCCTATGGAATCACCAAAATCAGGAACACTAGCCAATATCTTCATCAACTTCATTGTAGGAGAAATATTCAGTACAATAATCCCACCAAAAGGTTTTCAGGTCCTCTATTGGTTTCGTTACGTTTACGATGTATTGTGCCTCATAAACAAACGCATGAGCTACACCAAGATACAAACACACTACACAAATACATCACCTTCACACTAGAAACAGAACACAATGGCCAATTAAATTTTCTAGACCTAACTATAGCAAAAAAAAACCCACATAATCCAGATATACCGAAAACCCACAGCAACGTACTAAATAATACACTCCTCATCAAACCATCCACGCAACCACAAAGAGGCTGCAATAAGACACATGCTGAACAGAATAAACAGAATCCCCTTAACAAAACAGAATTACCAGACAGAAATCGGTACCATAAAAGAAATAGCCAAGAACAATGGATACACAACACATATGGTTGATGCCTTAAACAGAAAGATAATAAATAAGTTGGAAAAAGCTTAAATAAAGAACATCATCACCAGCAACCAAAGCACAAACACTTCAACAACAGTAACACCTCAAATCACACAAACATCCAATAACATGGAACACAATGGAAAGAAGTGGTATACTATGACATATTCAAACAAGCACACACACAGGGTAACAAATATATTCAAAAAACAAGGGATAAACATTGCTCTCAAAACAGACAACTCAATACAAAAACAAATCAGAAGACAAACAAATAAATTCCGTAACTCTGGCATATACCAACTGACATGTCAGAACAGTGATGCAGTTTACATCGGCCAAACAAGGAGACAATTCCAGGCGAGATATAAGGAACACATGTGAGCATTAAAATACAGCAATCTTTCAACTTTCGCCTAACATCTCTTAGACAATAATAATTTCCCCACAAACATAAATATATACATAAAAATCCTAACAACAAACAACACAAAACACAATTTTTTAACTCTGCAAGAAAATTATCAAATTCAAAAAACAACAGTCTCAGAAAAACACGCACTTAATGAGCATGTAAACTTAACCAACCAAACATTGTTCCAGTTAATAAAAACCGAAACTGAGGTAAAACAGCATCAATACACAAAACTTCACCACAACAGTAATATAATACCACATTTCGTCTCCACCTTCCATCACATATGCACATTTAGCTAAAACAAAAGCAAAACACACACACACACAAATTCAATTATGAAATTCAAACTCGCCGCTGACGTCATTTCCGAGAGAACAGCGCCGGGAAAAAAGCGGAACAGCAAAAGCGCACACGAAAACTAAAGTTTGACAATGTTGTGCATTGAAAACTATGCTTCAAAATTGATTTCTAGTCGAGTCATAAGAGCAAAACTATACCAAAATTGTAAAATCATGTGCAATAGTGTAAAAAACATGCTGGTTGAAGCCACAGGTGACCAACGACCACACCTCAAAACGCAAATGTAAATATAAGTTGTAATATAAAGCCTATCTTAGTATACTTATAAAAACAAAACGTCCTGCATGATAATCCAAAATTGATATATAAATATAAGTAATATTATGTTTGCTATGTAAGAATAATTTCGTTAAATGTAATAATCATTATATTCAAAAGTCAATGACCAATCACATATTACAGCAAAACTGTACGCTGAAGATACCTCGACGATAGGTGAAACGAGTCTGGAAAATAAATAATATCCAACAGTTGTACTGGTGTACTTATTAAACAATAATTACTAGTAATCGATAATTGTTTCACATCTTATTCGTGGCGTTCTAGAACAAACTTTATTCGTTTTCACGAGTTGAGAAGCGGAATCGTGGTGGACGTCTCAGAATCATGTCACAACAAGATAAAAAAGAGGGATCTTCTTTCATCTCTGTCCTGCCGGAAATCGTCGTCAGGGACGTTGCGTAGCTGTGTCGGCAGAGCCGATGGCCGCGAACTGCGAGACGGGGTTTATTGGCGATATCCGGCAGCCAACCCACAAACCTTCCTCTGCAAGTGCTTTCGTCCTTTCCTCAGATCCGCTCTGCCGGAACGGCGACAGAATACAGTTCTTAACTCAATGGGAGATAGGTATATTTATGATCATGTATGTAACCTCTTGATTTCATGCTACTGTACAATTCGGAGTAGTAGTATTCTTGTATTACATTCTCATCTGAGTGTGATTAGTTGTAGTAAATGAAGTTACATATGATTCATCGACTGTCCTGATTAATGCTAATCATGATAATGAACGTAGTCTTCAAATAATTGGTATTGCTTAAATAATGTAACGAAGTCGTTTCGCTTGAAAGAAGGGGCACAAAATTTTATAACAACGAAAAGCTTCTCGTAACAGCTGTAAATCTAAACAGAATAATTGTCAGGAGCCAGACTAGATACACATACAAGCATTGAAGACGTTCATGCATTGAAGACGTACAGGACCAGCCAAGACAGTTTCAAATAGTGCGCGATTCCTTACGCCGAAGGGCTGAGGCATGCATTGCCGCAGACGGACGTCACGTTGGGGATGCGTTATTAACTCCAAAAGTATGTGTTTTGCGACCCAATGTTTATTTTATATTTTTGTCTTATTTTGATGTAAAACATTTTACACTTTTTTAATACCCTGTGTTACTAGGGTCGGGACGAAAGTAAAAGAGAATATGGAAATGTGGCTAACTTCGATTCTACCGTATGTCTAACATACTAAAGCAGAATAAAAGCTGATTTCACACGGAAAATTTCCCATTAAAATATATGTTCTTTTACGTCAAAAAGTGAGGATTAGCAGAATAATTAAATCATTGGAAGAGGAAGAAGTAATCAGTTTAATTAATCATAAAACCGTCTTTGCACAGTATTTCAAAAAAAAAATCATAAGATAAAAGTAACCTGTTATGAAAAACAAGCGTTACAACCAATTGTGATTACTCAAAGCTTTATTTTCTTATTTACACATGTATTCAGTCAGTGTCTCAATTATTTAAAAAATATGACCAATTACACGCCAAATGCGTTGCGTAAATAATGCAAATTTAACCATGCAAACATGTAATCGTAATTTGTTGATCAACGTAATGAATTGGTTTATTTTAAGTCATAATACGCATCTGCAGCAACTTTGCCAGGCCTTGGTTAATGTAACTTGACCCTATTGTCAACACGGCTTTCTCCATCATTGCGTGAGAAAGCCTTGTCTTCAAAGCCTTACTACGCTGTAAAGGGCCAATTAATAGAGAATCATCCGAGTGATACGTGATAAGAAGCCAATGGGTTACGGGTTCTCCCCTTCAGGTCTACGTCCACGAATCGGAGTTTCAGAACGTATGCCCAGAGAGTTCATCACCATCCATCATAGAAAAAACATCTAGAAGCCATGGATGCTTAACAGGTACTGGCTAAATGCATTTTATTTCCCCATACAGAACTTGATATACGCGTATCTGAGCTGTAGTAACCACATTTAAAACGCGAACCCTTCTTTCCTTATTTCCATTATTTTTGGTAATATACATGCGATTTGTGTTTTGGGTCCTGTACCCTCTCATCAGCCAATAAGGAGTCTCATAAGAATTTTAAATGCTACTTTTCTCTCAGCTTTGTTTTTGTAATGGTTTTACGCCTTGTCGACGCCGATGTCATTTCAGACGGAAAAGAATTGGGTGGCAAGGAATGGGAAGAAATTCGACCGTGGCATTTTTGAAGGAATCATCCCTGTCAATGCGTGGAATGATTTCGGGAAACCATGGAAAACCAAAATCTGGATGGCCGTACCAGGATTCGAACCATTTTCCTCTCGAATACGAGGCCAAAACGTCACCGCTCTCCCTCCACGCTCGGTCGCATCGTCGTCATAGTTCATAAATATTGATCTAATGAAATACAGGTTGTCTTTATGGACTTGATATGATGATTTTAATCTTTTCAGTAATCCCCTAATATTCGTCGAGTTTACTTTTAGAAGGGAGTTTATAGTAAGGTGCCGTGAATGTTATATAAATCAACAAAAAATCATAAACATCGTGAAGGAATATTTAAACTATGTTTGATTTGTATGGTACTGTCCTTGTGTTACAAGAACTGTCGGTCGAAGGAGGAGCAAAGCTATTATAATATCTGTTCTGTAGGTTATTCGGCGCAAAGCAATTATCGAGACGTTACTCCGGGCTTCGGGATGGAACGAACCTGGGGCTCCGAGGTAAATTCGCGATTTTCACCAGATGCTCAAACTAAACTGTAAGGATGAGTAACATATTCTGTTGGACCTTAGACTAGTCTAGAGACCTGTGTTCTTCGTCTGTATTGATTGTTTCTATGAAAGGCTTTGTAAATATAGTCCTTTGACATAACTACTTTCTTATTCCTAGGGGTAGTGAAGCGCGCTATATATGACAATAACAAACATAGCTCACATCCCTATTGGTAGTGGAACCTAATTCAACGTCTTATACCGCTCGTGAGTATATAGTCATTCTAGCAAATTACCCTTCGAGGTTAAATGAGTCGTGTCTGGTATTTATCTAAAAGCGGCTTCTTCTTGAAGTTCTGTCATTGGGTGTTAGCTTAGTGGTATCTGGAAGTTAATTGTCAGAGTATTTCTTAATCCTGGAAGGAACGAGAACACGATACATCTGATATGTTAGTAAAAATTAAAGACAAATTGATTTATACTTTAATAAACCCCAACCATATTTTGTAGTCTATGAAATACTGTACATATCATTGGCACACTTTTAAAAAATCGTGTCAGATCCTTTGAGATCAAAGACATTTTTTATTCTATTTTACAGTCTGGACACTTCAGAAAATTATATTTATTGCTTTAATGCGAATCTTAAAATGATGCGATAAAAGTATATCATTGCATTATATTCAATGCGTCGCCATAATTTAACGTCATTAACTATCTATGACGTATTTGCCATTGTTTCAACAGTTCAGTTCTAGCTTAATAAACTTCACTCAAGCGTTTCCTTTTTACAATTTCACCAAAGTTATTTAATCAGACAAGTCGATTTGGTTTCCTTTGAATAAAAACATAGCATACGGCAGTTTTTCTACGACCAGAATTCTGCTACTTAACTGACTGGAATGATTGCTCTGAATACAAACAAACTCGCAAACAATTTATCTACAAGAAAATATAATATCTTTATTGCACACTTATTTCAGAGAACTAATGTTAACATAACAAAGCGAGTTGCTAGCTGTAAATTTAAAATGTTGTCAGAGTTTGCACCATTCCAGCATTAGAGAAATAATATTATTTTTTTAAAATAAGAAATGTGAAGCACCCGGAAGAGGAGGAGAAAGTGAAATGAAATTTCTCGATTTGAGAGCGCATCTGATGTAATATCAGTGAGTACAAAATCGAGTCAAATTTACAAAGAACTTGGGAATATGATACAACTTATCCGTATGACGTTGCACCCCTTTTGGCATGGATGCTTGCAGTAATTCGGTTGGGAACGGTGTCATAAACACATTGTATCCTCGCCTGAAAGAATCTGGCGCACAGCTGTTCCAAGCGCACCTTCATATCCTGGAAACTGGCTCTGGGACGGAGTTGACGTTCGAGCTGGGGGTGTTAATATTTTTTAAAATATCGGATTTTCGATATATCGATATTTTTAAAACTATCAATATCAGACTTCGATATATCGAAGAAAAATATCGATATATCGACCCCATTTTATAAAAACAATTCCACAAAAACAAATCGTGTACATAATACGGCCAAGTGTCGTGGAATGTTACCAATAAACGATTGTAAGACATACTTCTGAACCAAGTCTTCAATTTCAGAAACAGAATGGTTTTTCACGGCTTTACGGACAATTAAAAAAATTAAAAACTTTTTTTTTATTAATAAAAAGAATAGAAGAGAAAGTTGTGACTTAGCCATTATACATTTTTACTGCAACGAAAGGATTTACTGTAAGACTTGTAAAACCGGAAAGAGTTCCGAGGGAAATTCTGGCTTTTGTAAATTTGTAAAATTGATAAAGCAACACAGTAGAGCGATTTATTTAGGTAAAAGTATTACAAGAATGGTTTTATGTGGAATTTCCTTTTTACAGATCAATAGCTCATTCTGAGTAGTCTTACCTTTTTGGGTCTATTTTTTGCACCTTAAAAAAACATTTTTGATCTACAATTACTAATGTCCCTACTTACACACAATTTTGAAGTCGGAACACTTACCTCAACAACAAATAAGCACGTGCATTTAAAACAATGGGTTCGCGTCCGATTCATTCTGCAGTGCCTATATTGTTGCCATCACCTCATCATCTGAGTAGACAATGTACCAATATCTTCCAAATTAAAAATAGGAATAAAGTAAAATTTAACTTTTTTTTTTTTTTTTTTTTTTTTTTACGTAAGCTTCCTTATCTTTGTGCATAACAGAAATTTAAGGTAAATAGCCTTACTATGAATTACTAACGTACAAATTTGCTCCTAGTCCTTTCACGTTTGGTATTGCCATCGGATAATTACAGGGACTTTTCTTATAATAAATTCCTTAGTGGTACTGGCTGTGACATACTTTTCAGCTCAATTCTTCTGCCGGCATATAACAAGCAGCATAACCAATTCGCACAAAATTTTAACTGTGGATTACTACCGTACTTTGTACATTATGATTTGTTCTTAAAACTAATTCTTTCCGATGATTGAAGGCAAATTTTAAAAACCTGTGAAGCATGTCCAAACAAGAAATCGAATGAGTACTAACTGCTTGAATGAGCATTGATATTTGGCCTTCTTTTTACTATTCCTTGATTGGATAGTAATTAATCAGAAGCACTAACTGAATAATTAAAATATTGTGCAATCCATTTTATTTTATGAGTTAGGTTTTAAAAATTTGCATTGCTTCTTAAACTTTTATGTACGATTAAATTTATTGCATGTGCAACACAGGTAATCCCTTTCATTTCCCCCCAAAATAACTTTGCATCCTCCACGAGTAAAACGGTAAATAATAACTTACTTTAAAAAATATCGACTCCGATATCCAGATTTCAATATCGATATATCGCCCCTAAAATATAACTCATTAATATCAATATTTTCCAAAAATAATATAAATATTTTATCAACAGCCCTAGTTCGAGCTGGTCCCACACATTTTCTATCATGGACAGTCTTGTGTTTCTTGCTGGCACGGGAGTCCTCAATGTCATGCAAACAGTTCTTAGAGACACGTGTGTGGACGAGCACTGCCCTGTTGAAAAAGGCACCACGACACTGTCGCATGTGAGGTAACATATGAGGACGCAGGATGTACGTGACGTATCGTTATGCCGTCTGAGTTCCCTGAATTACTTCCAGCCGTGATCTGATGACATATCCGATTGCTTCTCACACCTTGACACTAGAAGTAACACCGTGGTGCCTTTCCAAAACATTGGAAGATTGGGACCAATCCCCAGATGGCCGTCATACTCGCTGTCGATAGTCATCCGAGGTAACTGTTCGATAGATCGAGAATTCTTATCCTTAAGTTAAATGGACAGGAAAGCTTATTTGAATTTTAGTGCACAGTTCAAAGTATATGATGTCCTTTCACCCTATAAGACTGCATTGGGCAATATTCCATCACTTATAAACTGTATCCTGTAAGAGATGATTGCTGCCAGCTTATCAGAGCTGTGTTCTCGCTCGGCGTCGCTGGATCAGTCCCCGTTCCGATGCTCGTCGCTTGGCTCGACGTCTCGCGAGGCGCTGCTCTCCCACCAGCGAATTTCGATAGCACCAATTACGTCTGGAAGTCATTTCTACCATCTCCCGATGCATCCAGACATGAAACTTTGATGTGAAGAAATAGTACACTCTAAATAAACAATTCTCTTATTGGATAATCACATCCTTCCCATACCACCTCTCTTCATTCAGAATTATTCTGATTGACTTAGAGGTTTTCCTCTAAGTCCACTATTTTTTTGTTGGTTATGGCTTTGCGCCTTGTCGATGTCAAGGTCATTAGGGGCGGAAAAAAGGACTAGGCACAAGAAACGGGAAGGAATTCGGCCATGGTCTTTTGAAGGAAGCATCCAGGTATTCGCCTGGAGTGATTTGGTGAAACCATGGAAAACCCAAATCTGGATGACTGGATGGGGATCCGAATCCGCGTCCTCCCAAACGCGAGGCCAGAGCGTTACCGCTCACCCACCATGCTCGGTCCCATGTACATATTTCAAGGAATCTCGTATATGGAGCTTCTCTCTCTTATAGAAGTCTATGCTTCTTCGTTTTGCTTTACGTGCGAGATGACTAATATGGCATATATCTTATTTAAGCATGTATTTTGGTGCGAATTAGTGTAGATGAATTAGTAGAATACTTCAGAAACGTTAAATCATTTAGAATAATTATCCAGATCTATCAAAATACTAGCAGAAAAGTAAATTGTTATAAAAATAGAAATTGTAGGAACTAAGGGCCTACTTTAGGCAACAAGGTAGTAGCCTGTATAAAATTAGGAAATAATTTTAAAAAAATCTCGTTTCGGTCACGGAAAGCTTTTATTCCGCTAATACTACTGTAACAAATCTTCGTTGGGGCAGCGAAAAGAATGTAGCCCCACTGTAACGTATTGACTCTTCTAAGAAACTGCAGTTGGACCTGTCGGGTGACCCTTCGGGGCGGTGCAGAGGAGCATTGGGAAGTCCAGTGCGAACAAGGCTGACATCTTTAGCCGCGCGAGGCGCGTGCTCGAATACCAATGCGGCGCTACATCACATGACACAATTACGTTGAGATACTGCCGTCTATCACGTCTACCATCCACCATCTGCCTAGAACTGTAATCCGAACATCGTACATCTATCCCAATGTGCCGCCATTATAATTCACAACTGACAGCACTGTTTGCTAGGATACATTTCTTTGTTATCAGTAGTTTACTCAGGTGAAATTAATGAGAAAAACCAGAAATGAAGAGTAAAATTACTGTGATCTGGGAGAAACCTTAACTGAAGTTACATTTTTATTTGAAGAACAAGCAAAGCCACTAATTGTCGTCGAATTAAAAGTATTTCGACAATTAAGTCTGGGTAGTATTTCTATCGACTACCAGGAGCGTTGATGGCAGGTTAGTAAATACATTGCGCGAAATTTATGTGACTCATATTTAAATGTACTTAGAGTTTAGTAGTACCTGGCTGATTAGTATTAATTATAATAAGCTACCGTTAAGTTAGCTTGGGTTAGGGGAAATGAAAGAATGTTATTTAATATTAATTTCTTTAGATACGAGGAGCAAGTTGAAAGGTAATAATCGAGTGAAGAAGTAGAATTTATTGAGAGTACGCCGATGTTTAAACACGTTGGAATAGAATTGGAATTATCAGTATTATTTGAAAGGAAGGGAATGAGTTATAGGGTTATTGATGGCAGGAGAAAAACAAAGCAAGTCTATGGTGGGTGGGTGGTTAATGCACTGGCCTCGCATTCGGGAGGACGCCGTTTCGAATCCCCGTCCGGGAAATCCAGATTTGGGTTTTCCATGGTTTCCCCAAATCACGGCAGGCGAATGCCGGGATGCTTCCTTTAAAAGGCCATGGCCGAATTCCTTCCCAGTCCTTGTTCCCAGTCCCATTCCGCCTCTAATGACCTTGACTTTGGCGAGGCGTAAAGCCATAAGTAAAAAAAGCACGTCTATTTCATAGTTGTTAGTTTATTTATGCGCTTGTTGTGGCGATTGGAAAGTACTATTGCCGATTAATGTCAAATTATTTGTGAAGAATTATGGTCAGAGGAGAAAACTGCAATTTTATTAGGTTCAGTGGACGGTTTTTGACATCAATATTTATCACGTCATTGTGAGAAAAGGATTTTCGCTTCTTTCTGCGAACCTCTGCAACTTCAGAAGAACCTACAGTTAAGCGTAGATATAAAATTCTGTCGGTGGCCAATGGGAACTTTTGTTGAACAAATTGAATAAAGTGTACTTAATAACTGAGATATCAAGCTAGTTATTATTCATCATAAAAAAACGAAAACTTTAAACAGTGCGAAGATAAATTAAATAGTTTTTGGTCAACTGATCATGTCGACTGCGTTAAAAACAGCAATATTTTTAAAAAAGAAACATCGTATTAAAAAACGGGACACTAATACGAAGTCCGAAAGAGTGGTGTTTCGACAATGTGCCCCGAGCGATTGATCTACTTTCTGAAGTGACATTAAAGTCCCCATTTAAATGTAGTGATGAACTTGTTTCAGTTATTTCGATAAAAATAGTTGATTTAGGGATATGCAGGTAATAGTTTATAAGAATGAAGTAAGAAAAACTACTTCTTTCGAACAGTATTAGGGAACGACCTAAGGTTGAGGATGCGAAAATTGTAAGTCGTAATACCAAACAAACTTAAAAAATATACCGGGAAACAAATATTTAGTTTTAGAGAGATTTTCCAGAAATTCCACTTTGCCGAATTTCTTGCTAACATCACCATATGTGATCAAGACCGAGAACTTTCCGAACGCGATACATTTTCGTGAGAATTTCTCCTCGGCATGTAGCTCTCTCTTGGTAGGATGAATTTATAAAATCGCGAGGCGATGTTGTCAGCTTGCCCTCGGCTGCCTCAAGAGAGTAACCGAAATTCGATAAGTCAGCGATAAGAACAGCACGGTGTCGGCAGAATACCTTCAGCGATCGTTACTCGTCCTAGCAGAGCCTTCTACAACATGGGAGTGGATGACGTGCATGTAAAAAATATTCGCAGCAGACAGATAAATAAGCTTTATCAAACACAAGTAACAGTACTGTAATATCTAAATACAAGAAGGAACTCAATATGAGTTATCTGAAAGTGTAAACCGTCAATGTTTAAATAAGGACGGAGGCGGTCATTTGACTTATCTGTAAATTTACGGAGTACAAATTCACCGGGAAAGATTTTCAGTAAAACAGTAAAATGCTTTAAACAAAAACAATCTAAATATTTGATGTTTCAAAAGTCGGACCACCAACAGTTTTCTTTGGATACCATTATTTCTTTATCCTCTCAGTTATAATATGTGTAAGTTAACATTAATGACGTTGTATCTTCTGAAATCCAGTCCTGTGGCACTTTAAGGCGCACGGCCAAACTAGCGGGGTCACGATAAACGCTAAAGTATTAAACCAGACAAGGGAATTGCCGTCTTAAAGTGCACAGTTTATGTAACTGTTAAAGAGACAAGACTGTGGAACCGAAGTCTAGTACTGCTTCTGTAATCATATATTCTGTTTTCCAAACTCAGAGCAATAAGTTCTAATGCCGACGAATTGTTTATTAAATTAATTGCTTTTAATAAATAACGTTGCGCTTTAAAATGTCTGTGCAAGTAAATAACTTCATTATATATATTGGCATTCATGTTTTTGCTCTTTCATTTATCCCCATTCAGTTTAATTATGTGAATGTTCATTCAGACTTAGTAACCATACCCACAGTTATTTTATTATTATTATAATATGTCATTTTAAAATGTTTTTATTAACTCGCTTTGGGCTTTGTCTGACCAAGTGGAATTTTGTAATTGATTTTAAACTACCTTCTCGATGAGCTGGAGACGTGAAATTTTGATCACAGCTCAGAACTGGATGACAATGCATGAAAATGTGAAAATGTTGTCCAGAAAATTGGAAAATTCGGGGAAAACTGAGAGTACTCTCTTCTATGGACCGATTTTGCTAATTTTTTTAAATGTTCGTAATATTCCCAATAAGGTTTTTACCTAATGAATAATTGGAAAAGTTGTCTGGAAAATTGGAAAATTCAGAGCAAACTGAAATTCTTTTTTTCTGTTTACCGATTTGACAATTTTTTTAAAATGTTCATAATAGTAGGAATAAAGTTTTTAAAGAAAGAAAAATTGGAAACGTTGCTTGGAAAATTCGGTAAAATTGAAAGTAATTTTTCCTATGGACCAATTTAGCTATTTTTTAAAATGTCTTTAATAGTCTGAATAAGATTTTCAGAGGAAGAAAAATGGAAAAGTTGGCCCGGAAAATTCGGCAACAACTGAAAGTACATTTCCTAGAGACGGATTAGTCTAATCTTTTAAAATTTTTGCCGTTGTCTGACTAAGGTTTTTAGGGAAAGAAAAATTGGAAAGGCTGCATGAAGAATTCTGGAAGAACTAAAAGTGCTTTGTTCTATTGGATTTTTGTTCGAATTCGAGACCATAACTTATGATTCAAACAATGGATATGTACAATTCTTTTTTTGTTTTGTTCCTTATTTCTCCTGGGTGGGAATAACTCGATTAAATGTTTTCTATTAAAAAAAAACTTGAATTTGTAGCATGTCTCTGTGATTATGTCATCAAAGTATTTAAAATCAATTACAAAAAGCAGAAAATTAAAATAAAATAAAAAACTTTTTAATGTACCATGTTTTTATAACGGACTAAAAAGAATAAAACAATTTCTCTAATCCCTATGAAGGATAAAACCACATACAGATTTATAATTTCTAAATTGTCCTCAAAATTTTTACTAGGAAATTTTTGACGGCTACTAAAATACTTTGTAAGATTGGTGACGAAAAACATTGGGTGCATGGAATACATAACTATTAGGAGTGTTGAGAGTTGCTATCAATGAAGGAACTTACTTATCAGTTCACATTATTTGCGGTGCAATAAAATTGTTAGTAGAGCCATTAATGCATCAATTATCTGTTATATGCGCCAAATGTTTTTCGTCATCAATCTTACAAGTATTTTAATATCCAAGTATAAATTTTCAGGACAATTTAGAAGAATATTTGATTATTGTAGGCCATTTTCTTTTACAATTGCTTGATAAATAAGTATTTGTTGTTTAATAATACGCCATTACAACTGTTGGATATTGTTTTTATTTTCCGGAAAATAAAAACAATATCCAACAGTTGTAATGGCGTATTATTAAACAACAAATACTAATTTAGAAGAAGTTAGAAATCTATATGTGGTTTTATCCTTCGTAAGGATTAGAGATATTTTTTTTATACTTTTTAGTCCGTTATAAAAACATGGTACATTAAAAAGTTTTTTTTATTTTATTAATTAAGTAAACATGTTTAGTAAATGAGAAATATCGCGAGGTACCCTCTGGACGTTTCACTGTGGCACCCAACATGAGCCCAAGTGGTCAGAGCGTCTGGGACACTTCAATATGACATTACTTACAATTAGAAACTGATAACGCTGCTACTGGAAATTCATTTTTGTTAGGCATTTGCTTGAAACATGTTTACGAATGCAGTATATAGTTGAGATTAACATAAACATTTACTTATCATTTATCGTTTTGTATCAATGAAATTGTGTCCTTTGCAGCAGTTCATTAAGATTAAAGAAAAGCAAAATCTCTTTTCAAATAATGAGTTCACAGATTCATTGCACATACATATATCATATAGTGAGACTGAAGTTGCACTACTCTAGGCGGTAAAAAAAATTATCTGTTCAAAAGTTTCCTAGTTATCGCACCAACAAGAAATAAATTGTTTTAGTTCACTTCATAAAGCTACCATCAAGGAGTTTGCAAATGTGTTCATATTAATTAATGTAATCAGTAGGGTTCGGATCTTTAGGATAAGTCATATTTTTTTCCTGCCTTCTTTTTGAGCTGAAATGCTGAATTAAACACAAAGTAAATATTTCTGATTGTATTTTAATTTATTTTATATAGTATATAAATGCAAAATCAGAACATTTTCCTAGTTTTGGTCATATTTCGGTAATAATTATGATTATATGGTCATATTTTGAAGAAAAATATGGTAGTTTTTTTTAATAGTACCGGGAATTCACACCATATAGATGAGAAGAAATTAAGATAATTATTCACAGAACTGTACTTCTGCTATAGAGGTGGGGGAATAAAACCTAATTTTCACTGTGATCAGAATTCAGCAGTCAAGAATTAAAGATATACATTCTTGTCGCTCTCTAAACGTAATGTTCCGCCCGCCTTTTAATCTCGACAATGCATCAGAAGCATGCCTGTGTCAATCAGGTCAATCAATATCTCAATGATCCTCAGTCATCGTTAAATCTGCAATGGATCAATGAGTGGACCTACTGCCATGCCGAAAATAAAATTTTCTGAAAGTGCGAAGTTACATAAGGAGTATTTTAGTACAGATGAAAGAGTTATATTCTGTAAATTATCTGAATCTAGCTGGTACCCACGACTCCGTTCGTGTTTGTAAAGAATTTGGATTGACAGCTATCGACATCTAACCACCATAGTGCAAGATGGGAGACTCGATGCTATTACCACACACAAACGCCAGTCATCTGCGCTATGTAGTTCAGGCAGCAAAGTAAAATATACGGACACACATGTCTTTGGTTAAAATACGAAAATTTCCTTGAACGCCAATTTCAACCACAATATCTCCCACACTTCCACAGTTACCGAAATTCGGCCAACGTTGTGATCGAGAGGTTACTCTGTGCTACTACCACACACAAACACCAGCGATAAGCACTAGATAGTTTTGGCTGAAAAGTGATACACCATGACACATACGTTTTTGGTAGAAATATGAAAGTGCCGCCGGTCGACCACTTTCAACCACCATATCTCCCACACCCCCACAGTTACAGACATCTAAACACCATAGTACACGATAGGAGACATGATAACACTACCACACAGAAACACCATTGGTCTATGCTTTGTAGTTGTGGCAGCAGAATGACATGTACGGAGACACATGTTTTTGACCGTAATACGAAAATATGCTCTTTCGGCCACTTTCAACCACCATATCTCCCACACTACCACAGTTACCGAAATTCGGCCAACATTGTGATCGACGGGTGACACTATGCTACTACCACACAGAAACACCAGTGATCTGCGCTAGATAGTTTTGGCTGAAAAGTGCTACATCATGACACATACGTTTTAGGTACAAATATAAAAGTGCCGCAGGTCGACCACTTTCAACCACCATATCTCCCACACCCCCATAGCTACCGACATCTAACCACCATAGTACACGTTAGGAGACATGATACCCTACCACAAACAAACACCATTGGTCTATGCTATATAGTTGTGGCAGCAGAGTGACATAAACGGAGATTTGGTTGAAATACGAAAATGCCCTGAATGGACCACTTTTAACCATCATATCTCCCACATCCCCATAGCTATCGACATTCGGCCAACGTTGTGCATGACAGGAAATTCCATGCTACTTCCACACATAATGACCAGTGATCTGTGCTAGGTAGTGGTGGCTGAAAAGTGAAATATAGGAAAAACACACATCTATTTTTATTTTTTTTTTATTTTTTTTTTAACAGTTTAACGTCCCTTTATAACAACGTGGTCTTTAGAGACGGGAAAGGATGGGGGCATATATATATATATGTATATGTAAGTTATAAGATTAATGTGACTTCAACAAAACGATTTAAAATTTAATTTCCCAGTGGTACAGCGAGTGCACGGAAGCAAATTATGCTTTCTACGTGAAAGCGACACTACCAGATAAAATAGATTATGTATAACTGAGCATGTTTTGAGGTATGGTAAATTTAAAAATGTTTGGTCATATTTTGTAATTTTTAGATCATATTTACCCATTTTTAAGGCCATATTTTCCTGCATATTTCTCTATATTTTTGGTCATAAAGATCCGAACCCTAGTAATCAGTTTTGTTTGTACCCTTTGATATATCAGCAGTTCTAGGAGAAAGCTTTATCCGAATAATTGCCTTCAGAATTAAGTCACAGCTATTCTGTATTCTTCGAACAATAGAGCGAAACGAGCTTCTTTTTGCTTAATGTTTGTGCTTGCTTACCAAAGAACGGCAGGAATGCGCAATGGATCGAATTTTACGTTAAATAAAGTTCCCGAATACTCAGTTTAAGTACGACACGAGCGAGGAGTTGAAATATGGTAATCAGTTTATAGAGAACAGACGAATTTTTGTTCCAGCATGTGCATAGTTAGAAGCTTAATCCACTGAATACTTGGATTCGTCCATTTTCTAGCAAGAAAGGATCTTACGTAACCTTCTGTTATTAAATTATAGGTGGCTACGAAGATTTTCCAGCAAACGGAAATTCTCGATCAAAATTCAGAGTAATGTTGTTTTAATACAGTAATTAACGTAAGTTCCTTAAAACCAGACGCCCCTTTGTGTAAATTATTTGAGTGGTCTCTATGCATTTCATAAAACCCAAGAGCTTCTGTGGTGAGAGATAATAGCAAACGAACCATGAAGCTGGCAGATATCAAAGATCATGCAAGTCTATTGTATCCATAAACTGTACTTTAGAGAACGATTTGCCGACTTAGATTACTTCAAAAAAAATGTTTTCGTGCGCTTTATCGTTATAGTGATCCCTTGTCTTTCTCTTTTTGTGAACAGCGCCACAATTTGTCTCTATAAGAAACGTCGTTTCAAATTTTACAACACTTCAGCAAACAGCTGATGGACAATGCCGTTCAAGCAACTCCCTTGATGTATCATTCCTCGCTTCTTTGCTCGTAATTTAAATAGCTGGTAAAAATGTTTTTACCATAAATTGTTTCTTTATCAGATTTGAAATATTTGTCTTCAAAAAGTGGATTTAAATTTTCTAATGCACCGAATACTTAAGATCTATGGTCACAAATTTTTCAAATACCGTCAACGTTGACATGATTGTTCAGTTTGAATACCTCAATAAGTAATGTCAAAGATTTACGACGAGTTTTGATGAATGTACATAACAAAAAAATCACGTTATATCACCGCAAAGAAACACATTTTAATCTTGGCTTGCTTATAATTCGCAGTTCGTGCGCTGCGGAGCATTGCAGCGGTTTGAACAGCTGATGAGCTTTAGTGTTGATCTCGAATCTGGCATAATCTGACGGAACAAGCGTCGTGGTAAAAATTTGTAAGCTTCTGTCTTAGTACCTGCAATTGTGCTTTTCACAAAGCAAACAATTGGCCATCGTCGAAGTTTTTTTTTTTTTACAAAAAATAAAATTAATAAAAAAAGTATTGAAAAAGAGGTAGAACGCACAAAAACAACTTTCACTGTTTCGGACATAGATGGTGAAGACCTGGACGGGACAATCGAAGCACAGCGTGTGACTGAGTGGGCAACGAGAATGTTTTGTCGTCCAAAACGAACTGTCACGTATTACTGCCATTCTAAAACAGAGACAACTCCGCTGGCTTGGTCACGTTCGTAGAATGGACCCAGAAAAATTACCACGTTAGGTCATGCTCGGTCAGGTTGCTGATATTGAGAGTCTTGCGGGGTGCCCGATGCCAGGATTTAAAGATTCCTGCAAACGTGAATTGAAGATCTCTGGCATGGACACTAGCAATTTGGAGGCTTGCGCCAGCGTGAGACACGTATGGTGTCATCTAAACGCCCCCGGTAAGTTCAAACGTGACACGGCATGCACGGCTGGATAAAATAAAGCAGAAGTATCATCCATTAGACTCGCGTTCCACCTGCAAGAAATGTGGTGCCATTGGACAACTGTCATCTGTGCAGCTGATGTGGTCAATAATAATGACCTGAAAATTAAATCACGTTTGTTTACGTGATGATGTCACAGTAAGCTGTCACTCGACAAAACATTTCTTACGCATTCTTTCGTTAAAGAGAGAAAAAGGAAGAAAGAACAATTATTTTGCTTGAAAGAATCTAAAAACTCAAAACGTGATCATACTAAATTCAACATGTAAAATTTGTTAAAGACGCCAATAATTACTTCTTGAAAATATTCATGTCACAAGACAGCTGGCCACCATTTCATATAAAACTTTTTTTTGTTAAATCTGCACGTGACGTTACTCGTTAAAGGTTCCTGTGACTTATTGTCGTAGACTGCATCATGTACATATATAGAACGTCGGCAATTTTTAATTGTTGAACTCTGGGATGAAACAATAATATCCTTTCGTACTTCAAATTTGTAAATGCTATATAAACGATATTCCTCATCTATATCAATACCTACATCCATACTCTCTTGTTCATAAATATAGAAGGAAGGGAAAATATTACTATTATCCAAACAAGCTGCAACAGGATGGAAATAAACGGTGAAGCCGATACATACTTACTTTCCGTGTCCGGACTGTTTCAAATTGTTTTTTTTTCCCCCAGAAACTAGCTACTTGGATTGCTTTATCATTGGTTAAGAATAGGTCTTCATCTTGACACGTGAAGCCCATGTCTCTGCACTCGAGGAGATGTTCTGGTGTCTGAATGTAGCCGAAGTCACACTTGTCATCATCCGTGTATCCTCACTTTTTCATGTCAGTAGATTTAGGGCGCGTCGACATCGAGGTCATTAGTGTTTTTCATGTTGCTCCTGCACCTTGATACTCCTGTTCTAAGTCTGTTCAAAGTCTTCCATTTCTTGTACTGCATGTTCCACCCGGGGGACAGTTCTTCTTGGGCGCTAAAGCTTGAAGGTTTGGGAAGCACCTCCTCCCATAAGGATTGTCTTCTTTCTTCTGGAGTTCTGTCTATTGCCCTACTTCTTTTTAAGAAACTTCTCCGTAAACGGAGGCGTGGTGGAGCCATAATTTGATTGTACACTGGGTGCTTTGGGTCAGTCCCTTGTTTGAGCTTCTCCTTCTCTGTGGCCACTCTCCGTCAAATATCAGGTGGTGCTATGCCTGCCAGTGCATATATTTTTTGTGTTGGAGTTGGTCTCATGCACCCAGTTACCAGCCTGACAGTCTCATTGAGCGCCACGTCTATCTCTTTAGAATGAGTGGAAACTTCCCATACCGGTGCGCAATATTCTGCAGCCGATAAGCAGAGAGCCATAGCTGTGAATCTTAAAACTTCGGGGTGTGTTCTCCAGGTGGAACCTTTAAGTTTGCATAGTATATTATGTCTGGCACTTATTTTGCCTTTCAGCTCTTTTCAGTGATTTTTATACTATCTTTAGTGGCTTCATTGCTTCTCTAACGGAAGGCACAGACCTGAGTTTTCCTTGGGTTTGGTTGTAGCAGGTTATCATCTTGGTTGTGCGGGATCATTGCTGAGGTTCCTTACCAGTTTCCATGCTCTCCTGATATTTTGCTTCATTTCCAGATCATGGAGAAGTTTGGTCCACTTTTGCTTTCTTCCTTCGTTTATACATTGCATGAGTTTTTCACGCAGTTCTATGGTTTGTGTAGAAAAGGAGTCTCTGTTATAGTGTTCTCGGTAACTTTCCAAAGGTTCTCGATCATTGGGGGTAAGTCCTGTAATGTACTGGGTACGACATCCTCTGGGGATGTGCTTCCTAGAAGTGTTTCTAACGATTTAAATAAAAGCCTCGTAGTTCATCAGTGAAGCTTCCAAGTCACACAAATTGTCATCCAGTTCTTGAAAGAAATTTTCCCATCTTGCTTTTTTTGAAATTAAATCCCTCTTTAAAGGCACTGTCTCTGGTTTAACGACTCCACCTATGGTGCATGTAATTGTTCTATGTTAGTTTCTTGGTATGGGATGGTCCACTGTTTTTACTGTATTTTGTGCAATGAAACTACTGGCAAAAATATTATCCGGGTTATAGCCTTTCCGCCATCGACCACTGTTGAAAGAGGGCTGCAATTTGGTACCATGGATCAGTTTCAGATCTTCTTTCTCTATCCAGTTCTTCACAATTCTCCATTCCTGTCAGTTGTGCTGTAGACCCAGTTGATACTACTAGTGACGCCGATGGAGGCAAATATGGAGAACTTTCATTTAAATTCCAGTTGAGTAACGGATTGGCGGAAATAGCATATTTTAGAGAAATTATTTCTGTGCAGTTTGTTTCGGCCTCAAATGGAATCTTACATCAATAAGATAATTTTCCCAATGTAGTGGCTTCAAATGAGACTACGAAACAGTTTTCAAAATTACTGGAAATTTTAATTATCAGTCACCACTAACCTACAGGTGTTAACCGAACCGTTATAGAGAAACCACAATTTTTTTTGATGGTACAAATCTCTTTTGTTGAGCTGTCCTTTTATCATACATCAGATGAACTTTTTCCTTCAAATACATGATGGCTATGATGTTCGCTTGAAGAATACGTTTGTAACTAAACAGCATCAAGGTTGTTGAGGACAGCTTGAATTCGACGTACAAACAACCAGAATTTTCTTCATCAATGAGTCTGATGAATAAACCTGACATTTCCCCAGTGGCCAGGAAATTAATAGCGTCCTGCTATGGTCAGTTCAGAGTAATTTTAGTCTTCTTGGTTACTTTGGGGCTTAATAAATAAGGTGCTTTCGCAGTAATGCAGTCACGTTAGGTGTTACATGATTTTTGTTCTTCCGCCTACAGCTGTCACAATTCCTCTATTTCATAGTAGATCCGAGTTTTTTCGGATCACCAGCCTGGTCATACCTAGATGAATTATGGAATAAACTAAGGTCAAGGATCAAATACTTGCAGTAGACGAAGAACACACGTACGTCATCAGTCACAGTTCACAAAAGATTTTATTCATCTTCACATACATTCACGAAAAGCTAGCCGCCAGACACTATAGTTTCATCACCGAACATAGAAAAGGTGAAAAAAAGTGAATGGCAGCAGCACTAAAGTTTATTAAATCAGTTCATCCCGTCTGGTTATGTCATCCACTCTCCAAGACTACACAACACCGTCGACCACAGGTTATATTCTCTCACAACACCACACGAACTATGCTCGCTTTCCCACACATGTCAAGCTCACTCTACACACACTGCTTCACCCAGCTCCCGCGATTACATCGTATGATAACGGATTGCGGTACACATGTTTAAACCTAAGACTCCAGACTTCTTGGCACATTCGTTCCTAATGTATTCTCTCTCACGAATGGCTGACTCAACTCCAGAAATATTCTTAAACCATCTCTGCGATCTCATGCACTTATCAGACCACAAATAACATAATTATCCCTGTGTCGTTACAACTGTGTATAACAGAAAAAAATATAGTAACAAGTGTTATACTAATTTACGATATTCCTCTACGGTTTTTCAGTGATAAGAACAAGGAAATCAATATTTAATAATTAAATAAGTTGGGATGAAGTGCAAGTTCCGGTGGCAATTTTCCTACACACCCATCTTCCTACTTTCCTGCACCCAACTACATTTGCCCTCTACAAATTTTAATTTTAAATTATTTCAACGTTTTCGGTAAATTATTCATCATTTCCCTTGGTAACTTATTCCAATCCCTGATACCCTTACCTAAAACAGAGAATCTTCCTACACCCTTGTGCCTGAAATCAAGTGCCAGCTTGTGGTCATGGTCATCTTTTCCCTTCCATGCATTAATTTTAATTCTTGCACCGATATCTTTCTAAGCCTCATCACAAATATACGACTTGTATAATTCCATGACCCTCTTCACCCTCCTCCTGTCTTCCAATGAATCCGATTCCAGCTCTTTTATTACATCTGTTACTGATTGCGTTCTGCGGTAATATTCAGAAACAAATCTAGCAGCCCTTTTTTGAACCCTCTCTAACTCCTGTATTTGATACGCAAAATGTGGGTCCCATACCACGCTACCGTATTCAAGCAATGGTGTGACCAAAGTTTTGTAAGCCAATTCCTTTACTTCTATCGTACATCCACTCATCACTCTCTCCAACAAGTACAGAATTTTGAAAGCTTTTCCTGCTACCTGACCAACGTTTCCTGCCCAGTTAAGCTTGTTATCAAATGTAATGCTAAGATATTTACATTTCAAGTCTTCAAAAAGCAATTCTTTCTCCACCTTATAATAGTAATCTACCTTTAGTTGATAACTCGAATTTCTACATATCTACATATATATACTCTGCAATTTACAAAATTGTGGGTGGCAGAGGGTGCTCAGCACCAAAGCTAATCTCTTTGTTGTGCATTCCAATCCCTAATGGTGAGAGGGAAAAAAGAATTCATATAAGAATCAGTCTGGCACCTTATTTCTCTAATCTTATCTTTTCTGTCATTCTGGCTCAAATAGGTTGGTGGAAGAAGTATTTCACTACACTCGTGAGTGAAAGTGGGAGTACACATGTTTACCAATAAGTTTAAACAAAACGTGCGTCGTCTATCTACCAGAGACTCCCAGCCTAGTATACTAATCAGTTCTGTGACGCTTTCATAAGGACTGTAGCAAGCGGTCACGAATCGAGCGGCTCTTCTCTGTACTTTCTCTATACTTTCAATCAACCCCTTACGAAACGGATCACAAATGGCACAACAATAGTCCAAATGTGGACGTACAAGAGATTTGTACGCTATCTCCTTTGTTTGTTCATTACAATTTTTCAATATTCGACCTATGAATCGCAGCCTAGAATTAGCTCTACCTACTAATGAATTAATGTGTAAGTCCCATTTCATGTTCCTTTGTACTGTTACTCCCAAATATTTCATAGGATCGACCATATCAATAACTGAATTGTTTAAGTCGTATTTCTGAACAATTGGATTCTTTTTGTTAGTTATGCTCATTGTCTTGCACTTTTTACAATTTAGCGTAAGTTGCCACTCAGCGCACCATGCCAAAATAATATCCAGATCACGCTGAATTTCTAAGCAATCGGCCAAATTCCTTACTTCCCTATAAATAACCGCATCATCAGCAAACAATCTAAAAAGGCTTTTCACTTTGTCTCCGAGATCGTTTATAAAAATTAAGATAAGAAGTGGTCCTATTACACTTCCTTGAGGTACCCCCGATGTAACATCTAGATTAGAAGAACTTTCTCCTTCAACGACGACATACTGCGACCGACCAGTTAGAAAATCCTTTAGCCATTCACAATGCTGATCCGATATACCGTACGCTTGTAGCTTCGCTAAAAGGCGGTTGTCTGGCACAGAGTGAAAGGCTTTCTGAAAATCTAAAAAAATTGCATCTACTTTTGAACCTGCATCAATAACTTTCATTACGTCATGTGTAAATAGGGCCAGCTGTGTTTCACATGATCTCTTCTTCCGAAATCCGTGTTGATTAGTTGTAAGCAAATTATTATCGTCTAGAAATTTCATAATGTTCGAACATATAATATGCTCCATAACTATACTACAAACAGATGTTATAGATATTGGACGATAGTTTCCAGGATCACTTCGATCACCTTTCTTGAAAATCGGAGTTACTTGCGCGATTTTTCAGTCTGAAGGTACTTTTCGCTCTTCTAATGATTTACTGAATATACCAGACAGAAATAGAAGTTAAATCGGAAATCTGTTAAAACCGTTAAAGTTAATTGGTCGCATGTGTCCAAAAAAAGAAAGCTATCACCTCGTTGCATCACACTGAGATGGTGAGACTTGGGAAGAGCGGCGGCTGGCGCCTCCGAGGCTGGCGCGTCGCCAAGCAGGTCGGGCGGCAAGGTGAACTCCGATGCGCCTCCTCAGTCTTTGTCAGCGCACGGACGGTGTCGACTGACCACGCTATATTGAAAGCTCGGCTCGCAATCCGTCACATAGCTGAGAGCAGAGAGGAAAATGAAAACTCTGCAGAGTGGACGCTGACACAGGACAACCATACACTCGCTCAACTATGCCGGAATTCCTATTCCTTTTTTTCCTGTCATCAGTCTCTTGACTGGTTTGATGTAAACCTCCATCTCTTCCTATCTTGCACTAACTTCTTCATCTCAACATACCTCTTACAACATACGTCTCCAATTATCTGCTCCACATATTCTAGTCTCTGTCTACCTCTACAGTTCATTCCTTCGATTGTTCCCTCCAGTAACAAATTAGCCAATCCCACATGACTCAAAATGTCACCCACCATCCCGCCTATCCTTTCTGTAAGACTCTACGACAGGAAAATTCTTATAACAGTACGGAACCCTAGTTTAAAATCCAAATACAACATAATTGAACGATTTAGAGCAATAAGTAACTAGAACACAGCACTATCCGTCATCTGTTAAAACAATAATAGTAATATATTTTCAACTTTTGAGGTTTATACATGCCTATCAGATATCATGTAAAATTGGGTTTTTAGATCAATTTATACTATTTTTCGTAGCCCAGTTTACGAGTTTGATGTGTAATATTCAAATAATTGATGATGTATTTTTTGTCAATTTCAAAACAATACGTTTGTTCCTTCGAAGGGGTTGATGTCACCTCTGTGATAGGAAAATTGTCGAGCCAACGAAAAAAAAAAACTTGCCCAATGTTGTTTTATTGGAACATACAGGTACCTGGCTTTAAGACAACACCTATCCCCTTATTTGTGCCATGGCACAAACAAAATTGCAGACAGATTGTTTTTCCTGCTGAGTCTAGTAAAATATAAATGTCTCGTATGAATAGATAATCGGTTGGGATGTAAATATTACCTTGTTCAAGTTGATTTTTTTAGCAATCTGCTCCTGGTTCTGTAGTCACGATGCGTGTGGGTAACAGTGGCATGTTGTTAAGACGAAGCATTATGAAATTGCCATCGCATTATGGAAACTACAGGCTTCGCGTATAGTACCCAAATAATCACCTTATTTTTCGATAACTCACTGTTAACTTTGCCTCGGTTAACCAGGTGGCTCGGATAATCGGAACTCGGATAACCGGACTTTTACTGTAATTGATTTATTCCCATTCGTAAATACATCAACAACATAAAATTAAGTTTAAATGACATAAAAACTAAATTAAAATAATATTAGTTTAAAATCATGTTGTAATTAATATAGTTGATCATGTGATGTAAACTCAAATGCAAATCACATAATATCATTTGCATTATAATTTGATAGAACAATTGCTGCTGTGTCGTTGTTTTGAGGTAATTTATCAAAATCTGCTGGTGGTTTATAATCATCCTGCGGGTGTTGCTTGAAAAGGTTGTGGGCTGAGACTATTCGATGAGGTTCCTGGATAAAAAAAATATCCAGAACTGCTGCCTGCAGAATAGTACACGCCAGAAGTAGGTAACCGTTGCTCACTGTAAGACATTCTTAAACAGCCCATTTCGACTTGAAACAGGGTGTCATTAATTATTTTTTCTGCTATTAGCATTTGATTGGTCGGAAGGCCACGTAATTTTATGGCAACAGTTTTGCTAACAACGTCAAAGTGATCTTCTTGCAGCAGGTTTTTTTTAATGTTCTTCAGCACATCACTTCGCAAAGATTCATTTCCTGATGGTTTAATGTTGCTGATATTTTTAGAATTGATTCTTTTTATTTTTTTTGGATTTGGTTCATTCTCCTTCAATATTTAAGCCAGCTTGGCGTAGGTAGCTTCTCGTTTGTTTGTGTCGTTGTATTCCTGGTACTTCAATTCCTATAGACAGGGCTCACTATCATACATATTTATAAACACGGAACATCACGAAACGGAACATTAGAAACAAAACAGAGAAACAAAATCGCAACACATGCAGGCACTCGCAAGAAATCCTGGAAGGCCGACTGACCGCAGGGCACACACGCTGAGCTTCTCACCCTCCCTCCCGGCCTTCCAGGAAATAAGAATTGTTTTTCGGCGGGGATTTGGCCGCACCGGGGTGCGGCCACGGCCTCAAGAAAGTGCCCACACACGTGGCGGGATCCCGCAAGGCCGTGACCATTGCGTCCAAATCCCGTGGGTTTCCCGCACGTGTGTGGCGGCCTTAACGTATGTTCTATGTGATAAAAGTTTTCTGAATTGTTTAGTTTATGAGGCGGTGATTGGTCGAGTCACGGCATTCGACTAGGTGATAGCGGGACAATCTTCCAAAAACTGTAATCAGGACGATCTATGCCGAGTCTGGGATTTGATCCTAGGTCAATTGTGTCTCCCCGATCAAGTATGATGCCGTTTTTAAAGCACACAGCCACACTTGCGGTGCTACAAATATTGGCAAATATTTATTTGGCATAAATCTAAGACGCTAAACTATCTCCACTTTAATAAATAAACATATATTAAGCCGCCAGTGAGGCTCAGTGCGCTAAGGCGCCGCACACTGGATCGAGGAAGTACAACGGGATTGGGCACGAGCCAGGCTCCCGCGCATCGGTCTTCGGACTGCGGTTTTTTAGGCGGTTTTCCGCCCAATCATCTAGGCGAATGCTGAGACAATCCCCAATCTCCGAGTCATAAACTACACATTTCACAATCCAAAAATACACTTATCAACAGAACACATAAAGTTACACATTTCGTAGACAGATAGCAACACAGATTGGTGACGCTGGGCCTAACAGGACAGATTATATATATATATATATATATATATATATATATATATATATATATCGATACTGAAGTACAACCAATAATAAAACGAAAACCAAACATGACAAGTTGGGAATTTATCTCTGTCTTTCGCAAACACACATACCCAAAATAACCAAATACTAACAGAAACAACAATTTATTAACCCATCCGTATTATACCGATGTTGATATTCGCGCTAACAGCACAGCAGCGAAGCGAACAAACAAAACGTCAGTCATAAACGGCTGGGTAGTGACAAGCGCATGACAACACACTGATAGCACAGGTGCGGTACGTGATATACGCAAAATATAGAATATAGCACAGAAAGAACATGGCTTATGAGAGAAACAAAAATGATCTCCCAAAAAATATGATCACAATGTGTAATTTATTTACATCAATGTAGGTTTTTGAAACATACCATAAATAACTAGGCAGCCTTACAAAACGGGGAACACATCGTAAATTTACACCACATGGTCGTCGCTAATAACGTTGCCAGAAATGAGATGAAACGCATTACACAGTAAATAAAAGTTGATTAGAAATTGCGACATCAACGTCGTATGGCCTAACGCAAGTATTCACTTTAAGACCAATATACTCAGTTGGTAGAAACTTAGGAATTTAATTTACGATAAAAATAAAAGAAAAATCGTAGAATATTTTCTTATAAAGCGACTGGAGTGGCAGTGGTGCCGGCGGCAGCAAATGTCCTTGGGACTTGCCCTTTACGACGTCCCTCAGCCCTTTACGGCAGTCGTAAAGAGAGGGGCGCTGTCCTCTAGGCACACTGCTCTCCTTTGTTGTCTCCTCTGGCGCACGGGGTACACAGGCAAACAGGTATCCTGCGAAGCGGATTATATCTAGTTTTGGTCTTCGTAGAATACGTTGAGGGAACAGAATAAATATCCGCGATATTCTGGCTTTAAGCTTTCTGTATCTCATTCTTAGTATTCCGAACCACATAGACCACGTGAAACTGTCTGTGAGTTATAGGAGAACCTCTGGTAAAGGATTAAAATAATAATATTAGTTACTGAAAGTTTCCATTTTAATGTCGAATTTAAAAGTAAACGGGAAACTCTTATTCAATTTAAAGTCACACGTCATTATACTGTCTATCGATTGTGTGTCTTCCTGCCTAGATTAAATCAGAAACGCATATCCATCGCATTGCTCTGCCAGCTCGTTGGATTGTGACCATAAACGTCTCGAAACCAAAGGAGTTCGGAACAGGAAATTTGCTAACGCAGAGCATAAATTCAAAGTAGGGGCGAAGTTATTGTAATATATTTGATTTAGAACAGAATTTGATTCTAGACTTCTGTTATGTTTCAAGTACGTTACAAGAAGCACAAAATATATTAACATATTTATGTATTACGTATTTTCCAATCATGATTAACCTAACTACAATTCGAGTGAGTGGAAGTCATTCTGGTGTTTGTTAATAACAAGCTTGTGTCGGTTTTAAGGTAACGGTTAAGGTATCTTTGTATAAAAATGGTTTTACTTAAGTTAAATGTGAGGTGAGAGATTGAACAGAAGGGCTAGCTATTTGATTTTATGTCTTACGTAAACTCGAATCGAATGAAGGAGACGAATTAGGCTTGGTTCCTTGTTGAGTGTACTCTCTCGTCTTAGCGCCGTTGCGTTGAAGTTGTGGTCTTGACTGAAACTTTGGCGGGATGAGCTTGCTCATTAACAACGTTGCTCTCCGCTGGGCTCCATCCCATTAATATTTGTTTAAACCTATGAAGTTTCTAGGACACAACATACAACAAACTAATGAGGAAGACACTGTGGCTATGCGAAACGGTTGAAACCAACAGAAATTCGTCCATAAACTATATTCCCTACAGTGTAAAATAGAAAATGTGTTGGTTAGAGGTGCATCGTTTACTCTAACGCTTTAATACTTAAGAGCAATTTACTTTATAGTCTCATTAACTGTCGAATCAGTTTAATTGTACAATTAAAACTCACAATCAATCACTTATATTCACTTTTCATTATGATTTTTGCCCTGAGCAGCCACCTCTTTTTGCATATAGAAATTTATCCAAAAATTATTTGAACGTTTACCAAAGAACCAGCACAATTTCCTCAGACTCCATCGCAAGATAAATGATAACTGACTTAAAACAAAAATATATAAATTAGCTCCTTTTTTAAACATTAATTTCTTGGTTAACGTAACTGTCCCTTACTATATCTCTATATTGTACTCTGAAGCTTTATTTAGTCTCTGGGAAGTCCTAAATGATTTATTGGTAAGACTTTTATCAGTTATCTAACGACGAAGAAACTGGATTCGGTGTAAGATGCACATTAAACTTTTAGAAATGTCTTATAATCTGTCGGCAAGTGGCAAAACAGGAAGTTTCAGACACGGTGTCAAATTTCTAGGCTATATAATATAAAACATCATTTCCAATCTCCGTGTCATTAGAGAGAAGGCGAAAACATTTTAAAACCACGAAAACTTCCTGAATTTTTGTACGTGTATGTTGTTGGCAAAGATTCTGTGGTGTTGGCAACAAACAAACATTATTTTATATTTAGAATAATTACTCAATAAAACTAGTTTCTTACACGTTTCAACATTTTTGTATTGCTTAGGAATTTATGACCTGTTGACTGTCAGAGCCGGATTAAGATAGCGCGGTGCTTGTACCAAATGCGAAGAAGATGCACTTAGTTTGCTTTAAGCCTTAGAGTTTAGGATATACAATAAAACAGCACATATATAAAACTATCTTTGGCGATTTAATGCGGGAAAATTTAGGGATAATACTAGCCAAATCAATATTTGTAAGTAAATAATTTGAGACTTAGATATTTTGGCGCACAGGCGCGAGGCCCCTATAAGGCGCGGGGCCAGTAGCATTTTATAACTCTTGCTGGCTTATTCGGTAGTTTTGACAGGTCATCAGAGCCAGGAATGGATGGTGGCAAGGAACGAGAAGGAAAGGGCCATGGGATTTTCCTTGGAAGGAAACTGTCATCTGCCAGCAATAATTTTAGGAAATGATCCAAAACCGAAATCAGGATGGTCGAACGGGGATTTGAACCCGCGTCCTGCCAAATGCCAGAACCAAGCCTTACCGCTAGACTACCAGAGACTTGGTTTCAAAAATGATTTGTGCGTAATTTATTAGCATCGCTGGATGTTCCACACAAGTAAAGTTTCCGGTGGACCTGGAGAAAGTTTCAGAGAAACAACCCTGCATACAGGTAGACCGTCTTTCTGCACTTTATCGATAGTTAACTGATGTTTGCACCATTAGGCAGAGATTAATATTATTATATGCATGCAAACGTCAAAACGTTTAATGATGTTCAAAACATGGCAACACTTGGAGAAAAAATTGCTTTGTAAAATTCACAGCGTCGTAATATGGTAGATTTTCCACCGCCGAGACTAAAACTGTTGGTACCGTGACGGAGAGGAATTGAACTAGTTGTGGTTGTGAATGTATGGACCCAACATCAATACGGGAAACAAAAAGACTGCAGGGAGTCTTCGCTCGTTGACGTATTGGAGCGATTAGGTTGGATGTGGGGAAGCAACTTTTGAGACGGATGTGGGAGATTCATGCGAATGAAAACTGACGCTACAGCGGGCCAAACGCTAATAAATTCGCGTGTCCGGAAGGTAAGGCAGCATAGCTGGGGCGCGCAACCGTGAGCGATGGCGCAATAGACGTGACGTAGTGTCTGGCGTGCGGCGATCGCGCTTCCTCGCAGACATTCATCAGCTGATTTATAGCACGGGAACCGCGCAGCACGGAACCCACTGCACACGCAAAATCGCTCCAGGGTGGCGAGACACACGCCAAGTCTTTCCTCGAGCCGATTAAGTAGTCTACTTTTGTTTTCACCTCGTGGAGTCGATGAACTGATCACCTCCAATGTAGCTTTGGTGTATTTTTTTTAAATTTATCTATCCAGTTAATCGTATTTAATTTACCCAAAGGTGAAGTTGTGGTTGTGGAGAAACTTTCAAAATGTGACAGTGATAGTTTCTCGGCCGAGAGACGTTTGAAATCGTAACGAATCTGTCTCACGCTTTTCAACACTGAAATTGAGAGCAATCAATATATTAGGTTTATTTCGTAACTGCTTCAATCGGTACTTATTTTTGCAATATGATGAAGCCAACTTGAAAATAACTCGCTCATTGGAGATACCAAACCCTAGTATTAATCAGATCAAGAGGATGAGTAAAAGGGTGTTCTTGCAGCAATCAGCTTAATTATTTTCACTGCCCTTAAACATTCATTCATAAACTGATTTACTTGAAGTGTGTAACGAACGCGTCTTGTGACCGCTAGTTACATTAATAAGCTATATGTTTATTATTTAAAATGTGGAATATTTTAGTGGGTATTTGGGCGCAGTGTACATTGTACAAGTGTGGAGCGGCAGATCTGAGGAATGCCAGCAGGCCAGTTCCTAGAATTAGCGAGGGGAGAATAGTGTGTGCCAGGTAGACAAACAGGGTGATCGGCGAGAGTTTTTTTTCATGTGGCACGACGAACGAGTGAAGTGAGATTCTATGCCGGCCGGCCAGCACGTTCGGACGATGTGATTTCTGGACTGTCTATTCGTGAGTGGGACTGTTGCTGCTGCCTGGATCCGGACACCCGCTATTTTGTTTGAGCAGATGAGCTCAGGCAAAGGACGACATCTGAGGAACTGTGCTACACTGGTCCATAGCAGAGAAGACCGTCATCCAATGTGTGGCGGCAGACATGTACATTCGGTAATTATACATCGCCAATGAAGGACACTGTGCTAGCTAGACTTTCAAGTTCATAGCATTGCCCAGCTACGACCCTGCAGATAAGAACTCTCATAGCCCGGAGCAAACATTTCATTCAGAAGTGAATAGTCAAAATGTTGGCTTCGTTTACTGTTTAATTTTTGTGTATTTTATATAAAATACCCTGGCGCCCACAAAAAAGGACAACTGATTATTTTTAACTAATTTGTTATATATGTCACGTGATTAATTGAAATAAAACCATTTGTGATTTCTCGTATAAAGTATTCACGCAAGTTCTACCTTTCATGATAATAAAATAAAATAATAAAATTAATTATAATTTTAAATCAGGTAATGAGGTCAGAACGTTACAAGTGTGAACTGGAGGGCTACTATTGCTTGGCCGATCAATTCCGCTAACAGTACCTTAGACAGGAAACGTTCTGTTTTGTTCTTGATCTGATACCAAAAAGACTTGCGACGTATCTTGTCCTTGATGTGAACTATGGATTCTTGTTGTCTGAGTGTTCGATCTGTATACTGTTCTTACTTGTTTTAATGTTTAACAGAAAAATATTAAATGGCGAATGGTTTTAGTTGCTAGTAGGATATGTTGTAAAGAAGAAAAGAAATATCTAGATCATTTTAGCTTTAATCTTCTTCTTATGATGCACCGACTCCGGAAGACTCTTGGGAAGCTGAACGGGGATGGTTTGCCGTTGCCACCCCCCAATATGTGTTCCTATGTGTTAGTGATGTATGGCTGACTGTGATACTGTGTGTGTTCAGTATAGAGTTTTTTTGTGTTATATTAAATGAGAGATGAAGAAGGGAGAGCATGGAAACCAGCACCAGACCATTCAGGCCTACTCTTCCGAAAGACAGGCATAACGTCCCCATATGACGGGTGAATCACCACAAACCCCACCAACAGTGTCATATGCCTTACTACTTATGCACTGCGGATGGGTTTGGGATTTAACACAGGACTTTTTGTTGGCTGGTAAGTAGCATTTGTGTACCACCACCTCTTGCACCCTGCTGTCCAAATGCTGGTTATGAAAATTTCCTTCACCGCCAGGACTCGATCCATCCAGTCCTGTGTCAACGCCGAATACCTTCACGTTACCACTGAACCAAGAGGGCTGGCTTTTGTTTTAATAATTACTAGATGTTTGAGTAGTAACAAAAAGGAGAAGGTGAGTGTTGGAAATCAAGCTAGTGACATTACCTTAATAAGATTTGTTTTCAATATTTAAACTCCAAAAACTTGATATTGGACTCTAAAAAAGAACGGTCAGGAGTGAATAATTATAATTTATGAAGAGGAGACAAGCGTATATGTGCATTTATTTATGAACATAATATTCTACTTATTCTCCAATATTAATCAAGTGTTAATCATTTATTTTATTTAAGTCGTTTGTTTCTTTCAGTTTGTATCATAAAAGATAATACTGGACAAAATCCCAAGGACGAATAAAAATGGTCAACTTATGAATGTATCGATCAAATATTATTCAACGTCTTCTGCACTGGCTAACTGATAAAAGGGATAGTAAAAAATATATTCCTTATAATATATATGCGAAATGTGTTTCCTTACATGATAACACTTACTATACAGTCTCCACTTTTATTCAATATTTGATATTCCTTGTACAGAGCTGTTCTGAAGATGACGGGAGTAACTGTAGATACGCAATATGCCTGCATTCTGGAAGTAACTTGACTTTAGCTAACGTTTGCCGAAATGGGGCAAGAAGTGAAGATCTGGAGGCAGGATACAATTCCACTGCTGCGTCCCTAATACGCATGATGAAGAAGCCACGCCCAGAGCGCACAACCCAGGACTGCTGACACAGAATATCAGCCGAGCAGTCGCGTAGCGACAACTCTTCACGTTGATCCATATTGGTGAGAAGCGAATGGAAAATCGAACTCTTACTGAAAAACCACGAAGCTTCGATATCCTACACATACAAACAAATCATGTTAAGATTAAAGAAAATACGCTCAATTATGATGAAGTAAGTTTTTTTTAACAATGGTATATTCCTTCATTCAAATGGTAGTGGTGCGGATATACTTGGGAAAGTTACTATTATTAATTTAATTGCGAAGGAGCTAACACTCCGGTGGCAATTTCCCCATTCATCCGTTTACCCCTTTTTTAAATACATTTTTTAAAAGATTTTCTTTTATGATTAGTATGTTAAATTCCACCCCCATTTACTATTATGATTTACAAATTTTAATTCTTTTTTTTATTATTCATTGCTTTTCGCCTCGTCGACGTCGAGGTCATTAGAGGTGGGATGGCACTGAGGACAAGTAACGGGAAGGAATTCGGCCATGGCCTTTTGAAGGAAACATCTCGGCATACGCCTGGAGTGATTTGGGGAAACCATGGAAAACCCAAATCTGGATGCCCGGACGGGGATTCAAACCGCCGTCCTCCCGAATGCGAAGCCAGAGCGTTAACCGCTCACCCACCACGCTCGGTTTTTAGTTCTAAATTCCTTAAGCGTTTTTGGAAAATTATTCGTCACTACACTTAGTAATTTGTTCCAATCCATTACACACTTACCAACAAAACAAAATTTTCCCACTCCCTTACGCATAAAACCAGTTAGTGGTCATGGTCACCTTTCCCCTTCCATGCACTATACCTAATTCTTTGACCAATATCTCACCAAGCTCCATCACCAACATATGCCCTGTACATTTCCAGCACTCTCTTCACCCTCCTCCATTCCTCAAATGAGGCCCCATTCAGCTCCCTTATCATATCAGTTAATACTGACTGGCTCCTACGATAATTTCCACAAACAAATCTAGCTGCTCTTCCTTGCACACCTTCCAACTCCTGTATTTGATACCCAAAATGTGTGTTTCAAACTACACCACCATACTCAACCAATGGTCTGACCAAAGTCTTATAACCCAACTCCCTAACTTCTCTGGTACATCCCCTCATCACCCTCTCCAGTAAATGAAGGTTTTTGTAAACTTATCCTACCACTTGCTCAGTGTGCTCTGCCCAACTGAGTTTGTTATCAAACTTTATGCTAAGATATTTACACTTCCAGCTTTTAACAAACAATTCTGACCCAACCCTATAATCGTAATTAACCTTTTCTTTTTATCTGTGTACCTAATAAGCTGATTTGTCTTGGCATTTATCTTCATTTCATGCTGACCAACCCATTTAGATATTCTATCCAGGTCACCCTGCAACTGTTCACAGTCTTCAGCTGTTTTGATCCTATTGTCTACCATTATATCATCTGCAAAATACCTAGACTCTGACCCTAACCCATCAACACAGTAATTAATTAAAATTATGAACAGCAATGGTCCAAATATACAAACCTGTAGCACTCCCATATTTACTTCCACCTCTTTTCATAATGTACGAGGCGCGTCCAGAAAGTAAGATCCGTATGGTAATAAAATGAAATTGTACACAGATACAGAAGAAATTTTTATTGCACAAAATTCTACAACTCTTAAACTACTTTTCCACATAACTGCCGAAATTTTGCAGGCATTTGTCATAGCGTAGCACCATGTTTTGTATACCTTCTTCATAGAAATTTTCCGCCTGTGTCTTCAACCAGTTGGAAACAGTTTCTTTCAGCTCGTCGTCATTGATGAAGTGATGACCGCCAAGGAAAGACTTGAGATGTAAGAACAGGTGAAAGTCTTGCCAGTTCTTCTGTAACCAAAGGTGGACGCCCACTTCGTTCTTCATCGTGCACATCACTACGCCCGCCATTGAACTGTCGGACCCATCTTCTCACCATCGAATCACTCATCGCATTTGGTCCGTAAACATCGCAAATTTGCCGATAAATTTCACTTGGTTTCACTTTCCTCGCATTCAGAAACCTAATCACAGACCTGATTTCACAGGCGGCAGGATTTTCAATCAACGCCGACATTTCAAACAAGCACAACAAAGCGTACGTAACTGACAGCGATCTCCAAATGGCGCACGTTCTTCCCCTTGATACACATCGTCTACAGCGCATGTGCGGAACTGCAATCGCAACGCTGCAGCGGAGATAAATTGAAACGGAACTTACTTTCTGGACGCGCCTCGTATTTCCTCCTCTAACACTTTGTTTTCTGCCTTTAAGAATTCCTCTACCCAACAAGTAACTTTTTCATCCAATCCAATAGATTTCAGTTTAATTGAAATCATTTTATGGCTCACTCTGTCAAATGCCTTAGAAAGATTTAGTGCCACACAATCAACTTGGTCTTTCTTGTCCAATTCATCTGAAATATCTTGCATATAGCCCACCATCTGGGATTCACATGAATATTCTTGCCTAAAGCCATGTTGTCGATCTGAAAACCAGTTTCTTTGCTCACAGACATTTCTGGTATAGTTGCATATTAATCTCCCCATCATTATCGCTGTTTTCCTATCCTCTCGTAAGCAGCTAGACTCCAAACTCATTTTAAATAAAATTTCAATGTAAGGTATAATATCGTATCCCACAGCCTTTAATAAATCTGTAGTAATATTATCTACACCAACCCCTTTACGTTTTATTCTGCTTTCTGAGTTATTTCATAATTTCCTGAGAATTTATTTCAAATTTTGTGGTTTCCTCATTTATTCTTTTAGGGAGACTCTCCTGTGATTCATTCCCCCCACATCACAGTATGATTTTCCCTAGTTGTATCACTAAACCAGTCCTCAATATCTCTGCAATTTTAAAATCCTCAGCGACTTCAACTCCATTATTATCTACAATAGTCTGAATACCTTCCATTCACCTCAGTTTTATAATATAGCCATAGAAGTTTCTAGATGCATCGTTGAATGGTCCTGCTGCACTAATAATATTCTTCATAAACCTATCCTTTGCTTCTCTCTTTGATATTATTAATTGCTTGTTTAGTTGTTTTAACTATTGCCTACCATCATTCTGTCTCTTAACTCTGTTGTGTTCCCGTCTCACTAGCCTCTTTAACCTTCTCACCTCCCTATTGTAGTATGTAGGTTCTGCACTTATCTTTATTTTCTGCTTTGGAATAAACATTTCCTTGCCCTGTTTTTTAATTATCTCCTTAAACACTTCCTATTTTGCCTCCACTGTACTTGGTAAATCCTTCGATTTGCTGAATCTTTCCCGGAAACATTTCTTCAGTTCTAAAGTCTGTGCCTTTTGTATTTATACCTTTTTATCATTTCTATTGTAGCCACTGGTTTACTGAATCCCCTAATATCCATCAGTATCACACAGTGATCACTTATTCCTTCAGTTACCTGACACCCTACAAGATTTTCATCAGGTTTTATTAGAGACTAGTTGACCCGGTCACGCGTTGCTGTGACTCAGTAGTTATAGTACGTTGGATCAATGTTATTCTAAACTACTTAATGTAATCAAATTAATATTCACTAATAACGACAAAAACGTAAAGAGTTTCGGATAGTTGAAATTAAGGACAATCGAACATAAAAATTTTTAATTACATTTTATTACAAATTACTTAATTGAAAATTTATGAAAATTGATATTTATAAAAATAAATAAATTATTTTTTATTTATTTATAAATTGAAATTTCAGTTTTGTAAATGAGGTAGATTAAATTGATTTTTAAACATTTTTAACAATTATTTTCTATATTTTAAATTATTAAAATATATAATTTTAATTTATGAAAGGGTTAATTGGTGTACAATATTTTTTGTTAGCCTGTCTTTTGCTTATACAAATAGATTTGATGGTTTCTCCACACGTGAGCAGGTGGAGCAGGCGACATATAGCTGCCCATGGGAGCAAGTCCAAGCCGCAAACGGACATTGTTTGGCCTTGAGACTTATTTATGGTCATAGCGAAAGCCAAACGAATCGGAAAATGAAGCCTTTTAAATGGAGATTCTGACGGTATCATTGGAATACTTGGCAACAGGACAATTTCTCCTTTGAACTTTCCAGTCAAAATAGTTGCTTCAAGAACATTTTCGGTGATCATTTTGATGACCAAACGTGTACCATTGCATAATCTAGGTGGATTCAAATTCCGAAATAGAATAATCGGTGAACCAATCTTTAACGGAAGATTGTGTGGTGGCATTCCTGGTATATCCAAAAGAATTTAAATACTCAGTTGGAAAATTTACGGCTTCATTGTCATCTACAATAGTGTTGGACGCCCTACTTTCTTTGTCCACCAGCTATGCTTTCATAATGGTGGATGGCAAACACACACCAGCCAAGCTGTATCGCTCTGTAATGGAGCCATTTCGTAACCTGTCGGACTCCCGGTCAAACACGCGAGTGGCTTCGCAAACATCGAAATATTTCACGCATATTGCTACACCCGCTCCATCTAGCGACAAATGTCTTCTGCCGTGTGCTGACCTCTAGCGACAGTTATGCAAGTTATCGCACATGTCGCAACAGGGTCTCGGCGGCCGAGCAAGTACGTACATGTCAACACCTGTGCAAATACGCCTTAGGGTAGGGTTTTCCCCCGCAAGACAAGGATAGAAGATTTCGTGGCGAAGTGGAATATCTCTGGCCGGCGCATGCGCAGATGAAGTTTCTCGTTGCATCGGCTGTTCGGTGGAGACACCTGGTGGCAGGATGTGTGTATATGCTACATTGCAACATTTGTGCAGCTGGAATATCTACATCATATAGGACACAATCGTAAATAATATCGCTGATTTCAGAGTAACATTGTTGGATATAAGTGAAATAACCGCTAGAATAAAGACTAAATAACAGTTATATATGTTTAATTTGAAACAAAGAACTAACGGCGACCATCTTGGCCGGCCAAAGAACTAACGGGCCCCGCCATCTTGGCCGGCCAAACGGGGGGCGGCCATCTTGTGACGTCACGCGGACGAGTGGAGTCTCTTTACAGTTGTCCAAAGAGCTTATCAGGCTTGAATCGGCCTTGTCTTACTACTATTGTCATCTACAATAGTGTCTATTGATTTAAAAGACATCAGATCACCTGGCAACAACTGTTGTATCTGTAAATTAATCCCGTTGACATTGACATTTTTTGCTGCCAAAATAGCACGATTACTGAGCCAATTACCATCTGAGTAATTATTTGATATATCCGGAAACACACTCTCAATTAGTTCATTTTTTGAGTGAACAACAGTGCAGAATTTGTCTGGCAATTTGATGTATTGTGTATTTCGATACAGTTCTATTTCACCGTTTCCAATATCCAGCAATTGCTTACAAAATGCTTGTGACGATGGATCGTTTTGCAATTATACTCGCATGTTCATGGTCAAACTAAGTGTTTCGACATTCCGCCATAAAAACGATAATTTTAAACATACGTTAATCTCATCGGCAAAAGTAGAGCGAGGAATCATGGGCGTACTTCACATTACACAGCAAGCTGTGCCAGAGGGGAAAATCGGGTTAAATGCCTATGAAAATCCCCGCCGAGACAGGGATTCGAACCGGAGACCTTTCGATCTCAAGTCAGACGCCTTAACCCCTAAGACTCCAGACCGCTCACTATTAAATTAGAAATTGGATTAGCTTGGAGTATTGGAATGAAGAATTATAAGGAAAATTTTGGGTCCATTGAAAAATACACTCCTCCTTTTAACTAAGACTCTACCCCTATAATCACTGGTGGTTCATGTATCTCTATTAAGTTTGCAAATTCTATTAATTTGTTCATTATACTTCTACAGTTCACCAATAACACCCTTATTTTTGGCTTTGTTGTATTTTCAGCATTAACCTTTGTCTTTCCAGTTGTACCCAATTCCGTTATTATTTCAATAGCTTCATCTGTTTCTTTAGCATTTATATTTTTTCCATTAGTGCATCTACAACCAGTAACCCTTTGATCACTTATTTTTATCCCCTCAACAGCAGTCCCTAACCTAAAAAGGACAAAGTTCTGACCCAATCATAACTGGAAGTGGGTTCCCTTACAGCTTTAGCTAACAACTCAGAAAGTACTCCCTTCCCCCTTCTATTTATGTGTAGGCCATACCTAGTAAAAGCCCACATACCAATAGTGTTTATAGGTACTAAAGCTGCAGGGATGCCCTGTCTGGTTAATTCAAGCGTTTGGTATCTTTTAAGAAAAGTTTAAATTAATCATTAAGGAAAGATTTGAAATATGTGAATAATTTTCGAACAGGAAAAATTGTTATCGTTATTTTGCAGTCTCCCTTATATCAGTTTCAGTCTTAAGCCTAACGAATCACGCTTGCTTTCTACAGCGCAGGCAGAAAGACTAGGACCCTTCGACGCGTCTTGATTCTTCAATTTTCTTCGTAAGCTAAATTCATATGTCTTAGAGAAGTTACAATTAAGCTATTTTCAAATCTGCTTCATCATATTACAAAACTAAGCATCAATTTGAGGATTTACGAAAGTTTCTTTAGTTGATTTCCACATTAATAACCTTACGTGATAACCTCTTAATGAATTTATGATGTAATTGAGCTACCTTGGAACAGGAAGTTGCATTTAATACAATTCTTCCGAATGTCATTAAAGTTGACCAACACTTAGCAGTGGTCTAATTTTAATTATTTTATGTAATAATGAAGTTAATAGTATTAAGACCATATTTTTTTATTTCTCATTTAATTACTCATTCATTAAGATATATCATATTAATTTCCTCTTTACACACTTGTGAAAGGTTCGGTCTCATTGTACAAACTGAACTTTAGTTCTAGCTCCCTGATTACTTTACTTTGGAAATTTCTTTAGAAATAAATCTAGAACTTTTTAATTTTAATAAAAAAGTCAGTTCTCTATTGTTAAAATATGTTGAGAAGAAAAAGAAAACTTGAATCAAACAATTAGGTAATGATAAGTTTAGAAAACAAGCTTCAGCCACAGTAATACCGATCCTGTAATGAGTAAAAAATTTTGTTTTCAAATCGTTCTTTTAAGAAAACTACCGGTTTCATAACACTGCTGAAAGTTTCCACGTAAAGAATCAAGCAATCAACAACAGATGAGCTTCATTTGTTTTGTCTTTTATCGTTATTAATTATATGCTCGGTGAAGCAAAAACATCTTCTACCAACAAATCTTTTTGTTTTTTGACAGGCTGGAAAATTTAGTAAATCACCGCTGTTGTATGAAACCTGCAGTTCATTTATGCGAGGTGATGAAGAATTTATAATGTGAAAAAATTATTGTTCCAGTAATATTAATGCCGACGGACGTGAATAATCAATAATACATACTTCCTGCTTGTAGAAAATTATTATTATTATTTGTAAAATTACTTCTTTGTTCCTTAAAAATAGAGAAAAGGAATTTCCCCCTTTTAACCGTTCAGTCACCTTTAAGTGTTTTGGTTGTTTGTGTCAACTAAATTAAGTATTTTCAATGATATAATCGTGACCCCAATTGGTAGGATGATGCCAAACAAACACAATATTCAATTAAAAATGCTTTTGTGCTAGGTCGGACTAGAACCTGTAATCTCAGATACGGGAGAGATGCGCGCTTGAATCTTAGGTGTGGTGGCCGGTTAAAAACACATTTAAAAACGATGGATACAAGAATCATATATTTTTTCACAAATTCTACGGCTTAATTATTGACAAAAACAGTAAAACAAATATTTCTACTATAGAAGGAAACATTTTAAGGTGTTTTGTTTTAGAATTAACAGATACTAACTTCATTTAAAACTTTTTTCAATATAATAATTAATATATGTCGATGCTCTAAGAAGTTCTCGATCTGAGCTAACGATAGCGATTCTGTTGGTAAGCCATGAAACATAAAATATCGAGAATTTCTAGTTATCCTTTCTTATAACGTGTCTTTTAATATTACCTTTATTCCTTAATAATATGGAACTATCCATAGAAGAAGTGGAGGGCATTTTAGACCAACCTCTTACTGATACGGCATAATACTTTTTTTTTGCTCCAGACAGAAACATGCAATAAATAATATTGATGCTCACTCATTGCAGGAACAAATAAAAATTTCTCATTCATTCCTTTGTCATAGTAATGTCTTAATGACTGAGAGCAGAGTGAACCGTAAATACACACAACAAATGATAAAAATTAACAAAATATTATATTTAAAGACCTTGATTTTCTGCCCAGTAATTATATCTGCTCTGTATACCCGTTTAGTATTAAAACCACATCCACGAAGAGATCATTGGAGCGCCACTACAGCTGATTTGTGGCTCACAGTAAATTATGCCCATATCAGAGTCACATTTTACGTGTCCGAAGCAACCTTATCGAGAACCTCTGGTGCTTCAATGGAAATTGGTTTTTGTAATCTGTGCTCACCGCCTGGATGGACCGCAGACACCAGGCAGATTTTGTACTGTTAGCTGGACCGCGTACTGACTACGGCATCGCTGCATCAACAGAAACATCGGTGTGAATAAATCCTCATTCTATATTTTGCGAAGGATTTGAGGTTGATATTATTTTTCTCACGTTTTCTGTCTTATGATGAAGACTACCGATTCTCCGAATAAGCCGACCAACTTTTTACAGCAATGAACTCTTCACAGGTTTGCTGCCGGATAGCGTTTGTAAACGAAGAGCTTTCGGCGACCAACTCCGTCGCCATCTTCGGGTCTGACCCGAAGATGGCGACGGAGTTGGTCGCCGAAAGCTCGTCGTTTACAAACGCTATCCGGCAGCAAACCTGTGAAGAGTTCATTGCATCGACACGCCGGGAAAGTCTTCGTTCGCACAACTTTTTACAGCTTTGCTTCATCAAAAGAAATGAATTAGTTTAAACTTGCGACTGTTTCCTATGTAACAAATGATTCTGTTATCTACTATATAATTTCGTAACGTCACCCACTCACCTCGATAGCTATTAGCTGGAGAACGGTGTCACGTGTCAGCCTTCGCTTACAAAACAGCGACCAGTGATACCATTAGAAGAATTTCGTGGTTATGTCTACAATTTAATAACTAAGCAACTGCTACCAAATTAATTGGCATAATACTTTCATTAAGTTTGCTTTTCATAGCGTTTCATAGTTAAACAAATTTTAATAAATTTTGCGGCTGAAAAAATGTGGATCTTCTTTTCAGTAACATGTTACTAATTAAAGCAACTTAAAAAACTAAAAAAAATTAAATTACTCATAGTCATTTAAGCATTACGGTTTATCTGCTTTTTAGGCATTTCACTGACCACTTTCGTTAATGGCATTTATTCATGTTCTCTGTATGTGACTTATTAGATTATTTTAAGTGGACATCAGACCAAATGTGTCACCGAATCTACTATTCTGGCAACTTATTTCTGCGGAGCTGCTCAACTGTTTCATAATATGGAATGTATATTAAGTTCTCTAGCCGTCATAGATACTATGACCAATGTTTACATTATGAGTGTTTGCCCAGCCTCAATAATAAACAACGTGATACTTTCGAAGCAAACAGGATTAAAATTAAAAAAAATAATTAAAAATAAAATAATTGCAGAGTGAAATTTAAGGGTCAAATACAAGTTCGTATTTAAGCAAGTTCAAGTGTATGACCTTTGAAACAGTTACACGATAGCGCGATCGTTCCTGTCCGTGTTTAATAGATATCTCCATTAATGCTTCTGAGTTCTTCAAGCTCAAGAGATTTTATTCATCCTAAAGTTGAAACACAGGTCAAGCTTATATTTGGCTAGATCAGATCAACCTGTCATAATCTTTCATCGTAAGAAGTGGAACTAATCTAGACCCGTGAAGATACATAAAAAACAGTCACGGGCTTACACTAGTAGAAAATATTTTACTGCGAGATGCAGTTCCACGTCTTTAAACATGACAAGAAAGTTACTGATGCAAAAGAAATAATAACTTGGTTGACATCACAGCGAAGGAATTAGGGGACGTCCATTAATTATGAGAGCTCAAAATAGGGGGGGGGGGGGGAAGGGTTCCGGAAAAATCTCACCAAGGGGGAGGGGGGTCCATAAAAATCACACGTCAACTTTTTATTTTAAATTGCCGCCCTTCAAATAGTAGTAGAGCTTAAAAAAAAATCTTCAAAATTACGAGGTTAATCTTAAGTTGGGAAAAGGGAGGGGTCTCAACAGATCTCACAAAGGGGGAGGAGTCCAATTTTAAAAAAGAAAACGCCACACGTAGTTAATGAACGCCGTCTTACATGGTAGAAACCAGAATGCTAGGTGTAAACAGTTACTTCAAAACTTCCAAATTTAATTAATATTCAGGATTTTCAATAATAAAGTAATCGTAGAAATAGATCCGGATATGTTTTAATAGCGATACCAGATATAAGAATGCACGATACAGACAGCTATAACGCCACGTCAGAGGTAGAGCGATCAGGAAAAACGTTTACATTACGTTTCTCTCTGTTTCCATAACCAGCTACGGAATCTAGATTCAATACTTCCATCTTCTCTTTCTGAACCCGGTACCGCGAGGCTAGCTCGGTGGCTTTTCGTTCCTGTAGTAGCCGGTTTGTGTCCAGTCTAGGGCATGGCTGGTTTTGACTAAGTGTAAGGTCCGTCCTGTTTCACCTTTTTATCAGTCGCTCATTGTTATGTTCAGGACCTTTCCACTTTGAAGCGTCGTACGGCACATTCTGTTCCAGGGTCTGTGCATATTTTCAAAGCTAGGTTCCCTCTATTACGGGCTTGCTAACGTGTTACTTGCTTTCTATGTGATCGGCCTATTTTTTGTTTGTGAAATCTGTAGTTAATGAGGCGAATATTTGGCACTGTCATAACATTTGCCTAGCTTATTGCAGAAACTACCTAAAAACAGCAATCAGGACGACTGGTACGTGGGGAAAGGGATTTGAAACTAGGCTTGTATGCCTCCCCCATCCAGTGTCAGGGCGCTTTCAAGCTTGCAGCCCCTTACGAGTAATACTGGGAAAACTTACTATAGTTGAGACTATTAATAAAAAGCACTGAAAAGTGGTTGAACTGCTAAGGCTGAATACATGAAAAAAAATCTCAAAATGTTAGTCTCTCAGTTAATAACTATAACAGCTAATTTCAAAACAAGAAAACTGGAATTGTTTACACATTTTCGCCATCTATCGTGTGATGCCCCTCCTCTCGGAGAGAGCGAATCTGGTGAGTCAGCAGTAACGCTCTGGACTGGTATTCCTGAGGAAGCACGTTGAAGTCCCCGTACGGTAATCCAGAAATCGGTTATCCACGGTTTTCCGAAATCACTCTTTGCTAATGCGGAGATGATTCCTTCGAAAGACCATAGCAGAATTTCTTCTCGGTATCTGCCACCTCTCATGACCTGAACGTCAACGAAGCGTAAAGACCTAAGACAACATACAATCTGCGAATTCGTCAGGAATACGGAAGATACTAGCCGAAATGAAAGTATTCCAAAAAATATTTGTGAAGAAAACCTACTGATCTCAATGGACAAACACATTTATTGATTTGGGTTTGGTCGCAATCCGAACACAACGCTGTCTGTATTTTTAAAAGACATTCTTAAATAGTTGGTCTGAATGACAATAACAACATATAATTCATATAATAGCCAAAGCATGCAGAATTATTACTATTTCTGTGTTTAATTTCTCCACGCAAATGTAAAGTACTTAATACTGCCTGTTATACTACTATCATGAGCGAAACTCTTGTGGTTGGAGACCGTGATTGCAAAATATACTCGCCTTCATGGAATACTAGCGGGAAGATCTCTGAGTAACAACCAAAGGTAACCTTGTACATAGAACATAAGCTTTAATAGTCACAACTGGGCAGTAAAATCGTGTTTATAAAATTTTCAGTACCAGTTTTATCTAGCAATACGTGACAATAATAATCCATCATGAATGTAAATATTGCTGTACACACTAGATACCCCACGCGTTTAAAGTATGGCGCACGAAATAATACGGTATTTGTTGTTGTCTTAAAAATTAAACAATTGGAGGAGCAAAGCCATTAAATTCAGTTAAAGACGCAGCATAGAGCTAACAAATCATTATTTTAAATCACATTCGACAGATTAAACCATACAACGAGCTATAATTTAATTAATATTATAACAATGTTGTATTAGTGACTTCAAGTTTTTGTTTCTCTCAATGTGAACTACAACACAAGGAACACCCAACATTTAATTAAAATCGCCCGTACCGGCGGCTAAACTCGAACCAGCAATTCTCAGAAGTGAACCTGCTAGCCACCTACTGGACTCGGCTAGAGAATCTCTCTCGCTTTCCCCGAGCTCACTACAGTGCTTTGTGGACTGTGTAGTGAGTAAACAAAAAGTGCCATTTTGGGCAACAGAGAATCCACATATGATTCGCGAAAGATTTATCATGAGTTGGCATGTCAAACCGTGGACTGATAGGACGATTTTTCGCAGAACAGAGAGCAAAAAATAAACTATATTTAAGCATGTTTCGACACAGTTTTGCTACAGGACAGGTTTTACATTGTTTGAAACAGGCTGGATACAGACCGTACTCCTCAAATGTTTCGCACTTTTTGCATTATGCGTCAAACGAACTAGTCATCTCAATCCGATTTCCTGATCTGTTTGCATGTAGACAGAATTGACCTGCTAATTAATAGTCCATGTATGAACCCTCCATCGGTCCCACCTGACCGAAGGGTCAAGGACATACTCAGGGTTGTTTCAGTTTACTATCACAGGATTTCCCAAGATCTTTCGACCCGGAGAAACATGCTCAAGCTTTACCTGAACTCATGAATCTTAACACTCTATGCTTATGCTGGTAACGATGATGAAACCCCCCGTACTTCTTCTTAGTTATTTCCATAAACAAATGATTTAACCAATATACTGATAACAGTAATGACCAATGAATCCATATTGTTAAAACCTTGAAGATAGTAGTTAACGATGCAAATGGACCAAACATATTGAAAATATGCAATGTTGTTGTAGGCCATTTTTCCGCAGTTGCTCAGTAAATTAATTCACAAAATGACGCCAATGCAACTGTATTATGTAGGTTTATTGCCGTACGCGTTTCGCCTCTCCTCGAGGCATCATCAGCGACGAATCTATTTTAAAATTTACATTGGATTTACAAACTTATTTGACATAACGCTAAATTGATACATTTTATTATAATTTACACTGCATCAACATTGCTCTACAGTTAAATACCCAATTAGACAGAGACAACTATCAAAACTCAGGCATATATCAACTGACATGTCACAATTGTGATGCAATATACATAGGACAGACAACAAGACAGTTTAAAACCAGATACAAAGAACACATGAGGGCACTAAAGTACAGCAAAAACTCCACATTCGCCGAACATCTAATAGAAAACGATCACTTACCAACAGACATTAACAAAGACATGCAAATACTCACAATCAACAATTACAGACACAATACCCTCACTCTACAAGAAAACTACCACATACAAAAAGCAATAAAAAATGGCAAGCAGGTACTGAATGACCACATAAACTTAACAAACCAAACACTGTTCAAACTGGTAAATATACAATAACCCTACAGTAAAGAAATAAACCTAACAAATACATGCACTCACACACTTACATAAAATCATTATATATAAAGATGAATGTATGTTTGTTTGTTTGTTGGTTTGTTTGTTCTTCATACAAATCCACAGGTTTCATCCGATCTCAATGAAACTTTGCACACTTATCCTTTGAAGCAAGGAGAAAAATACTGTCTACATTTGGTTGAAAAATTATCTGTATAAATAACACATGTTGTCTCATAACTTCGAAATATGGCGATAGACAGACACGTTAGATGTGGACGTCTCCAGACCGTGTTTCCGTGTAGTGAACTGGCAGCTCAGTGGCTAAAGAGCTTGCTTACGAACGTCGTGGTCTCCGGCTCAAATCTCCGTGGAGGCTAAGATTTAAAAAAATTGTTTTTCATTGTAAGAGTCAGGCCTGGGCCGTAGGTTATTTGGATTGAATGTTAAACTGTAGATATTATAAAGTTAGGGGTGCAATGCGAGGCAAATCGTAGGTAGTCTTGCAATTTTGTAGGTGTACACTTTTTTACATCATAATGATCCCTCAGGTGTTGTTCGCAGTCAGTGTGTGAGTGTGAACCACAGTAATACTAATATAAATACGGAAGTAAGTCTCTGTCTTTTTGTTACGTTTTGACGACTATATGGCTATATCGTTGTGATGGAATTTTATAAGGAAAGCTGTAAGAAGGGCACAGGATATTTTTTCCAGTATGATTAACAGTTGTAGTCACGAAATTTTGAAATCTTATGGAATAGTGACCGAAATATGTTGGAAATTGATTCTCTTCAAGAAACAGGATCGACGGTAGAATGATATAGTGATAGCTTTCCTGTCATATTATGCCGACTCGATATTGTTTGGGACCAATCCTTCGTTACCAACAACTTTTTATATTTAATTCTGGCAAAAAAATTCATAATCCACGCGTACGAAGTCGCGGGTACGAGGCTAGTTAGATATAAAATCTCCCACGCAATTTCAAATCTGGCGCCGTCAGCGCATCACCACCTTTGACAGTAAGAAAATAAGATGGCCACCGAAAACAAGTGAATTGTAGAAGACGCAATGTTTATATCGTGTACACAACAGGAAAGACAAATGGCTGTAATGGAAACATGCTTTGGAGACAAAACAAAGATGTGTGGTTACTATCCTGAGATAGGGCTGTTGATAAAATATCGATATATCGATATTTTTTAAAAAAAAATATCGATATTTATGAGTGATATTTTTTAGGACTATATATCGATATTGAAATCTGGATATCGGAGTCCGATATTTTTAAAAAATAAGTGGTTATTTTCCGTTTTCCTCGAAGAATATTCCAAGTTATTATTGGAGGGAAAACGATTACCTGTGTTGCACATGCAATACATTTTCATAGATAGAATTTTAAGAAACAATGAACGATACAAGCACATGGAGAAGTAGGGCCGCCGTAAGCGGGCATGCAAGGCAGCATATTATGTAGCGGGCGACCTTTTTTTTTTTAGCTCAACAGCTGCTTCGGGCAGTCGGCGGTGACACTGGGGATGGCAACAATGGGGGCGGCAATCTCAGAGTTTTTTGACCCGTTTCGGAAATTTCCTAAATCCACCACTGGCAGTAGTTGGACAGGGGGCGGCATAATCGCTATTGCACGCGGGCGCTCAAACAGCTAGCGGCGTGCCTGTGGAGAAGTAAAAAACGAAGGTAAAATAACTCATTCAATATTCATTAGAATTCTTGTCTGGACATTTTGAAAAGTTTTTAAAATTTGTCTTCAATCAATGCAAAAGTATTAGCATTAAGAAACTAATCGTAATGTACCAGGTATGGGTAGGGTTGCCAGATAGCCGGAAAATCCGGGAATGTCCCGGAATTTTGTGTCTGAACTCGTGTTCAGGAATTATGCGTTACTGTCCCGGAATTTCCGTATACTAGTTTTTTTCTCAAACTCAGTTCACCACGGTGGTCATGAGGCCAACCCAAGTATCCCATGCTTGCAGCGGGAGGATGGAATGTCCCTTAAATCAGAGGAATTGAAACTGACAGGAAAATACTCTTTGAATTTTCTGGGACTTCGAAAATTCTAGATGCAGTTAACATTAACTCCCTTTATACAGAGTTCACATGTCTGAAACGTGTTTTTCATGTCCTTCCAAAAGACTTTCCAAACGATAAAATTTGGACCAATTTCTTTAGAACAAGCGTTTTTAATGATTTTGAATATTTTTAAAAAAATAGTTGGTTTTGTTTTGTCAATTCCAACAAGCAATGACTTTTACGAGACAAGTTTTAGCCCGTTGAATAATTTATGAAATAAGAGCGAAACAGAACGTTCATGGATTCGATCAAGGCTGAACTGCAAACTCAATCAATTTTGAAGACTCTTGCTGAGAAATTTCATCAGTTTTGCAAAGCGGTGAGGGAGAAATATTTATGAAAATGGCAAAATCTAGTAATAAATATTTTAAAAGTAGATGATTAAGATCTATTTTGATTGATGTTGATGTCGATTTTGATTTAGGAAAAGATAGATGATAATTTTTTGTTATTTGTTGATTTTCTGCCTAATTTTAATTAATGAGCCTAACAGAAGTGTTCAGTTTTGGTTTAATATTTTTGAGATTTTGATTGATAATACCCGATGTTGATTTTGAACCAAAGTAAAAAATTCCTAACGAGGTGGTCAATTTTTGTTTTAAGTTTATTATTTTTCCTTTTGATTCATAATACCTGATGTTGACTTTCTACCATAGTTTAATTAATAAAGTTAAAAGAGGTGCTATATATACGTTAGATAGCATATTTACCTAAAATAGATTTTTTTTATTAATTTGCATTTTTGTTCACTCTTTAAACATACCGCAAAAATACTTTTTAGACCCAGAAATGTCCCGGAAATTATAAGCCTGTATCTGGCACTCCACAGTTAAATATTTCGCGCGAATTGGATACGCTTCTTGTTCCATACCAACAGAAGAATTTAGCTCCAAAATTATGTCACAGCCAGTTTTGTTATATCACTTACGAATTTATTAAGATAAGAAATTGAAAAAATGAATCTACCACTTTTGGATTGCCTTTACAAAGTGCTATGCTAAATACTTATTATTATAGATTGGTGCCTTTAAAAAACAATTTTTTAACGCCAGGGGAACTGCCTTGACAGTAGTGGCTCTAGGATTTTTCCAAGCCGGGGAAAAACTGAGATTGCCGCCTCTTCAAACATTGTTGCCAGCCAGACCCCGAGAATCGCCTCCTTGATTGTTGGCCAAACGCATTGATGTCGCCACTTTAACTGTTTGCCAAACGCATTGTTGGACACGATTTTATCGCCCAGAGCAAGTACCGCGGTTTGCTTCCACCCCTCGCCCTAAATCCTGCATTCAACCTAGAATCTCAGCTTTATAAAATTGTATTATGTTAAAGCGTTACCCATTTGCGAAGCAATATCAAAGAAGGGGAAATTTTCAATTAATGTAGGGAGTTCTCCATTCATAGTAGAAGAACCAACGGGAAAAACATGAGTTCATGCTCTTGAAAAGTATGTCCAATGAAGTTTCTGACATCAGTTTTGGTGCAAAATTCATTCACCACCTTAGTTTGGAATTTTTTTGGATCTGAAACTCTTTTAAATAACTATCACGTTCTCTCATCATAATTCTATGCAACATCCAGTTGTCCTAGAAAATGATAATTTGGTACACATACTTGGCTTCATCCCCATAGTATAAGAAAAGTTCCTGTGTTTTTTCAATGCCAATCTAAAAGCTGAAACGTCTTAGAGAATATTTGTAGGTTAATTGCTTTCTTCTTGATGAGGCTATATGGCTTGAATTTCAGTTTTGCACAAAGATCAGGAGCATAAAAAACACAATTAATTTTACTTTGTTACTACATTTAATTTGGAAGTTATTGGTTGTCCTCCACCGATGGTAACAATGCAGACACGGCGTAGCTCGCACAGAACGAATCGGACTCGAGCCCGCTGTTTTACATGAGCGTGCGTTGTCGAGGAAAGTATTTTGACATGAAAATTGGATGTAAGCAGGAATATTGATAAATTCGGATACATAATCTTTGCTAAGGTGCAAACATTTGGTCCAAAAAAGTAAGAAGACTCAGAACTAGCATCAACCTACAAAAAGAAATTAAATTCCATATAAAACAATACTTGTAAAAAAGTGACTTGGTCACTATGCAAACTCTGATAATAGAACATCAACCTAAATAAATGCCTCTACAATGTTGCATTATTGAGCTTTTAAACTCACAAAAGCCAAGATTTCCCTCGATGCTCTTTTTGGATTCACAAGTCTTCGAGTAAATCATAAACATTCTGCCTTTCCTTTTAGTAAAGTAGTAGTATAATGGCTAAGTCACAATTTAAAAAAAAGATTTATCCGTAGCGTCATGAAAAACAATTTGTTTCAGAAAATCAAAACTTGATTCAGAAATTATCATTAAATAGCCACAAGACTTCGCCCTTTTTTAAAATGATTTGTTTTTGTAATATTGTTTTTATATAACAGGGTCAATATATCGATACTTTTTCTTCGATATATCGAATCCGATGTAAATATTTTTTTAAATATCGATATATCGAAAATCCCATATTTTTTAAAATATCAAGAGCCCTATCCTGAGATCCACTAATGTAAGTAGTAAGTGTAAATAATAATAAAATGTATCAATTTAGCGTTATGTCAAATAAGTTTGTAAATCCAATGTAAATTTTAAAATAGATTCGTCGCTGATGATGCCTCGAGGAGAGGCGAAACGCGTACGGCAATAAACCTACATAATACAGTTGCATTGGCGTCTTTTAATGAATTAATATTGAAAACTAGGGATGCTCGATATACATCGATGTATCGAAAACATCGATGTTTACTATTCGATGCATCGAATCAATCCGATGCATCGTTTACTTTCGATGTTTAACGATGCATCGATGTTTTTCATTCGATACATCGAAAGAACACATGCGTTTCTGCGACGTGATAGAATCAGTTTTAAAGCAAAACAAAAACAGAAAATTGTATTACTATACGTTATTGTTGTCACCTAAAATATCAAATTATATTTTTTTACTTGAATAAAAAAAAAAAACAAATACATATGCAACACGATTAGTTTTAAGGCAAAACAAAAACTGGAAAATTGTATCGCTATACGTTATTTTTTTTTAACTTGCAAAAAACAAGAAAAAACTATGCGATATGATTGGTTTTAAAGCAAAACAAAGAAACAGTAACTTGTATCGCTGTACGATATTTTTTCACCTACAAAATCTCATTTTTTTGTAACTTGGATAAAACTACGTTATATGGTTGGTTTTAAAGCAAAACAAAAAACAGGAAATTGTATTGTTATATTTTATTTTGTCACCTACATAATCACATTTTTCATTTAATTTAATTTTGATAAAACAACAAAAAATTACAGTTGACATGAAATTTACCGACAGTGTAGGGCGGAAGTACACCTTAGGGCAAGGCTAAAAGTACCAAGTAGGCTTCAAAAATTTGCTTAAAGTTACTGCTCCTCGTTATACCCAGCAGAGCCACTGTGACACGGTGGCTTGATGACAAATATGACGTCTTGGAAACATTAATAAAATCAAAACTCTCAAATGTTGAACATCTCACATTAACAAGTGATATATGGCCAGACATGCAGATGTGCAGCTTTTTGGGTGTCACAGCGCATTTTGGTATAGACACAGTGTTCGAATCAATGACATTAGGAGTTTATCAACTCAATGAAAGTCATTCATCCGAATATATAGCAGACATGCTCCTTAAGACCTGCAACGATTGGGGATTTGATATGGACAAAGTCTCTGCGGTCGTTACTGATAACGACCCGACTATGGTAAAAGCTGTGGAATTAAGATTTGAAAGAAGAAGCACATCCCTTGTTTCGCTCACACACTTAATTTAGTTGCTCAAAATATTCTCAAAATACCTTTAGAAAATATATTGTCAAAAATAAACACCATTGTGGTTACTTTCTTTAAACACAGTTGTTTAGTAAGTGACGATTTGAGAAAGTCAGTAAGTGCTGAAATAAAGTTAATAGAAGGCCTGCCAACACGCTGGAATAGCACATATCACATGATTCAAAGATTTTTGGAGCTTAAAAATGTTGTAAGTGATATATTGATTTGCCTTAAAACAGCACCTCCAATGCTGACTGGTTTGGGATTAAATATCGCGTCATTTCTTCTTAACATACTACGCCCACTTGAAGCAGCAACTAAAGAAATATCTGGGGACAAATATTGTACCAGCAGTAAAGTGATCCCTTTAGTGCACTGCAAAACTCAAATCAGTTGAGACTGATGAACCTTTAGTGATGGAAGTACATACGCTCGTCCTAAAAGAAATCAAGAAACGGAAGGGTGTTATCGAACAAGTTTCGTCTTTAGCTATCGCGACCTTATTGGACACACGGTTCAAAAAAACTGCATTTTGAAGACCCGATGGCTTCAAGTGCTATTCAAAAGATAAAAGATATGATGAAGAGAGAGCTGGAAGAAATGCGAACAGAATCTCATTCAGATAGTTCAGACAAAACATTGGAAGATTTCAGTCTTTGGACCGATCATCACAAACTAGTTAAAAGAAACTGGAAATCAAACAAGACCGAAGAAAGTGTTTCCAACAAGCTGTCTGTCTACTTGAGAACTCCGGTTGGCTGGCTTAGTGAAAATCCGTTAGAAGTATTGTCCGATTATAAACAACAGTTTCAAAAATTGTACAAAATAGCTTATAAATATTTAACTTTGGTAGCCAGTTCAGTGCCATCAGAAAACTTTTTTCGAAAGCTGCACAAGTTTTAAATCAACAACGAAACAGAATTCAAGGAAAGCGGGTTAATAAAATTTTATTTATGCAAAGTTTAGAGAGAAAATATTGGGATTTATAAATTCCAATTAGATTAGAATCCCAACACTGCCTCTCTTTCAGCGTTCCTCGTTTTACTTTTATTCTATCTTTCTATTCGAATTTCTAATTTATAAATCCCAGTAATTGCCTTTGTAAAAGACTAATTAAAAATATAATTCAAATAAATACTTCATTTTGCTAGTTTCCAAATCTTTGTCTCATTTTTAAGCTTTCATAACCTTTATTAACCGATATATATCTCGATGTTTTTATTCGATGCATCGAAAACATCGATGTTTTTATTCGATGCATCGTGAAACATCGATGCAACGTTTCGATGCATCACATCGAAAAAAACATCGTTGTATTTTCTGGATGAACATCCCTATTGAAAACATTTAACATGTCACGGTTGTTGGACTTCTTTATATAATAACTGACTGTAAATACTTCGACTGCGAGAAGAAAATTCTGTTTCGTTGACACATGATTCACGCTTATAGAAATGGATGGAGTTTCGTACGGTTTCCAACACTGCGCAGAACTAAAGTGAGGTATATTTTATCTTGATGCGGCATCAGGAAGCTGAGAAATAAAGGTAAACTATTTTAGGTTGTTGAACGCTACACACGCAATAACTGCTGGTGTGATTTTGATGTGGCTTCGAACAATCTACGGGCAATGATCTGGGTGTAAAATACCTATGCTACATTCTGACGTGATGTCGAAAATCTGAGAAAGTTAAATAAAACTGTCCGCTAATTAATATAAATCTATAGGTAAGTTCACTGGCATATGAAACAGTGGCATCGTACGTATTATTCGAAACAGAAAATGATATTCGTCGTCATCATCATCAGGGGTTTATTTAAATACTGAGAATGTCCTTGGGGACTAACTCCGATAGAATACCTGGCTTCATCTCATAACTATTTATAAAACAAAAACCCTATGGTATCTTCCATTGTGATTGATGTCACTAGAGTCTGATAATTTACAACACTGTATTATTGAAATAACCTCTCCAGACTTTGGAACTAATACTGCACGACGCGAAAACTAGAATCGTAGATATCGCGGTTATTACAGCTGTGAGAGGGAGCAAGGAACGGGAAGGTATTCGGTTATGGTTTACTGAAGGAACCATTTCGGCATTCACCTAAAGGGATTTCAGGAATCAATAAAAAAAACTGTTAATCGAATGACCGGACGTAGATTGTACCCGCATATTCCTGAAGGCCACGTACGAGCGTTATAGCTCACCCATTAGGTTCAGGGCTAATCAGTAGTTGCCACTCGCTTAAATATTTTCTCGTTTATATACCGTTAAATGCTATGGAAACTAATGAAGTGAACTTTAAACACGACTTTTACTGATATATTTCAACTTTAATTATCTCTCTGCTCTTGTTTCTAATTTGTTTCCATTTGAAAATGTGACATGTTTTGAATAATTTTGAACTGCATACATTGGCACCAATTTATCTCTGTAACAGCTGATTGGCGATGCTCGCTTTATTTCCCACAGTAGCCTAACATTATGTAGAGAAATGTAATCATAAGAAATAGCGGGTAGCGCATCTCGATCGGAAGGAAGGCAAGCGGAAACGACCAAAATATTGTATATACTAGTTTTCGCGGCTAATCTTTTATTGAGATGTCTCGTTCGTGAAGCCTCGTAGTGATCTTGGTATTGATAGTATTTCCCAAAGTTACTAATTTGTCGCGTTATATCCACAACTTTCAGTGTTACCTTCAACGCAAGTCGGCTTAACAAATTTGTTTTAGAATATGACTTCAGGTTTTTTTTATCTTTCGAAGACAAGAGTAGTTGTTTAATCTATCTATCCATCTATATCTACAAAACGAAAACCGGACAAATTTGAACTAGGAAAACTCAGAAAGTACTGAGAAGATTTCTATGGGGTTTTCATCGTTTTAAGGCTTAGAATCTCAATTGTGTTGTTTGGTATATCTTATCTTTCAACGTTACATAACGCGGCAACATTAAATGAAATTCTCAACATAGACTATGGTGACAAATACCAATGATGGAACGCACTAAACACACAACTAGGATGTCTCTGACACTAGCCTTTAATAAAGACAGTAAAATCAGTTTAAAATGATAACTATTTTGGACACTAAACAAAACTCGAAACATTCTTTCCTTTAATTCGGGATATTCAGTTTTTAAATGCCATAGATGGCCGTAATGAATGAGAGGAACAAATAACGAAAAAACAAGAGAGATATTCTTTGATACAAGCTCTGCCAGAGCAACTACAACATCTCTGGCTATCGTCTTTGCCGTTATGTTCACAATAAAATGGCTCCACAGTTCCTTAAACAAATTTAAAGTAAAGATTTTTTTTTCATGTCTAGTTTAGATCAGGATTCCTTGATGTACAAGATATTCAACTTTACAGATACTGAATATATTTTAATTTTGTGCTCCAGTGTCAGATAAAGTAACGTAATAATAATTTTTTTAGCTCCCATCGGCAGATGAGTCAACAAAATGAGACACTGTTGCATTTTATGATGTTATTATTATTAGCTCCGAAGTGGTTTTCAATATGTTTATCTTTATATTTATATATATATCGTAATATGCCTTTTGTTAATTTGTTAGCCGTGATACACTGCACAATTTAAATCAATTTTTTATTACTCTCCAAATACATCGCTTTAATTACAGGATCGGACTTTATTTTGCAAGTTCTCCTTAGCGCTGATCTATGCAATCTCCTAGTTGTATCTTTGTTCTTGTTGCTATGGTAACCCTTTCTTTTAAAAGAGTATTGACAGGCCCGTGCCATGGAACTCATACTTCAAAGATGCCATTAGAATATTTGTTATGCTACAGCCCCCCCCCCCCCAAGTTTACCATATCATTTGCCACAAGACAAGTATATGATTATGGTAAACTTTTTCGGTAAATGTTACCTTTTTGAAGTTAGGAGAGCTTGCATTTACATTGACTAACAAACATTTTGTTATATATATATCACGAGGACCGATGGCTTGATGTAATTTCTTAGTTGGATTTCCATGAGTAGCAACTGGTTGAAACGGCATATTGTCTGTAACACACATTGTGACACCAAGTTACTGTCCTTATCACTTAACAATAAAAAAAAACTACAATAAGTATATTACACTACAGTACTGTCCATCCCACCAGTATGCTACTTAGATTGCTATTGTAAACAACTGTTATTTAGTAACATCATCTTTGTAGTCATCTTCAGCTGTCATGGCCTCCGCCTGTTTACCAAGCATACCATTCAGATAGTTAAAAATTCCATTAACTGCCCTTGGTACATTATATTCTTTATAAGACCGATCTTTTTTGAACAAGTTTACTATTGGATAACCGGCAACATTATTTAAATCACATGTTTGGTACTCTGGACCAGTACAATCAACCCTCGCTAATACGACTTGGACGCCATTGTTTCTTGCTAATCTAGCATCACTATCACAGCTTCATTTTTATTTTATTTCTTCAATACATTACATTATATTCTCCCCATAAGTAATAACTTCTCTCCACTTTACTTCATCTTGAATATATTCATATCTAGGCTATGAGATGCAACACCAGAGTCATTTAAAGGTTCTACCTGGACCGCAGCTATGCCTGTGTGAACCAAATCCTGAACCTTTTCAGTATCATTTAAAGGCAATGCCTGGATCGTGGCCTTATTCACAGGAACTGAGTCTTGACTGCCCTGCTGTACCCTCTCTTTATGATATTTTACTTCTTAATTCATTATACATTTATTCTATCATAGCAACACCTTATTTCTTCTCAACTCATTATATTCATTCTAATGCTCCGGTATACCTTACAAACTATATATTTCCTAAAAGAAAGTCCTAATAGACTATAAACATTTATGTAATGGTATGCTGTGGTAACAGCCGAAGACTGCACATCTGACCAAGATCGTCAATATTGGTAAATGACAGCTTCCACTTAGTGATTATAAACTTTTACTATCATTACAGTTGAAGAATTGTGTGCATCAACATCAATCAGTACTATCTAAAAATGTTTTGTGGCACTGAATAACAATAATATCCCATAATTACGTAATATTTCTCGGCGTTGAGAATACAAATAATGTTCTCGGGTGAAAAGCCGAGTTATAGGAGTGTTATAGTAATCACACGATATTTCGGTGATTACTATAACACTCCTATAACTCGGCTAGTCACCCGAGAACATTATTTGTAATAATATCCCAACTATAACTTGAAAATAATAGTAAATTCCAATATGATAGAGTTTATATGTACACACCTGTGACCTGCACTAGTGTTAAATCTTTTCATTCACCTTAAAGTAATTCATCATTTTCTGAGTTGTAGGTTCAATATCCTGATTGAATTTGTACACAGGATGAGGCAGTAAGCATAGCTTACACCTCTACAAAAAAGAAAACCTTTTTTCTATATTTCCAGTTCACTTTTCCCCAGTTATTCATACAAAACAACTTTCTGTTTACAGTTAATCTTACTTTGCCAGAACAGTAACATGGCAAACCAACTTCAAAAATATGTAAAGAACTCTGAGAATGTTCAACACCATTATTCTGTAATTGCTTTGATTCATAATCACAAACATAATTCTCCCCAACAATGGAAAAGTTGTCACAGCTTACCTTTTCATGGTAATCATGAGCACTGAAAATTATAATGCTTTCAAACCCCTTTATAACTCTGACCGGGTTTCACCCCCTTCATCTGTGAAGTGTTCCACCTCAATCTTTTCAGGTATGCTTGGTGATATCTGATTGGTTAGGTCAAGTAAATTTTGAATGTGGGAGGTTCTACACTTTCTGCTTACTTCCTGAAAATTCATCTCGACTATCTCTACTTTGTTACTTAATCCCAGCAATTGGACATCCATATTCTTATGCTCTACTTCAACTTCCTCTTCAACCCCTCTAATTACTAGACTCTTATCAATACCAGTATCTACAATGGGCTTCTTTTTACACATCTCAGTTTCCTCTTTTAACATTTTATAATGCTTATCAGTCCTTTCAAAACACTCACTTAAATTATCAAAAGATTTTTTATAACTGTCTCAAATTTGGATAGTCGATCATCCAAAGACTTATAAGAGTTTTTTATTTCCTCACTTAAGTGTGTTTGTGTAGCTGTAAGTTGTGCGGTAAATTGTGTAGTTACTTGTGCTGTTATTTGTTCTCCAAATCTAAATAGTATTTTTTCTAATGCCCCTACAGTGACTATTTCATCTTTCTTATTTACAGAACCCGGAGGATCACAAATAACCATTGCACCTGGCATCTGATTTGCCATTCTGTAGAAAGCTAAGCAATACCCAGCGTCCCACAACTAGTATCAATAAAAATGACGTGGTATAATAAATTATTTGAATAAACAACGAAAATTCAAAAAGACTGGTTACGTTTAACTCCCAAAAAACGTATAACCAATCCTACACGCACACCGTTTCTGCCAGAGACAACGTTCTTGTCCCAACCAACAAGTTTATAGTTTACCAGAACTTTAAAAAAGATAATACAGTCTAGAAAAAAGTCACTTAGCTTTCACGTATTTTGTAGTTGGCGGTTTAAGTTTAACTTCATTCAGCTGTTGCATCTGCAACGGATGTTGTCAATTTATGACTGGTTCTCGTTCAGCCGCTAGTCGCGCTGCGTGCTTCCAAAGATACTCCTCTCTTCTTTTCTTGAACTTGATTTTTTTGGTTGTCTGCTAGATACTCAATTCGTAAGTTTACGTAGTAATTCCTTTATTCTGCAGCACCCAAGTCCACTGCACGATCGCCATGTAACATTTTTAATGGTACATGTTTATCATTAAGAAAAGGTACCGTGTTGCATTTATGATGTTATTCTTATTATTACTAGCTCCGAAATGGTTTTCAATATGTTTATCTTTGTATATATATATATATATATATATATATATATATATATATCGTAATATGCCTTTTGTTAATTTGTTAGCCGTGATACACTGCACAATTTAAATCAATCTTTTATTACTCTCCAAATACATCGCTTTAATTACAGGATCGGACTTTATTTTGCAAGTTCTCCTTAGCGCTGATCTAGGCAATCTCCTAGTTGTATCTTTATTCTTGTTGCTATGGTAACCCTTTCTTTTAAAAGAGTATTGACAGGCCCGTGCCATGGAACTCATACTTCAAAGATGTCATTAGAATATTTGTTATGCTACAACACATCAGGTAATGTTCTGTTACTCGTAAAATAAATGCGTTGTAATGTCTTGAGACATACGTTAAGTTTTAACTTTGACCCCAAAGTATAAAATTCTGAAAATCCATTCAAAATCTTTATTTTCTGCAGGATGCTGGAATAAACAGGCACATTCCAGATACATTTTTATGTAGCAGCAACATTAGCAGATGTAATTACGTTGTAATATAACCTGGACTATAATAAAAACTGGCATTCCGTTTCAAAGTATCCAAACCATTCCATTCTTAGAATTGTGGTCCTAAATCACCGTTTAGCTTAGTACCGGAAAACAATGAAGCTTGGTACGCATGAATTTTTCGGACGCATGAAAGTAATGTACGAGTAAATCAACTTCACCCCACTCCTTTGTTGGTAGGGTGCTGGCGAATCTAGCTTTGCTTTAATTCCGGAAATGAATGGCGTGAATTGTATGAAACTTGGTACACGTTTCTCAATGCGTGAATAAAAATGAATGTTGAATGGGTAAATCAACGCCAACTTGACCGGGTAACGCCTGAACTCTGCTAGTTGTAGATAAATGCCAAATTTGATCTAATGGTAAAAAACTACATCTCTCTCGATTCACGTCAATAAAATTATTTGTCGACTGGCGTCACGTACACAAGGAAACAGTTAGGATCCAAAAACAAAGAAACGTGGCTGCTACGACAAAAGTGCTGTTAATATTAATCACACACATTGTGATTTAGTGCGTTAAGCCACCGCACACTGAATCGGGATTAAGTCCTAGTCTTGGTCCTCGCCTACCGGCTATCCTGATTGCGGTTTATGGGGGGTTTCCCATAATCATCCAGGTTAGTGCTGGGGCGGTCTCGAATCTCCGCCTCATAAACTACACTTTAAAAGAAAATTAAAAAAAAAAACTTATCATTCAGGTTTCGCAGACAAATGTCAACACAGACCTTCGTTAATTACGCCGGGTATAATAAAACCCGGTTTGAATTCGGGCAGGACACAAGACCTTGTCGACTCCCTACTCTCTTTTTCATGATTCACACTGGTCACCTGTCTACAACAGAGACCGTTGGCACGTGCACCTTATTTGTCCGATTCGTTGTTGGGGGGGAGGGGAAATTATCACACAATATAATATTATGTCTCTGATTTCATATCTTTGCATTGCTAACTGTTTGTTCTGACCTAAAGCAACAGGAGGAAGACTGAAAATCTCGATAAGCATTTTTGTGATATTAGTATTCGTAAGTGGACGTGGAAGTGATATCTCTAACTAAACGCAATTGTTATGGTACAAATATCATTGCATGCATTCAGACTATAAATATATATATATACAGGGTGAGTTTTTTATCTTGAGACAACTAAATATCTCGAAAACTACAAATCCGATCAAAAAAAGTGGGTAATAAAAATTGTTCGTCTCGACGGGGGACATCCGATGATACCAAATTTGACTCCCCACCCCCACCCCCTAGGGGTGGGGGAAGGGGGAGAAAAAAAACTTAAATAGGAACCCCCATTTTTTATTGCAGATTCTGATTCCCCGGAAAAAACTACCCCTATTTCACCCCCAATTCGAGTCATTTTGGTCGATAGATGGCGCTGCAATCGACAAAAATCAAAATAAGCAAAAATTCATTTAAAAATGAGGATATCTCGTGAAATACACATCAGATCAGCAAAATACAAGTTAATGTGATTGATATTTTTCAAAAACTATTCAATAACACCACCCACCTCCAAACTTGAGGGATGGGAATGGACATTATTTCAAAATGCACTGATGCAAATTCTTTAGCAGATAGCGAAAGTCAAACATTACTTTTTGCGTTACCCAGGAACAACGACGTGGACGTAGTAATTTTCTGTTCCCTTTGGGGTGCTAGATTTAGGTGAGTCCCCTCGCCTCTCACCATCGGGGTGCTTGTTTTTGGTGAGTCCCCTCGCCTCTCACCATCGGGGTGCTTGTTTTTGGTGAGTCCCCTCGCCTCTCACCATCGGGGTGCTTGTTTTTGGTGAGTCCCCTCGCCTCTCACCATCGGGGTGCTTGTTTTTGGTGAGTCCCCTCGCCTCTCACCATCGGGGTGCTTGTTTTTGGTGAGTCCCCTCGCCTCTCACGTGTTTGTTTCTAACAACAATTCTAAAGCAAGTGCTCGAAAATATCACCACCGACATCGATGCATTTATTTACCCGCTCTTGGAATGATTCGACGCAACTAAGAAGCATATCCGGCGTGATTTTTTGACAAGCGTTGGTAATTCGTTCAATCATGTTTTCAGGCGTTGTTGGCACTTCACTGTAAACTTCATTCTTCAAGTATCCCCATAAAAAAAAATCAGGCGAAGTGAGATCTGGTGATCTTGCAGGCCACGGCACTGGACCTCCTCTTCCGATCCATCGACGATTGTACAGACGATCTAACACTTCCCGCGATCTTACAGCAAAATGTGCTGGACAACCGTCATGTTGAAACCACATTGTTTGTCGCACGTCTAAGGGTACGTCTTCAAGCAATGTTGGCAGTACGTCCTCTAAGAGTTGTTGATATTTCTCCCCATTGAAATGTCCATGGATAAAATGTGGACCAATAAGTTTGTCCCCAATTATCCCACACCAAACATTTACATTCCACGGACGCTGATGTTCAACTTGGCGTAACCAATGCGGGTTTTCCACACTCCAATAATGCATGTTGTGTCGATTAATGGTGCCGTGGTTAGTAAAAGTGGATTCATCCGAAAACAGTACTCGAGCAAAGAAATGGGGTTCTTCTTGTATTTTCTGTAGCGACCATCGGCAAAATGTCAATCGATTATCGAAATCATTGCCGTGAAGTTCTTGATGCAACGAAACATGGAACGGATGGTATTTTCTATGCTTTCGTTTGTTTGTGTGCACACTTCCCTCCTGAGTGAACTGTTGGATAATACGGTAAAAAGAAGCGCGCGATCGAGGCTGGTCTGGAAAACGATGAGCATAAAGATCAACAGCATTATCGATATTCTTGCGACATTCTCCATAAATGTAGACCATTTCAATTTTTTCTTGCAACGTTATAGCCTGCATTCTCATTGACACGTGCAACAGAACGAAGTAAATAAATCAGAGATGTTATGAACGCTATGAAAGTACATCAAGTAATGAGAAAACTCTGAGAAATGAGCGACGATGTGAACGCAATGGAAGTACATCAAGTAATGAGAAAACTCTGAGAAATGCAGCGCCATCTATCGACCAAAATGACTCGAATTGGGGGTCAAATAGGGGTAGTTTTTTCCGGGGAATCAGAATCTGCAATAAAAAATGGGGGTTCCTATTTAAGTTTTTTTCTCCCCCTTCCCCCACCCCTAGGGGGTGGGGGTGGGGAGTCAAATTTGGTATCATCGGATGTCCCCCGTCGAGACGAACAATTTTTATTACCCACTTTTTTTGATCGGATTTGTAGTTTTCGAGATATTTAGTTGTCTCAAGATAAAAAACTCACCCGGTATATAATCAGTCATTTGGGATTGTGGCCGTCGAATTCTTTTGTAGAGCTGGAGAGGTCAACATTTCTAAAGAATAAACTGTAGGATTTGTGGTCGGCGAGCAAAGGGAGAGCTCGAATTAAGTCGAGCAAGGCTGGCTCTCTAAGTCGACTTCTTTATGGATGGCAAAGTAGGATCAGAGAAAAGGAAAAAAAATATATATGGTCAGACGGAATTCGTGGAAGCGGTTTTCGGGACCTTTTTCGCGTAATCCTCAGTAGCAATATAATTCTCTCCTGTTCACTGTTAAATCGGAGAACCTGAGCCAGAAAACTTGGACTTCTCACTTCTGGAACACCTCCAGAATCTTGCGCAAATGGTGTGTTACTCTCAAGAGAAGAAGGGACTCAGGCAATAGCAGTTGGAACATTTGTTGCGAACAACAAATCTTAGACATAAACGTTCATTAAGAAAATCGTGTGTTTTCTATCATGTTTTATAAAATTGACAAATTCTTCAAATTCTATGATCAAGCATGTTTCAAAGAAACAGAATTTCATCTATAAATTTTTTTCATAGAAAGTTAAATAAAGATCATTACAGCTCATAGTGATATAAGCACTTATCTTTATTACAGTAAGTCGTATTTAAAGAGCACTTCGTTTTAGTAAAGTTACTATTTTTACGATACGCTTACGTCTGAACGTAACTTGATTTAATAAAAATTTCCGTATTAAAGGTTTCCTCAATTACGTTATAAATTTAGAGACGAATTTTGGATTATGAATTTATCTTCTTTTTGATTATGAATTTATCAATTGCAGTACTTGGAGACGCTTTCAGGGAAAAATGTGTTTTCTTTACGAACATTTCAAGATTTAATACTTCAGAAAGGTTTTTACACGGAGAATCATGTAACTTCCTTTAAGCGCTAACCCTTTATCGCATTTAATCCTTTATTTAACTATTTAACTGACAGCGATGTCAGTCGAGGAGACGATACTGATGTTGGTATTTTGCGATATGTGATGTCAATAGGAGCACGATTTATTAAAGTGGCTCTCGTGTCCAATTGTCAAATAATTAATCTTGATGAATGAAAAAGCAGTATCGGGGAATGATTGACGCTAAAGAGCTATTACCGCCATCAAAATTTCAGGAAGTATGAAAATATGTATTGTGAATTACACTCTGAAAGAGCTCAGTGTAATTTCTACATACAAAACACAATAAAATAGTATCGGTGTCAATAGAATGCACCAGAAGCCTTTTTTGATCGTATAAACACAAATGACACTGGCGGGAACGAAATTTATTTCATATGATTGCAGCATGCCTTAGAGAGTCTGATGACAAACACATGAAAAATGTTTTGAACGTTCATGTATCTGTACCGAGGAAACAGAGTGTAATCAAATAAGTATACACAACTCCAGACTATTATTAACAAAAATTAAATTAATTTTTTCGAGAAATATACCAGAAGTATTAAAAAACAAAAAAACAAAAAGCAATGTGGCTTGTAGAGAGACATTTTAAACTAGTTTGCAACCTTTTTATTTCATAATTGCAGTTAATTAAGAAGGGCCCTTCCGAAGTCTGAAAATAGAATGAGGTGCCATCGTATATACTGTTATAGGCGTAGAAGGTTTTCATTTCATCTGATCTAAAACGATATTAAATCTTTTCATGTTAACGTTTTTAAGACGCTGTTTTATCCTTCTAGTTTCTCGCCTCGTCGTCGTCGAAGTCAATAGAGGCAGTAGAAGACTGGGGGAAAGAACGGGAGGAAATTTAGCCATGCCCTTATTGTAAAAAAAAAACATCCCAGCAATCGAATGGAGTGATTTGGAGAAACCAAGTGAAACCCAAATCCGGGTGGTCGGACGGTGATTCAAACCCCATCATCCCGAATGGGAGACCAGAGCGTTACCACTCATCCACCACGCTCTGTTTTTAAATGCATTGTCTCCGGGGGATTTTTCATTCTTAAATTGAGTGCGTGTGTTTCTTGAAAACTACTGGAAGTTTGCGATGATACTAGCTAGCAGAAAAAAATATCAGCCTCCAGCAAAGACTTATGACTTTTTTTGTTCATCACTTTAACTTTATCAGTGTTCGGTCCGATGTCTCATTGGTTAAGGCGCTTCAAATTCTAGAGCAGCTATGTAATTTTGATAGTTCTGCTGGATCACATCAGATATGCCAGGACGCTCTTTGATTTGGATTCCAGGGAAATCTGTGGATGCAGCAACGACAGTTGAGTGTCGTAAGTGGACATTAGTTTACTTTCAATCACATTCACGTACTGTATTGTACACAGTTTTTTCTTGGTTTTTTAATGGTAAAATCTAAGAGATTACGAATATACTAGACTGTACCGGTTACATTATACGTAGGAACCTTTTTTTGTCTACACTCATCAAATATTCTGTGGTTATGAACTGGAACGTCATAAATGATATGGAAATGTTCGGAAACGTAGGGCTGATGGGTACAGTAATTCAATAAACCATCGAACTGTTAAGGTAAACAACATATCTCAAATTTGAAGATAATTTTAATTCCTTTCGTCTGTAATAATGCAAAACAAGTCACTGTAACCTCGGAAATTGTCTCTTTAAATAAATTGAACTTTAATATAGTTCAGGTCACTTTATATTTGATCAACAGATGCAGTTGTTGTTTCTAGAAGTGCTCAGCTTCTAGTGTCTACGTATCTAATTTTCCTGGTATTTGGCAGTGGTGGTTAAATCGCAGTATTGGTGTTTGGCTAGGTTAAACCCGAAACATCTCTGAAGATTCTTAGATCATCGTTGATGGCGAGATTTTATTGGGACATTAAAACAGTCCACTTACGAGTTTCAACGTCTCACCCATCTTCACAGCCACTACGTAACACACATTAAAGCAGTCGTCTACACGTGTACCAGAACAGAGACACGGACGAAAAAAACTATGTACCCTATTTCTGCGCTACAGGAAACAGACATCTCTATTTTTAAGAAACCATTTATTTAGCTTATTTACGTCTAACCGTTTCCTCATAACACTGATAAAATATGTCGAATTTATTAAGTTTTCTCAACTCCGCAAGCAGGCCATAACATCTCATCAGAAAAGTTCACTTGATGGTAGCAATGTCAACCTCTGTCTTTACCTCGCGCCAGATCCTACAATAACTTCACCATGCCAGTCCTTGCCGTGTATTATCTTTGCTTAAATTGGGCAGCATTCACCTTTCACCAACAGAATAACAAAGGCAACATTAGATCAAAATCATATTAGTCACTTAACATAGTTGGTCTCACTATGCCTGAGTGAAAAAAAAGAAAAGAAAAATGGGTTGACACCTGCCAGAAAGAATATCAGATGTTCATGAATTTGCATATTCAGGAATGATGGTATTTTCTCGCATTTATAGGATATTGTACCTTTTTTTCTTCTTCTGGATTTACACCTCGTCGACGTCGAGGTCATTAGAGGTGGGATGGGAGTAGGGACAAGAAAAGGGGGGGTATTAGACCATGTCCTTTTGAAGGAAGCATCCCGGCATTCGCCTGGAGTGATTTTGGGAAATCATGGAAAACCCCAATCTCGTTGACTGGATGCGGATTCGAACCGGGGTCTTCCGAATGCGAGGTCAGAGCGTTAACAAAGCAACAACCACGCTCCGTGATATTGTATTATCTCCAGCGTTACTGCATTACATTGATTCGTTTAATTACTATAAAAAAAATTTCGGTTTGATAATGAATTATGTATACGGCATACAAAAATTCTCGTTGCTGTAAGTCTCGTAGATATGAATACATTAAAATTTTTGTCGCGTATAGAACAACAGGAAAATGTAATTAAAAAATCCAGTAAATTGTTTTTTTTTTTTTACACCATCCGGCTACAAATCCGAGTAGACTACATTAAATTGACACGCCGAAAAAATCTTTCACAATACGTTTTTGTGTTAGAGTGTTCAAGTCAAATCGTGACTTGTTTTGCATGAAATAAAAGAACAAACGGCAAGAATGGAAAATGCATTTACTTTTTGATATACTCCCTTGCTACAACAGTTATGCACTTATCTTAGCAATTAAGTAGTGTCTGGAGAGTCCTAGACATACAATAAGATATTTTTTTGTACACCTGGACCACCATTTTACATTTCGTTATACCTTTATTAAGGGTGCAAACAGGTGGACATCACTACTAGCGACGTGTGACAGTATATCTCAGTTGTCGTAATGTCCACTTGCTACATTCAGCACTATGGGTTCGTCCTGGAGAATCGTGAGTCGTGACTCCCTTACTTAAGGAACACAGGTGTGAATGATTGTGATCACAGTAAATGAAAGAAAAAGATTCTTCTCTTGAGCAGTCCTATGACACGTTATGAATTATTATCCTGGATCAGGCACTCCAACTGTTGCAGGTTGGCAGCAATGTGTGTTGTGTTGTCAAATCTGACATTTAGGAATTGTCACTGACGGACTGACACCCTTTAAATGTTGTACTTAAGCTTCTTCAGATAGCCGCTGACTTTACGCTTCCGATCACTAGAATCTTCATCACCACACACTTTCTCATGCACGGGTGATACTGCTGTCTTGATTAACAATTTCATCGGTCCGCGATATGTGAGCCATTTATCAGTAACAAGGAACACTTCCCACTTTTTGCTGTGTGCAGTACCGCCAAGCCGGGATCTCTTTTTATGCCTGAAAATTTAAAACTCCCCACTCAACTTTAACGACCCACGTATATAGCTTCGTTGATAGCATTCCGACTACAAAGATAAAAAAGAAATTAAGATACTAACATTTTAAAGCCTCTTGCTTAAACACCACAGTGCGTATATCGCAGATGATATTACTCCTGGACGAATGATTAGTTAGATTGAGGAACACCTTCACAGAACTGTGAATATCGTCTCTGAGTGGTTAATATGAGTAAATCAAAGTGATATTTATATTACCTCTTATTTCTTCAGATTTATTTCAGAAATGTTTCAGATAGAATGGTTTATGCTCTATGTGAAAAAAAATACTGTATTTATCGAAAATATAGATTTATAATGCCTTATTTTTGGGAGTCTGCTGAAACTTTTTTTTTGATTTTCGACAAAAAAATATATTTTATTAATAAACTTATTACCATACATAAAATTTAAACTTCAAAATTATCAGGTTCTTAGCTTAACAAACTAATTCTAGAACTTTCTTCAGGCAACTCAAAATTGATGTTACAATTGATTAAGAAACTTTTCAGTAACATATGTGTGAGACTAATGAATGGCGAACGGAAGCTTCATGATTGTCAGTATAACACCAACCAATATCAAAAAACACAAGCTGGAAACAAATTGCATGCCAGTGTTGTTTTCGAACCGATTACAATCTGACACTATATAAAAAATTAAAATTTATTGCAAACAGTTTTAAAGTTTTTCTAAAAACACTGGTATGACTTAAAGCATGTATGCCAAGTTTTCGTTTCATGAAATTATATTTTAAATAATACTATTGGATTGGAGTATGATTTTATTGACAGTAGGATATTAAAAAAACTTTCTTTACTTATTAAGAGCAAAATTTAGTATACTGCAAAAGTATTGATTGCTGCAGTTATGTGTCCTGTGGATACGAAAATTCAAAAACTTATGTTGTTAACCAATCCTCGTTCAGTACGTTTCACATAAATTTTAACAACAGAGAAAAAATATATGTTTAGCATAGAGGAAAGAAAGTCACGTCATGACTAAGCAACGGATTGAGCTGTCGTACTTACTGTTTCCACTTGTCTATACTCACCTGAAACAAAGCAAAAAACTGAATTAGATCATTATGTATTAAATTTTTTAGCAAATGGTTCTCTAGAAATATAGCAGCGGTCTCTTCAAGCCAGCAAAATACTCTACAAACTAAAATATTCCTTGTCAGTCCAAGCTTAAGAGTAGTGGAAATATCCACTTCTAATATATACCTAGAATACCATACAGACTATCTGGAAACGAAATTTAATTGTAACTGACATTTCAATATAAGGACACCCCCATGTGTTTATTCTAGCATCCAATTTCGGGTACACCTTATGTGAAATTTAGCAGAAACAATTGGTTTATTGACACGGCTCTAAAACGCTACACTCTACACATTAGAGTTACTAATTATCTGTTATAAGTTTTATTTTCAAAACGGACGTCATGAATGACTCCAAAGTAGCTTAACTGGAGCGGTGTATTGGTTGAATTGACGTAAGATCTATTTAGACGTATAATAAAAAAGAACGTCATCCATATCACTAACATGTAAAAAATATATACATAAACAACTCACTCAAGTTTTTGTTGCACTCAAAATTTTACCACAGAACGTTTATTTTTCAATTTACTGTCACGCAGGTTGTATTGATTATAGAAGTAATGAAAACATCTACTGCAGTATGCAATAATATTCTAAACACTGATACAAAATTAATTGTGTGTTAATGAACGTGTTAAATAAAAGAAAAGTTACATTTTTTTTCATTGTGTCGCATTCCGAATTACCTACGAGTGTTTCACGTTGTGTGTTCAACACAGGTTCGGGTTTGTGTACCATTTATATTACCACTCCATAGCAATATAATTCGAAGAAATCACCTTCTGGCGAGGAATATCTTGCTCTGTTTTTTGAAGTCTAATTTTGCCTGTTATACCTGGCGTACTTAATCTATTGGATTAAAGTCTATATTGCCATCTCTTGGCGAAAAGTGTGTCTTTGTGGTTCTGTGTGCACTTATTGTACTTTTTTGTTTGATGGGCGGGTGAAGCGGCTTGTGCCTGGAACCGTTATACCTCCCCGATCCAGTGTACGACGCTTTAACGCATTGAGCCAATGGCGGCTTAGATTTCAAACTTTATCATTTGAAAATACTACTGTTTACGACCATATTGCGTATCAAAATGCTAGTTTAAATCCCAAATCTCTCACCAATGCGTAGGATAATAGGCACACGCCATTTGTTAGTGGCGATTCATCCATCGGATGGGGTAATATAAATCAACGTATACTTTGGAGCCTTTAGGAACATCATACCTGAATTGGTGTTACCATCTCCCTTCTTTCATTTCCTTTCCACAAAACACACACCATCACTGCCATCCACACATGCAGTAGCATTTGCTGACGAAGACCACAGGACACTATACAGTTCGCTTCCCCGGTACGTTACCAAGGACTATCATAGTAAACACCTATGGCCGGGTATGCCACACATTTGGACTATTTATGGATATCTGGTTCCATTTCTTCATTCCATCCACTTGCCAATTCACAAAGGTTTCTCACTGTTGCCTCATATGTTCGGAAGCTGGTACACTTGTTAATTGATTGCTCGCGGCATCAGTCGTAATCTGACGCGCTCAGATATACCCCTCTGATCCGCGAGAAGACCCGCAAAAAGCGAGCAGGCCACGGTGACAGCGGCTGTTACGCTAATGGCCACTTACATGATTGCGGACATCGTTAATCACTGGCGTAATCGATGACAGCGGGCGGCAGGTGCCCCCCGAGACCACCGTCCATTATCGCAAACCAGGGTTGCGGCAACTCAGAAAGATTTAACGAGCTCGCTCCATCTCAGAACTTTGTAGGCTCAAGGCGGTGTGGAGCAACATATCCTTCTTGTTTAGCGAAATTGTTTCACAAACTTTCTCCTAGCTTACTTCTTCCCGCCTCACCCCTCAACCATCCAAACCACCTCAGATGTAAAGATTTCTAAGAACGCGTAAAATGTATGTCATTTAAATTTGTAAAAAGTAAAGGAATGATTTATCACCATGCTGTTCAATGGAAATTATTGTACTATTGTATTCTTTTGTGCTTCTATTGCACTATTTAAAAAATTTGGTTTCATACTATCATTTTAGTAATTTGCATTAATCACTTATTGCTGCAAATAATTAATGAGCATCGGTGAATTAACACAGTGTACACAAATTTATATCTGTGCATATATGAGACGAGACCCTGTAAGCCAAAAACTGAATGGTTTATACATAAGAACGCAGTTTTTCTCGGCGTTGAGAATACAAAAATTATTATCGGGTGACTAGCCAAGTTAAATGAGTGTTATAATTACACAATATTTCGGCGATCTGATTCGCTGAAAGATGGCGACAGCGGATCAGATCGCCGAAATATTGTGTAATTATATCACTCATTTAACTCGGCTAGTCACCCGAGAACAATTTTTATATATGTAATTTAAACACGGTGAAACACGTTGAACATAAAGCAAGGGGTGATCATAAATCTTCTAACAGGAATGCCTACTGCTAGTTTTTTTAAAAATTTTATTTGTTCACCAGTTTGTAATTCGTGAATTCAGAGAAACGACCCCCCCCCCCCCCCCCAGCCAGTAAATACTCTATTATTGAGTAAAATGCGTACCGAATTATTGACTTAGCTTTGTGGGAGCGTATTCCGTTGCCTATACAAACTGGAAAGAACGTTATGTAAGCCCACTTATTAAGATGATAGCGTGGAAACGGTGTGATTTTTGTTTCCAACTAGAATTGCTGATCGACTGAAAAAAAATTCGGAGGTCCAATATCAGAAGCGATAAGTATTAAATTCTGATTTATGGCATCAGCGGCAACAACATTATCGAAGAAATTACTAAAAAGTGTGGTTGCAGAGTAGTTAATTGAAAGCAGTTGTTTGGTACGGGCGCGAAAGAAGATTTGAAGACACTAGACAATACAAGATGCGATAGAAATTTGGAAAGTTAAGATTGTTTCAAGAAGTGTATTTCACAAACAAAAAGTTACACACACTTTTTTTGTATTTAGTTTGAACTGGGATCCCCGAAGATAATAATCAGTTTGTAGGGCAACGAAACTGTACACATGCTCTGCGCTTGTATATCTAGAATAAAATCAGTCACGTGATTCTTCCATCAATTTCTTTTGAGACCCACGAAAAGGGTGGTACAATAAGAACCCAAGAAATGAATTTTAAATTAAACATAGTGTAACAGCCCTCATACCTGAATTTTGAATAGTATTGGACTGTATGAAGTATTTATAGTGAGCTAAAGTTTGCTTGAATATGATCTGGTATGTTTGTTTTGTAATTTCTTGTAAATCAGTGTATATAGACTTTTGTTTTATGAAAGAAAATTATTTAAAGTCCATTTAATATGTTTAAGAACAGAATTGTGTAAGAAAATTGCATAAATGTATGTAATTCCAAGTATTAATGCAAGTTACGATGTCTACAGGACAATTTTCTACAGTTTGAAATGATTTCTGTAAATAATTTTAAATTTAAGTATCTCTAATTTCCATTTCTGATCATTTTGTAATGATGTTAAGTGATTATGTATTAATTCCGATTGTTTTTAATATGTTTAATTGTTTGAGTAATTGTTAATGTTCGAGAAATATCGGGCGGAAGCTTTTGAAGAATTTTCGCAATTTCGATAGAGACTATATAAACAGATCGGCAGGACAGAGTTAGTATTCAGTTTATAGTTTTACAGAGAGTTTATAGTTAGTTTTCAAGTTGAGTTCACAGAAGTTTTATAAAGATTATCTTTGCGACTACTCAGAAGTGCATCTCTGTATTGTATCTATGCATATGAATATCGCTGACTTCGTTTTGAGAAAATAAAAAAATCTTCAACATAACCTTTTGGTGTACTTTTTAATTAATCAGTATATAAATTTAAACCACCGAAGACCCTAACAATAGTTTTCTGCAACAAAGTATTGAAGTATTTATAATATACATATTTGGGAATTGTGTATGGAACACATCCGGTAAATTGTCGCTACGGCTTTCGTGGTATGCGCATAATCTTCTGACAAAATTTAAAATAACGATATTGTATACACGCCGTGGTATATCGTTGATACATCGTCATATTTCGGCACTTTGATTCCTCCAGTACACAATGCACACCAAACAGTGACACACTAGGGATGTATTTGTTTCTTCTGAATCCTTTGACGATTTTCTGACACCCAAATTGCTTATTAACAAAGCCATCGAGGTGAAACTGGTCCTCGTCGCTGAATATGATTTCGTCCACAAAATCGGCATTCATTTGTTGTTCAGTGATCCAACAGGTGAACCCTTTTCGCTGTGAATGGTCTGTTGGGATAAGTTTTTTATTCAGTTGGATTTTGTAAGCATTTTCGGGTAGAATAGGGCGAAAAGTGGCTGTTGAAATGCCCAGTTCCTGTCCAAGATGACGAGTCGAAGTCCCTGGACTCTCAGACACCCCAAAGGCTGCGATTTTTTTTTTTTTTTTTTTTTTATCTGAACATACAGTACTTTCGAACTTTTTCCGATTATTCTTTTCACAGCTAACGAATTCGAAACATTATTTCTACCGAAAATTCAATGTACTTTCCGAATCTTGTCAATCAGACTTTCACCATTTTGATAGTAAAGTTTAACGGTAAGGATGTTGTTGTGTCGTGTAACCTTCCATGTTTATGAACTCCTACCTGTTTCTTAGATACCGGTCCCAATTATCGATATATCGAATCATAATAGCCAAACTCGTGCGCAGTTTGAATTTTGCGCTCCTATTGAAACGCTCTTTAGAATGTGGACCCAGGAAGACACCAGGGGCGACAATAAGCATTCCGCCACCATCGAAATAAGCAGAGGTCGCGACTTCTATTGACTGCCACGGGACGTTGGCTCCTGATTCCTCATGAGTCATACAAAGTGAGTGGCCAGAAATACAAGGTCTTTCGAAGCCAATGCGAAGACTTGTAGCAGTTCAGTCAGCTTGATCTGAGCACACGATAAAACACGCGATATAACACTACTTCAAAAGAACAAATCAAGGTTTCGATATTTTAATTAATTTTATTCTCTATTGTATGAAGTAAGTATATCATTGTTTGCTTGCTTCAGAGTAGAGAACAAAGACCAACATTTATACGATATAAACCATGTTAATTACAATAATGTGGTTTTAAATTGATGAGAATTAAGTATTTATCGCTTAATTCAAAGGACTTGCCAGTGGAATTTTTTGGTTAATAACTTCTCGTCAAAGCTTTTCTGTAATATGACTAACTCACTTGAACTTTTTCATCTATGCAGTTTAAATAAAGATGAGCAAATCAGATGAACGTCATATTGGTACAGAAAAACTGATATAATATGTAGGTACTTTAAATAATTGTATTTATTCTTAAACATGTTAAATCGCGTCGCAATAATCGTATTATCATTAAATTTGTTGCTATTAGCTTTCATTAATTTCAAAATAGTTGATGGATATATTTTGTAACTCGATTTAAAATCTCCCGCAGTTTTAATGTTCGCATTTAGATCTGCAGTTAGTTAATAAAATCGACTCGAATATCGTTTCTTGCAGATAACAGAAATAACATAAAGCTACTGAAATGTGCAATCTACGTATTACGACCATATCAATAGTTACAACAGAAATCGAATATGCTTTAATTTCTCTATGGTATGATACTCCTATTAACTGAAACTTGACTTACTCTGCAACTCGATAAGGTTAGATGGATCCTCCTAAAGGAAGTGTGTCTGAAAAAGGACAGCAAGTTCTTTTTAGTCGAAATTTACAGTTTAATGTGGGATTCGAACCACGCAGTGATCAAAACTTATGTCACATGAAGAAAGGAATCTTTGAGGAAGAAGAGTTCGAAATACGGGCAATTCAAAATTTCAATCCCTTACAGATAAGCATTAACTAATCATACTCACCAAACTGTTAAATTTTCACTATTCTTTTTTGTTTTTCCTGGTGAAATCAAATTAATGAACCGTTGTTTGGTAGATTATTGCATTAAAATGTTTGAGAGCGTAATAATGTACATAAATGTGCATGGATGGGTTAAAAATATATGAAGAATCATTCCATTAGTCATATGCACAGGGTATATTACGTCTTATTGCTAACCTCATAAACTAGAATGTAACATTGTTCTGTGAAGCTATTATGAACTTGCCTCTAAAGAGTTGAGTTTTCTGCGGATCTCAGTTTTGTGATTAAAAATAAATTAAAATCAGAGTCATTCTGATCAACAGTTCCATTTCGTCTAATACAACGCTATTCCATGCTTCTGCGTTATTTTAAAAGTAAATCTATCAAAATCGAGAAAAATTATTAAATTATGAGTCTACACTATTCTTCAAACAGAATTACACATTAAAGAGAGAATACGTTAGAGACTGTGGTGATTATTAATTAGCGTATTTTATTCATACCTAACTACTGTGGGTCTGACAAACGTGTGGCCGTACGTAGCAATATGTAACGAGAACAGCTCCTGAAGAAACTAATCACAATACGGAAAGCAAGATTTGTTTGTCTTATAGTAGACCGACCTCAATTCACTCTTCGATAAAACTCATTTCTGATGGTGTTGCAAATTCTATCACCGCGCGAGATGCCTGCACGTGTTTATGAAGAGAAGCCAGTCATTCGAGAGACTGGGAACCTGAGAAGGAGGGAGGTGAACGTTCTCTTGGTAAACAACGTTAGTTCGAGAGGAGCGTCTTGGTGAGACATCGAGTTGGTAGAAAAAATAATTTACCTCTTTAAATTTTTACTTTTATTAAATTTTAAACATATACAATTACCGGATATTTTTTCTACTTACTATTCATATTACAGCAATGTTATTAGTTAAGTAGAAAAACAGTCAGCTAATATAGATTCGTCACAGATTATCTCAGAAAGAAGCAATATGCGTACAACAGAAACACGTTAAAAAAAGTAGCTGTATCGGTCGTTGTTTATTGACAATTCTATTGAATTCTTGCTTAATTCTTCGGTCTTTATCCGACACGAGTTCGTGGCTAGATTGTAGCTCAGACATTATCAATGCCCGCCGCATATAGTTTCTATGCAAATGGCTCGTGTCTCCTGCGGATTGTCTATGAGGGCGTAGTGGATAATCAATAAGCCATAAAAGTTTTAATTTGAACTTTAGAGTTTTATGGTATCTATGAATAATTCAATAACTAGCCGTAGAGAACTGCCAAGACTTAGAAGTAATTCAAAGTCAATTAAAGCGGGGAATACATTTGAACTTCTCCATTTAAACAAAATCTATTTAGAATTTTCGTTTTTTGAAAATTAAGATAAAAATAATGAATGATAGTCTTTAATAATACTTAAGATATATTTTGAAATAATATTATTTGAATTCAATGGTAATAAATACCGCACCTAATTTCTATAATATTTAAAATGTTTTAACATCATTACCAGGCTTGGATGGTGTGAGTGGAATGCTTATAAGGAATCCTGCTACAGAAAGACTCATGTCATATTTCCATAACAGAGCTTAGAAACCATATCGTAAACAGCGGCGACGAAGGCACAGGAACATAAAGCTTGTTAACTTTTCCTATTCTTCCACAATAGCTTATTCTATAGATGCGACGGTATTTGTTTGGCACTAATTTCTGCAAAAGGGGGTCCCATTGTGGCATTGTGATGACTAATTTACATTGCATGAGGCAATGCAATTGAGTTAGAACTCTGATATCTTACGGTTTTTAAAGTGCACAAGCGTAGTGAACTGATATACATACAAGTATGTGTTGTACTTCATGTCGCTTACCAAACTTCTGAGTCTGTATGCAGTGGAACTTTGTTAGATTTTGTGTTTTCAACACTTTTCTAAATACTATCCACACTACTATTGTCATATCGATCCTTTTACATTGAACTGACGACCAATTAAGAACGTGTTACTGAATTTCATTGCAAGAGGGGATAGATAACGCTGTTGAGTACGTAACATCAAATATTCGGTCGGTAAAAGGGAGCTCTGAAAGCTGCCTAGCAGGGACCCAGTTAACATGGAAATTGAATTCGTCGTTGACGGCTTTACCGAGTTCTGGCTCCAAGTTTCGTAAGGCACTGTCAGAGGCTTTGACTCCCTCGCGGCTTCAGAGACAAAGTAGACGTCTCTCAAATAAATTCCAAATTGCACAAAATTTCACGTTGGCAGCGAAATGAAAGAAAATATAGAATTACAATTTAAATCATCTGTCTAAGGCACAACGTTATTCCCAGTGTCTTACTGATGAACTGACCTATTTCATAAGCACTCACTACCTAGCAGTTCAACTCATTACGTGAGAGCGTCGATAAACTTGTCACTGAAAGTTCTAATTCTGTCTCACTCTTAGGCAGTTTTACGAAAGTATCTGAAAAAATGTTGACACGGATCCCTTCAGAACCACAAATTCAAAAAAAAAAAAGTTAGCTCAAAATACACAAACATTTTTACACATTCATATACACGACGACACTAAGGTGCCATAAATAAAGCATTAAGGAAGAAATACACAAAAGTTTTTGGAGTAACACACTGATGAGCAGAAACATTATGAAAACTGCCCACCGCGAGAATGAATGCCGTGTGGTGACGTTGCGGGTACGTCATGCGGTAAGGAAAGTACATAAGCTTAGCAGATATGCAGAGTCATTATAGAGAAGATAGGTGTGGCAAATGGGAAAATCCATTGATAAACGACAAATTGTTATGCGTTGGCGCCTCGGAACAAGCAAGTCGGAAACAGCGAGGCTGATCAGCTGTTACCGCAGTGAGCATCTATGGAAATTGGTAGAAGGGCGGTGAAACTAAGAATAGGCGACAAGGTGGTGGACGTCCACGCCTCATCACAGGATGTAGAGGTCGGAGGCTTTCTCTCTCTGTAAAGCAAACTACGGTGCGATCTGTGGCAGATCCGACGAAGATTACAATTCTGGTGCAGAACCCAGTGTTTCGGAGTACACCGTTTAGCGCGGGCCCCTACGTGTTGACTTGTTGAGCCAACGATATCGTCGATTATGATTTCAGTGAGAAAATGATTATCGAGATTGAACCGTGGATCGATGGTCAGAGGAATCACGTTTCTTGTTACACCAGATCGATGGCCGTCTTCCAGGGGAACGGCTGCTAGAAACATGCACCACGTCGTGGACGCGAGTCAGTGGGGGCAGTAGTTGTCGAAGACACCATGACAGCTGTGAACTACTTGAAAATTATTTCTGACCACCTGTATGCCTTCACGCTGGTTTCCACGACGGCGATGGCACCTTGCAGCTGGATAACTGGCAGTATCACAAGACCAGAATCGTGCCTTTGTGGTTTGAGGAGCATGATAGCGGCCTCACCTTAATGTATTGGCCACCAAATTCCCCTAATCTTTACCCGACAGAACACATCTGGGACGCTATCGGACGCCAGCTACGCGTCCATAAACCACCGGCCTGTTATTAAAGGGAATTTAATTACCTGTGCGCAGACATCTGGTGCCAGGAACCTCTATAAAATTACAAAGAACTTGTCCACTCTCAATCGCTACTGTATTGCGTTACAAACACGGATCAACATGGTACTAAGCAACAGGTCATAATGTTTTGGCTCATCAGTGTATCTTACTTACATCACTTAACGTTACTTCAAAATTATTTTTTGTATCGTGAAAGTTGTGTTGTAACGAAATTCTCGATATTGACATCGACAATCATCTCAGCTACATGCTGTATACTCGGATTGTGTAGATGAAGATGTTCTTGCAGTACACTAAGGTCGAACAATGTCCTTTTACTGGGATAAATCTTAAAGAGAGATTCACATGACAGCGGCGGCTGGAGGACAGAAGCATTCGTGCTTCTATGTAAGATTTTATACGTTTCGCAACTGTCATGTAATTACTTTTTTTCAGCCTTCTGCATAATATTCAGTAGACAGAAGAAGCCTTGAAAAGACCACAGTTGGCGAATTAAACTTCGGCAACAAATAATAATAATAATTAGTGATCACCCAGGGGTCGAAATTCGACCGTAATTCATTAATTTATTTAGTTTCTTTGATGAAAGAGTAATAATCATTATTTGAATTTGTTCTATTGCGTTTGCTGCCAGTATAGATATATTATATAAAATTGACGTCGTTGGCTGCGAGCGTGTACTAATACGTTATTAGCTTGTGTTGTTTGGCTTAATTCCCTGCAATACTTATAAAATTAGTGGGCGGTTTGAAAATTTCTCGGAATCACCGGTAGATGTCAGTGCTAGAGCAACGAGGTTCCCGCGCAATAATCACACATTCTTTGTGAGTGAACACGTGGCGCATCAGTGCTCTAGCTGCAGGAGTGTGGTAGTGACGACTCTTTGTTGTTGTTCCCGCGTAGTGATTTGTGACAATGGAAAAAACTGAGATTCGAGGAGTGATTAAATACTTTGTAAAGAAATGTATGAAAGCAAAAGAAATTCATGCCGACTTTCAGAACACACTAGGGAACTCTGCTCCTTCATTTTTAACTATTGCAAAGTGGACCAGCGAGTTTAAATTTGGTCGGGAGAGCTTGGATGATGATCCACATAGTGGACGGCCAAAAAGTGCTACGACCCCAGAATTTATTGTAAAAGTGCATAAAATGGTCATGGAGGATCGTCGACTGAACGTGCGGGAGATTGCTGAAGCTGTAGGGATGTCTTCTGAACGGGTATATTATATTTTAACTGAAGAATTGGGTATGAAAAAATTAACCGCAAGATGGGTGCCGCGGCTCTTGACACTGGACGATAAACGCACCAGATTGGAAATGTCCGAAAAAAGTCTGGCCCGTTTTCAGAGCAACCAACAAGATTTTTTGCGCCGGTTTGTGACTAAAGATGAAACTTGGGTCAACTACTATACCCCAGAGACAAAACAGCAGTCAAAGCAGTGGAAACATGCTAATTCACCACCACCAAAGAAAGCAAGGTAGTGCGTTCGGCCGGAAAGGTTATGGCCTCAGTTTTCTGGGATGCAAAAGGCATTCTGCCGATAGATTATCTTCCTACTGGCCAAACAATCAAGGGGCAATACTGTGCAAACCTCCTAGACCAATTACAGGAAAAGATACGCGAAACAAGGCCTGGTTTGGCAAGGAAAAGCGTCATCTTTCATCAGGACAACGCTCCACCGCACAAAAGTGTTATTGCCATGGCAAAACTTCATGAACTGAGGTACGAATTGTTGCCACATCCACCTTATTCACTGATTTGGCACCATCAGACTTTCATCTATTTCCCAAGCTGAAAAATTTCATCGGTGGACGGAGATTTTCTACAAGTGAAGAACTGACAGCCGAATTGGAGAGGTATTTTGCAGGCCTGGAGGAATCTCAATGGAACATCGCTGGACCAAATGCATTAGTCTATAGGGAGACTATGTTGAAAAATAAAAGCAGTTCCACCGAGGTAAGATACTTAATTCTAGTACGTTCCGAGAACTTTTCAAACCACCCTCCACGCGTGACTGTATCCTAAATTTTAGCTTCTGAACTAACCATAGCAAATGAAATGTATTTATCGACGGTTCATTTCAATTTAGTCCATTATACAATGACTTAAAATATTCATTTTGACTTAAGGCCGGAAAACTGCTTTAGCTTTATGACAACATGAAGTAATTTCAGTCCTTTTACCTGAAGTGACTTCTAATTGGAAATGTTCTGCATTGTAAATTCGAACTATAAAAATTTCGTGGAATGACATTTAGTGCGCATTTAACTGTATCTATCAAAATAGTTTCGTCATTTTGTGTGTTCGATATTTAAATTTGATCTATTATTTTGAATTTCACGCAAATAAGTAATCCTTCTTTTTTGTCTCTCTCTCTCTCTCCGACCTATCAATGTTCTATATCGAGGCGTAATGGAAGTACTGTAGGTGCAGATACCTGAATGGAACAAAAAATCCTTAATGAAATTACTGAACTTCAAAAATTAAAAGACCATTAACCAAAGTTTAACTTTTTAAATAATAAAAAGATCATATAGTATCTTGCAGAATCGCTACATTGCTTTTCGAAATGTTCCATTTGTAACTTCAAAGATTTATCTCTACTTTATTCGAGTATTTCGTTTCACCAAAGACCATAGGGTATCTCAATGCTGGGAATACACGTCAGAACGTTGTCTCCGATCCTATTTCGCGCGCACAAACGCTCGCAAATTAATTTTTTATTTTAATGATTTATTTGTAACATGTCTTAACTATGCTTATTATATTTTTTCTTTACTGTTGACTAAGATCACAAACATTGGCAGAATTGCTAAGTGTCATTGCCACTAAAGAAACAATTGAATGTAAACAACGAATGTTTTATTTTATTTAATGTATTTGTAACAGATCCTATATATGGATTTTAGCTTTCTGCACTTCTTCTCCATATAAACTATGCCAAATCTCAAATTCCTCCTTTTGCGCAATATTCTCAAAAAGGGATCCGTTGTTTTCGCTTAGCGTATTAATATATAGATAATAATAGTAATAATAATGACGGAGTCATAAACCCAAACAGGAATTATTTTTCCAAACAAGGTCTATTATTGTAAACACTTTGCAGCCACCTTCTCTAATAAAGTATACACGCATTCATTATACGGCTTGCTATACATTTTCTGTTTGTAAGAAACTTCTAGAAGCTAATGCCGAAAGTGATTTAACAGTACATAACTGAGAACAATTTCAGTACTTAATTTTAATGAACTTTACAGACATGGAAATGAATAGCAGGAAGAACAGTGTACAATTAAAAACTATTACTATTTTTGACAGATGGCTCTCTCAGATTTAGTGAAAATGACCTGTTTTATGAGACAAGCGGAATTTATCAGTAAAGAAACAGAAAAATCCCAATCTAAATTATGACATTAATGAAAATGACAAGAATAAACGTGCACGAGCACGACAATATATCGTATTTCAACAGATGCGTTGGGCTTATATACTGATATTTCAATTTATTTAAGTCAATGTGTAAAAATGGCCTTCCACAACACTCAATTTAAACAAGCCGTTGCATATTTGACAATTTTTTGTCGAATGTCCATATTCTTGTTTACCAATGACATACAAATATATTTTGGTCGATTCATTATTTTCTATGACGCATAATAAAATACATGCTGTCGTAAATAAATTCCTTAGATCTGTTAGTGAAGGAAATTGCAGCTATCTCTCGTTACAGCCAGTTTACTGAATAGACACCAGCAACCAGTGATAGTCCCAGATCCAGCTGCATGATTTCTACGTCCATCTGTTATTTGATTGAAATACAATTTTTATGTACAATTAGTAGTAGCAGAATACGATTATTCTGTGTTGCCTATTAAAATATGACCGCAAGTATTTTAAATTAAATTTTCAAAATATATTTTTTTCCAAAAAAATTCGTTCACTTGTTTTTAGATATATTATAACTCATTTCAAAGAGAGACATGTAAAGAACATAAAAAGTTTGGGTTGCCTGTGTTAAAATGGCCTCAAATAGGGATTGCCAGTTGTTAAAGATATTTAAGAGCGAGAGAGACTTAGCGCACCACACTGTATGTCAAGTGGTGCGCTAACTCTAGCAGCTGGCAATCCCTTCTTAAGGCCACTTTTACACAGGAAACCAAAACTTTTAATGTTCTTTACATGTCTGTCTTTGAAATTAGTTAAAAAACAAAAAAAACAAATGAAAGATTTTTATTTTTGAAAATTTAATAAAAAATATATGCAGCCATGTTTTGATAGGCACCCGGCAGTTTCGTATTCTACTACTAATAATTATACACAAAAATTGCATTTCAACCAATACCAGATGGACATAGCAATTATGTAGCCGAATCCTAGGTTATGATAGTCAAGACGAAAAGTGGGAGAAGGCCTTCCGGAAGCTCCAGCATACTTAAATTTGTTAGATCTGCAGAGTTTATCATAAGTGAGGAATGTTTGTGTTGCTATCTGTTGGTAAATCGTGAATGAAAAGTGAATTTTTGTTGAGGAAATGTGTAGTTTAAGAGGCTGAGATTGTAGACCGTCCCAACATTGACATAGGTGGTAGCGGGAAACAACTCAAAAACTGTAACCAGTACAAGTCGTACGTAGTATTCAGGAGTGACTCGAACCTGTGACAACAGTACCGGTAGAGCTGGTGCGGCGCCACTTTGTGACTCGGACACCCTGGAGGGATAGTTTGTCGTCTTTCTCTTTAAAGAGGACTTTTATAGAGAAGCGAGGCTGAGGCGGTACACGCACAGCGGCAGCCATTCATGTTTCGAGAAGGTCAGGCGGCCGTTCGGATCACTGCCGCCAATTTCGCGGCTGACTTGCCTCGGCTCGTTCGTCCGCGCACTTTCACGACGCGCAGCCTTTTCGCAGCTCGCTTGTCCTGCACTGGCTGTCGGCTGGAAACGACCACACCGCACTCTACCCGTAATGTCGCAACTCTTCCAAGACCGCAGCTCCCAACCTGCCTTACTTCTCCAAAGTCAAATCGTAACTCCTAAAACTTCTTCTTCTTTTTCACCACCTTTTCCAAACATTAGATGTTCGCTGCGTTTTACTCATCGTTGGCATGGTCAGATTTGGAGATCTGGTTTAGCAGCCGCATGCCCTTGCCACGTGGTGCTGTGTACTATCGGAATAAGTGAAAAGTTGCTATATGTTTGCGAATTGTGTAGCTATGTCCTGTGTTTATGAAATTTGTAGTTTATGAGGTGAAGATTGGGGACAGTCCCACATTCTCCTTGATGGCTGCGGAAAATCGGCTGTAAACCGCCAATCACTACGAACGGTAAGCGGGTCCTGTGTTCGTGCCCGGTCTCATGCTACCTCTCCGATCCTCAGCGCATTGAGCCACACTGGTGGCTTCAACAACAGAAGCAATGTTTTGTATCAAAAAAAGATAATATATCGTCAAAGAGTACAGAATTTCTGATATAGCAGACTAACGTGTTCTGCAACACATTGCAAGAAAACAGCAACAAATCACAGAAAATATGATCATATTCGAAAGCAAATGCGGTATCTAGATTCTTACTCTGCTCCTAAAAAGTAAGGTTCGCAAAGAGTAATGTGCTATTCTAGCATCTGTACATTTCAATCACAAATGACATGGAAAGAATGTGGAAATCAGCCGGACCCATTACTTCCTGGCCATAATTATCCAGTGTTCGCGATTCATATGCGTTGGAGGAACAATTCTTTACGGTGTTAAATGAAAATTGATGTAGTACATGTTGAACAGCAAATTCGAATCAAACTATCCTAAAGCAATCCATATACCTGATACTACCATTTTTCCGCTGCTTTTCCCGCGTAGTCGTAGTTGTCTGGAATAATGCAATTACCTGAATTTTTTATTAATATTATTTATTTTTGAGTAGCAATTACTATCCCGGTGAAGAAAATACGAGTACCTAAATGTTATATGAGAAGATTCTTTCTTTTAGCCGCTGTCTCAGTTCCGGTGTTCTTCCAACTGTCAGAAAGTTTTGATTTTTTTATGTAGATTTTTAACGTAAATTAATTGTCAAGAAATGAGCTACATAAAAAACCTAGGCTTTTTAATATGAAAATGAAATACAAGCAAGTTGAAACTTTGGTTACGATTCAGTCTGAGCACCGAATGTGGAGGGTGAGCGGTGACCCTCTGGCATCGCTTTCAGGAGGACACAGGTTCGAATCCCCATCTGTCCATTCAGAATTCGGTTTTTCAAAGTTTCCGAAATCACTTCAGGTGAATGCCAGGATGGTTCCTTGAAAAGGCCATTACCGAATTCATACTCGTTCCTTGCTCCCGTCCTTTCCCAATTCTAATGATCTCGATGTCAACAATGCGTAAGGCAGTAAGGAAAAAAAAATCTTATATTTGTAATGTGTATCGTTTCAACCTTTATTGTAAAAAAATATCACAATTTATCGGAGCGTTAAACTCTGATGTAGTGGTTTGATTTATGTTTTCAGTGTATTTTACGTATTCTAGTTCAGGAAATTCAAGAAATAAAAGAAAAACAAAATTACGTAGGTCTATTCAAAACCAATATTAGCAGAATACAGAGAATGGATTGTTTATCTGTGATTTATTGTAATCTTTGGAGGGTACCTTTCGTGGTTAAAAAAGCTTATTTATTTCAAATGCAATGTGGTCTATGGTGTCTATCTGTTCTCGTTACGAAAAGTAAAATTATAGCTTTTAAAAACTACAATACACGCTTTTGTAGTAAAGTGAACTAAAAGGTTAAAAATAATCTTTAAATATAAAAATTGTGTTCAACAGCGCTAGGATGTCCCATAATTCAGAATAACTTTTTTGAATAATCTTAAAAGCTGATTAAAAATTAACTTTAATGTTAAAAAAGAGAGAGGTGATAGTTTTCAGTAATCTTAATTTTTTTATCACTAGCTGTTCGTGAAGGTAATCATGTACTAGCTTAGGGCACCCAATGCTATTTTTACATTGAAGTTAACTTTTTAATCAGTGACTTTATTCTGATTTTAAGCTTATTCAAAAAAAAAGTTATTTTTATATTTAAAGATTATTTTTAAGCTTTTAGTTCACATTGCTACGAAAGCATGTATTTTAGCTGTTTTAAAACTATAATTTCATTTTTAACTTTTCGGATCACATTGGGAATTTCAGGACATAAGATATGAAATTATTGTAACGTCGCTGATCTTAATACGTGTGCAAAATTTCGGAAATCTGGAAGTTAGTGAAAATTGAATTGAAATATTCCGTTACTTTTCTATTGTTAATGTCAAAGTAATGAGACTAGCAGGACGTTGCTGTGAAAATATTATATTGTGTGCAAAATTGCAAAAACTTTGGACATCTGGACGTGATGAAAATTAAATTGAAAAATTCCGTTACGTTCATACATACTTACATGAGGTCAAGCTATTATAAAGCGCGTAAAAAATATTATTTCTTGCTCTGACAGCCGGTCACATAGAGTAATAATATATACCGCAGATTTTGGTGTCGCGAAAACTGCGCCCAGTGAAATTTGCGGCCAGTGAAATCTGCGGCCAGAATTCTCAACAATGCTGTAGCGGTATGTTTATTATAGAACAGGATCAAACTGGTTGTATTGTTAAAAGCCGGCGCTCTGAGCGGATTGCTACGTTTGTAGCCAATGTTTCTAAACAGCAGGTTGAAGCTACAGATTTTTTATAGTTTAAAACTGTTATTAAAATATAAGTTTTATTCTTTCTTAAACTACGTAGAAAAGAATTGTAATAACGAGGCAGATACTTACAGAATCGTAGTATATTTCATGCAAAATCTCCCTTTGCCTCACATTACTAGTGCAGGAGGCCTCGCATTCCGGAGAACGGTGGTTCGAATCCCTGTCCGGGCATCCAGATTTGGTTTTTCCATGGTTTCCCAAATCACTCCAGGCAAATTCCGGGATGCTTCCTTCAAAAGGCCATGGCCGAATTCCTTCCCATTCCTTGCCCCCGATCCATTCCCGTCTGTAAAGACCTCGCTGTTAGAGAGACGTTAAGCAGATAAGAAACTAGTGTAGGAAAAAATATTCTACCATCAGCAGTTGTGGGTTAACGTCATCCACATAAAATTTCCCCACAGACGACACGATAATGGAGTGACATCGCTCCATTTGGACGGATGGAGCGATCGTATATGGCCGCTTCTAGACGACCTCGGCCACTCCGATCTAGTTAGTACCGCACTGGATTTTCCGAACAGTGTTGCAGATCAGCAAAAAATTCAGCTTTCAGTAACGAGTGCGAAAAAAGTCTAAGAAAGAATACTTAACCTGTGAAACATTTGCGTGTCTATTTAAAAAAAAAAAAAATTAACTTGGCTGTTTCGGGCGTGTAACGTAAAATGATTTGTTCACGTAAAAACTTCTAGGCCACGATTTAGTGAGACCAGGTCGGGTCGTCTAAAGGCGCCTTTAGAGTGATTAGGGCGGCGCGGCATGACACAAAGAGAAGAGGTATTGGCCGCAGATTTCGCAGATTTTAGGTTGGCCGCAAATTTCACTGGTCGCAGTTTTCACATATACCGCAGATTTTAGGCTATACCATTAACTTCCAAGCCTTGAAAGTCCCATTCAAGTGGGTTCTTCAATTTTTGCATGATGCGGTAACAAATTACTTTGCGATATCGATCCAATAACTCTGCTTTATAATATCCTTGTATACTAACAATAATAAAATTTACAGAAATGCGTTAAAGTAGATGTGATTATTATACAGTTTTGTACGCTTCGGACTAATGCTTGCTGCTTAATACCTCTTTTTTACTATTGCCAACTTCATACTCTGTATTTCAACCCAACGGTTCAAGGTGCGGGACCACATCACTTTGAATTAAAGTGATGGAGAGTAAGCCATCTGACGTGGCAACATCTGCCAGGAGTCTAACTAAGGAGCTAGTAAAATTTCACATTTGTGACAGTCTGTGCTTCACCATACTGTTGTCTACCATACGAATAGTAAGTAGGAAACAGAAAGTTTGATTTACTTTATTTCGAAACAATCTACAATTTTCCGGATCAATATTCGACTCGGTTTTACTAATCCGACAAAAATGAATGTAAAGTGATATTTTAACTGCAATCTGATCGGCACGAGTGATGAAGTAATTACTATCTGTAAAGTTCACTAGTCCGACCCGTCTTAAGTACTGGGCATAGAACTTGTTTCAACGTGAACGATACTGAAGTATCTATGAGGTGATAAAGTGTAAATCTTAGAAGATGTAAAGTTTTATTACTGCTTGCAAAACGTAATGCACAACGGGACGCTGGAAGTAGAGAGCGGAAATCGCGAACGCCTTCAGTATTCAAATGATTATTAGTAACGTATTTATACACTTAAATATGTTACAAAGGTCGCTTTGAACTTTAAGCTGACAGAATTTCTTTGTTTGGATATCTCAGTAAAAGCGTTACATTTTTCGCATTAAGCTTAATAGTTTTCAGGAAACCTTGTCATGGTTTATGCCATGTCATGCAAATCTGGGAGCGTAGCTTAAGTCTAGAGTTCGTATCATACCATCAATATTCACACCACACTGATGCCGGAATCACACCAAAAATGGTATAATTTTCTTCTTTACCTGCATACAGACACGTCTTTTCACACCTAAATTTCACGACTTAAATAGCAGGAGCTTACATGGTCTGCAACACTCGCTTATTCTTTGAAATCACATTCGCTGCCAATATGATTCTAACCTGAAATATACTACTTTCAAATGAAATATGAGGATTTTGGTAACATTTGGAGATGAAAAATAAGTCTTCATAATTTCAAAAGAAGATAACTTAGCAACATACAAGAAAAACTTAACGAATTAAGATGTTCTGGAATATTAAGCCATTTTTAATCCTTAAACTACCTGTAAAGGTACTTGATTAGATCAGAAGTCTTGAACTTTACCTCAGGACAGCGAATAAAGAATTTTATAAACTTCGTCATCCGAAGCAAGGAAAGAGAAGAATACAGTGTGAAAATGCACAAGTTTGTAAAGGCCATGCTGGGTACTGGAACTCAACATCTTTTAGCCTACGAAGCGAAATTTCGTAAGCTTAATGCATGCGCTCATTCAGTGTAAAGCCAACTATGTCACAACTTGGGATTAGCCGAGGACGGGCAAGCATTCAGTCCGGCGACAAAACGCAGTCCGGGCAGCATTCAACCCGCCTGCGTGCAGGCGGAAAGGGGGGGAAACCGAGGGGCGCTGAAGAAGTTGGCCATCCACTCTGTCGCCAGGAGTGGGCGTCCGACTCTAAACAAAGGCAGCCGAGCGGCAACGACGGCGGGAATCACCGCACACAAAGCACTTCGGCCGAACAATGCTCCTGCTCACGTCTGCGCTCAAAAATCTGCTTTAATTACAATAGAGCTTTTATTACAAAAAAAATTAACATTTTTTTTAGTTTGCTCATCAAATGCAGTGTCGGATCCAGGGGGAGCAAACGGGGTAACGAGCGGCAACTTCAGGAGGGCGTCAAATATATGTTTGTTTCTTTTTTAGTTCCACTACTGCCATGGACGGCGACAGTGGGCGATACTAGGGGTGGCGGTAACAATCGGGTTGGTGACAGTGGGGGTGCCAAAATTATGTTCGAAATGGTGGCAAACTCACAGTTTTTACCCTGGTTCAGAAAATTCCTAGATCACTTGCGCAATTCAATTTGAGCTATAAAGCAAAATCGCGCGGTCAAAATGCCACGAGAACTATACAGACCAACAGGGTTTTTGGATGCGCAAAATGACTAATTATCTTCTGTGCTTTTGTGATGGAATACTTGTTAGCTACAAAAAATTCGTTAATACTGCATTAATAAGCTCGTAGAAGATTTTTTTGCTTGGGCTTTACGGCTCTTCGATGTCGAGGTCATTAAATTCGACATGGCCTTTTGAACGAAGCATTTCAGCATTCTCTGAAACGACATTTCTTGGAACCAAAGAAAATGCACTGACGGGACGCGAGAATCGCATGCTGACCGATATTGCAGAACACGCTGTATGACTCACAGTGTTAACCGAGATTTATCACAACTTCTCCCCACCTGCGGTATCTCTTCTCCTGCGCCTCTCTTTGTCCACAAAGCAGAGTTCGTAAATAATTTATAAATTTACTCAGCATGTATATAAGGTAATGATTCCAATGTACGGAGCTAGTACGTGTCTCCGTGTGTTTAAATGCGTCATGCTATATTCGTATACTGTGTTCTGAGTTCTTTTTAAGTTTAGTGCCTTATGCCAAAGACCTGACAGGACTAAGGCCACCACCGGCACCACACATTAACTCTGCCGAAATACATCAAACAGGCCTCCATGTTAACATTCCAAACTGATGGAAGCATGACTATCAACAGTATGAAACCAGTGATAGGTTTGATTGATTCCAGGTGTTTGGCGTACAATGTTTTTTAGGGGCGATTACGTTTCTAATTTACCTGGCCAGCTACCAGGTAGTGAAAACTTCTTCCTTTGTCGGTTTAAGAAGAATCTAAAATGAAGTCGCTTCACTGAATATAGCTTCCCATATCTCTCATCAAACCCGCATACGCACATTTACTAATTATCACATTATGCACCAAAGTTATGGGTTAAACCCTGATCATCTCCGCAATGAATGGCGAATGAGGGCATACGACACCGTGGATGGTGATTCGTGCGTGGGATGTGGGCGATAGGTTTGGCTGTTCTCTTAGCATCTTTTGGAAGAGAAGACACCGGATTTCAATTTCTCCCTTCCTCCATCTTTCACTCAGTCATAACGCAAACGACATACTAAACTGAAAATATATACAGACATTGTACAAAACAGTGAGGAAGACAAGGGGAAACCAATACAAACACAATCCCAAAGAAATTTGTCGTAGAGGAGTTTACTCCCCACAAGACAGTCATCCAGCCTAGGTCAATGGATTATGGGATCATCTTAATATAAAATTGCTTCTAGTGTCGCGAGGCGTTCCCGTCTCGATATAAACTGTTAAACAACTCGTATTAGTCATTTGCTGAATTACGTTTCGCCTACCGAGTATGGTGGTGTAACGGTTAGCGTTCTGCCTCGCATTCGGGAGGACGGCGGTTCGAATCCGCGTCCGGGCATCCTGATTTGCCAGATTTGGGTTTTCCAAGGTTTCCCAAATCACTCCAGGCAAATGCAGGGGTGCTTCCTTCAAAACGCCATGGACGAATTTCCTCCCATTCCTTGCCGCCCCATCCTTTCCCGTCTCTAAAGACCTCGCTGTAAAGAGACGTTAAGCAGTAAAAAAAAAAAAAAAAAAAAAAGCGTTTCACCTGCCACCGACAGTCATCGACAGGTGTGCGCATGCGAAGCACCATACAGCCTATTCTTTTCTTTTTTAAGCTCTTTTCCGTAGTTACTGCGTTCAATTGTTATCGATTTGGACTCCAACCACAGGGGATGATCCAAACGGTCCTATTGGTCCACAAAATTTTCTCGAAGTTTCTCCTCTATGTCATGAAGTTGTGGATAGCAATTTTGAGCGTTTGACTTCTTGCTATTTGCTTTTAAAATTTACTCTTAAACTGTTTTCCCCAAAAAATCTGAATTAAAATAATAAATCACCGGACACTTCTCGAAGTATAGGTAGGGGCGAGAGAGCTTCAAGTGAGAAAGGGAAGGGGAAGGGAGCAACGCACGGGTGTAGTGCGCACAAGTGTGATTGTTACGTAATCTTGCAGCAAGGTGGACGCTGTACTTATTTATATGTGAGATTTTACGCTGCGTCTATAACATACAACCAATTGATAAATTGTTAAAAAAAAAAAAAAAAAAAAAACTCGTCTCCAAAAGCGATATAGGCTACGCTTAATGACAATTTCAGTAATATTTGAAGATGAGTTTCGCCCTATCTGTTATTGAAAAAAGGCGATCAACGTGTGCACTGTGCGAAAAGACATTAATCGAATGAAGCCATATCGTTTGCGTACAGTCAAAGCACTTGTGTGGTGAAGATAAGATCATTTAATATTTTCGCATAATCATATATGTTATTTCTATAAGGTATTTTTGTTTGTTTGTCACAAGCCATTATCTCCCTTCATACTTAACCGAAATCTTTGAATGAGGTGTCATTTTCAAGCTTATGGTCGCCACTTTGATCACATCACAATTTAAGAAAGGAATTTTGCGGAACTCGATCCTTCAAGGGAATAAATGACAATATTTATAAAATGCTGTTTTTTGTGTTGCAAGTCATTTATCTCCCTTGATACTTATCCGAAATCGTTTGATAAAGTATAATTTGAAAGATTAAGATGTTCGCTATGGTGATACCATATAATAAGACAAGAATTTTTCGAAATTCGATCCTTAAAGGGCAAGTGTATCAATATTTCTGCAACGCGTTTTTGTGTCACGAGCCATTTATCTCCCTTCATATCAAACCAATATAACCGCCGTAGTAACATTACATTTTAAGAAAGGAATTTTTCGTAATTCGACCCTTAAGGGGCAAAAATTTCAACATTTTAAAAATTCTTTTTTTGTGTCTAGAGCCATTAATTTCCCTGGATATCTAACCGAACTCGATAAATGTAGTAGAATTGTGAAGAGTAATGTCTCAGCTTTGGTGACGTCATATATTAAGAAAGAATTTATTTGGAATTCAACCCTTAAAGGGAAAAATTATCAGTGGTTCTACAACGTATTTTTGTGTCACGAGCCATTTATCTCCATTAATATATAACCGAAATTGATGAATGAGGTTTCGTTTTAAATATTAAAGTATCATATTTTAAGAAAGAACTTTCTCCAAATTCAACCCTTAACGGGTAAAAATATCATCATTTCTAAAACTTTTTTTACCTATCTTGATGCCTAACCGAAATCGAAAAATGAGGTATCATTTTAAAGACCAAGGTGTTCCAAATTTTAATAAAGAATTTTTATTTGGAATTCGACCCTTAAACGGCATAAGTATCAATATTATTTCCACAATTTTTTTTTTTTTTTTTTTTTTTTTTTTTTTTAAATTACGAGCCATATATCTCCTTAGATACCTAACCGAAATCGATAAATGATAAATCGATTTAAAGATTGAGGTCCCCAATCAGGTAAAATCATAAAATAAGAAAGATTTTTTCGGAATTTGATGGTTAGAGTCGTCGCGCGTGTAAGACAGTTCAGAGCCAAGTCCCTAGATTACAGTAGAAAACATCACAGAGATGTTAATAAACTGCTTTTTATACAATAAGTAGCTTTCCGGATATGTGGTCTGTTACGGAAACATTTTTGTTTTGCTATACAATTCCAATTTAAACATTTTATTCGCACAGCAACACACATTACAGAGATGTTGATATGTTTTGTGCATTTTGTTCAGGTTGGTTGCATTCCGATAAGGTCAGTGACTAACTGCTTCGTAAAATGTAAGTATTTTGATGCGTACCTATTACACTAAACAATTAAATATTTACTACGAAAGTGCGGTTCTAATTTTCATTATGTTACAAGCATTCAACCTTACTATTCATAGTATTTTACTAGCGAAATTTTCGCACGGGTCGTCTAGTTAATCAAAAATTTCAACATCGTTCTACAATGTATTGTAGAAGTTTATAGATTGTAACCTCACAATCCATACGACAGCTGTTTTAATTGACACTGATTTTGTCTTGATATGAATATTTTTGGTAGTTGATCTATAGCAATGGATCTAAAAAAAAAAAAACCGGAGGCGCCGATGTGGAGAAACATGAAAACCAAATGCCGTTAGAAAGAGTGTTTGCTTTGTAACCTGTTTCAGCTCGAGGTCCACGATGGGTAGCGGGAGATTTTCCACAGCGGTGAGAAGGGAATCATCCGATCAGTCACCGACGAAGTTTGCCGAGGAAGCTACTTTGACTCGCGGATCACTCACTCTTAGTCCAGCAGTAAGTATGTTAGCAAAATGTAAACTGTTACCTTGCAAGTGATCCTGCCAAGGGGTAGCAGGCGAGACTTCATGTACCAGTATGTCAACCATCTCCGCTGCAAGCGTTTCTGCCGATTGACGCAGAACAATCATCAACGTATGACGGCGTGAAGAGGGTATACCTTGCTTACCTTGACGATCCAAACCACGTATCAGCTGTCATCGAAGACAACGTCAGCAGGACAACACCTGAAGGACAAGTGGACCACACTTTCAAGACGCGAGCAATCGAACCTGAAATTACAGTCTCATGTTCATTTCATTGTTCACTGCTGTAATTTTCCACCCATATAAACCAATTTTTTAAAAAACGAAATTTCCTTAATGGAATTTTTTGCTTAATACTAAATGAATTATTGGTTTTGAGGCTAAAAATTTATTTCAGTGATGTGGAGCTGCAATTCATGTTTTCATTACAAATGTTTGTTGGGGCTTCACCTGAATACAGGGGCGCGTCTATCGGAGGGTTAGGCGGTGCCGTGCATCGGAGTCCCCAAGCGCAGATCAACAGGCCGAAGCTCAGCTCGGGGGCCCATCTGGCCTGAGGGACCAAAATATTTTTTTGCACCGAGGCCCTTGTTAAACTAGCTACGCCACTGGCTGAATAATATTTGATATCTGTTGTATGTACGTAGTATGTAATTTTATTAGATAGACAGAGTTAATCAGCCTATTTGAATAATAATTTCTGTTTTTCCTATGTCATATTCAAGGTGTAATCTAGAATGAATTAAAACCAATTAAATATAATATAATATTGATTAATAGTTTTCAGTTTATTCTCAAGATAAGTTAAGCTATTTCAGTTTTTTGTTTTTCTCGTTTCTTTACGCTTGATAGACGTTTATTAGAAGTGGAAGAACGTTCGGGATAAGGAACAGGTACTAATTCGGCCATGGCCTTTTCAAGGAACCACTCCGGCATTCACCTGGAATAATTCCGGAAAACCATATAATACTAAAATGATGACGGCCGAAAGGGGATATGAACCTGCGATCTCCTGAATGCCGGGATCCAGCGTTACCGGTCACCCACTGGACTGTGATTTTCTGGCATACTTACATCTTATTATTTTTATTGTTTCAGAATTCTGGAAAATCGAGCAAGATAGTTTTTGCATTAAATTAAATAATTTTTCGCAATCTCTGAAATTAATAAGTGTGATGATAGAAAATGGTGAATATTAATCTTTTTATTGATGAAATGAAAATTTATAATTTTAGTGAATGACTTTAATGTTCAAGGCAAATAATGAGCAAGTGACACTTGGCGTAATTGGACAATTAATGATGATGTGGACGAAGACACAATGTCGCGTATGGATGTGGTGACTCTTGTGTCAATTGGCTACCTCGCCATCGGAGTCGTTCTCGATAAAGTAAACATGTGGAGGATGCCTTACGCGATGCTGTTGACAGTCTCTCGAGGCTTATGCGTAGCCGGGGTTCGGCAGTACAAGATGCCCGCGTAAAAAGACTTCTCTCTTACAGTTTCCAGTGTAATTTCACACTTGTACAGTTCATATTATCTTCGGCAATAATAGACTCATCATAGTCGCGATACAGGTAGTAACTGGTATGTTACTACTACGGTTCGGATCTTTATGACCAAAAACATAGAGAAATATGCAGGCAAATATGACCTTAAAAATGGGTAAATATGACCTAAAAATGACAAAATATGAACAAACATTTTTAAATTTACCATACCTCAAAACATGCTCAGTCAAACACAATCTATTTTATCTGGAAGTGTCGCTTTCACGTAGGAAGTATATTTTGCTTCCGTGCACTCGCTGCACCATTGGGAGATTAAATTTTAAATCGTTTTGTTGAAGTCACTTTAATTTCAGATAATTTACAGAATAGAACTCTTTCATCTGTACTAAAATACTCCTTATGTAACTTCGCACTTTCAGAAAATTTTATTTTCGGCATTGCGGTAGGTCTACTCACTGATCCATTGCAGATTTAACGATGACTGAGGATCATTGAGATATTGATTGACGCTGATCGACACAGACATGCTTCTGATGCATTGTCGACATTAAAAGGCAGGCGGAACATTACGTTTAGATAGTGACAGTAATGTATAACTTTAATTCTTACTGCTGAATTCTGACCACAGTGAAAATTAGGTTTTATTCCCCCACCTCTATAGCAGAAGTACAGTTCTGTGAAAAATTATCTTAATTTCTTCTCATTTATATGGTGCGAATTCCCGGTACTATTAAAAAACTACCAGATTTTTCTTCAAAATATGACCATATAACCATAAATATTATCGAAATATGACCAAAACTAGGAAAATGTTTTGAATATGCATTTATTTGCTGTATAAAATACATTTAAATACAATGAGAAACGTTGAATCGATGATTAATTCAGCATTTCAGCGCAAAAAGAAGGCAGGAAAAAAATATGACTTGTCCTAAAGATCCGAACCCTAGTTACTACTGTCTGTTGGGCTGCATCTAGAGAGACCCATCTCGTAACAGTCAGCCCTTCTGTAATCAGGGGGTAGGGGTGTTGCGAAGTAAAGTCCCATTAGTACCCACTCCCTCACCGCTTCTCACCTTGCCTGTTTTGTGAAATAGGTGAATTTTTCTGGAATTCTGTTTGGTTCGGCAGAGTCTCGGACACTGTAAAGCGAAACTGCATTAGTTAGGAAACAATATACAAGTAGCTAACATATATTGACCACATCTAATCATATTCAACAGTTCGTTGCTAAAAGTTGCAGGAAAATAATATTGACAAAACTTTTGATAATACACTCGGTCAAAGAATATTTCTTGACAATATATCGAGATATATCTGAAGGCTTTCTTTAAAAAAAATAGAAATTAAAAAAGTTTCCTGTTAGCCGTCGCCCGATGAGGCTACGGTTAACAACGAACGATTGGATTATGCCACAATTCCACTTGAAAACACATGTCTTATGACTAGAGTACTACAACTCAGGCTAGTTAAAAGTTTCTTTTTGCTACCTTTGTATTTGATGGCAAAACCGCAGTGAAATTATAAAAGCAATAAACAAACGGTATCAATTACGCGTTGAAAAGAGTCGCTAAATCTAACGTTCACGTGGAAGAACAAATTATTGTTCTAGGTATTATCACGTTCTATTATCATTTTAATAACAAATCAAAATCTTTTGTTGAATTCGTTAGATGACTTATCATTTAAGAGTAACGGGTACTTAACAGTTGGACGTGGCGTTCAAAGAAGACGATGTTCTATAACTCGGAAAATAGTTCCGGTATTACTTAATTGAGTCCTGTCACAGAATTTGTCATGTGAAGCAACTCAGATTGTTGTTCAATTTTGCTGACTTATAAATGTTTGAAAATTTGTACATTTGTTCGCCAAGTGGCATTAACTACCCAGTGGAATACTTAAAACGTTATGAAAAATAAGACGTGTAATTTTAAAAAAAAATATAATGAAGCTGTTAATAACTTGCGAAGTAACTTTAATTTCACCAAAATACAAGAAAGACATTAAAGACATTCATTAGGGCTGCATTCCGAAAATTATACAAGCATTTTACAATATAAAAAATGACCTAGTGTCGTATTCCGAGCTTGGCCGTTTGCAATAATCTGGAGCTTATATATATGATATATACATTTATGGGTGGTTGCAGAAGCTGTAGGTACGGTCTTTTCTGGAATCCTAAAAATTAAGTTAGTAATATAAATCGTATAAAAGCAATTAAAACTTACTCACATTATTTTTAATTATATGGAAACAACTTTGAATGAGCAAAAAATATTTACTACCGTTCAACATCATTTTGACGAAATTAAACATTTTAAAACAGTCAAATCTTACTTTCGTGATTATAGTTGGGACAATGATCCCATTTAGTTTAACAAATAAAACCTCCACACAATCTTGAAATAATTCCGCATATTTAAAACAAACCATTTTTCTTCTATATTGAACACAACGTTCAACAATAATATACTTGGTGTTATGCCTTAGAAAAGTTCTAATACTTTCACTGACTTTGTAAGTGCTAATTATATTCCTTAAATTTCTTATCGCGTTTTCTTCTTTACAATTTAGCTTCCCCCTCGTTTACTGGCAAGCTGCGTTTATCTAATCATGTCATTTGAGTGTCAGTTAGTCGAATCATTAACTTAATGTCAGGAGCATTCAATGATTAATATTTAACATTAGGCCTATATTTAATGGGAACTGTTGCAACTGTCCAATATTTCGTTTATTATTAAAATCATATTTAAACTGTTATTTACTATTTACTCTCCAACACTTCAGAAAAATTCTTTCCCGTTTGCATACCTTCTTTTACTAATTTACTCGTAAAAAAATATATTCTGTATGTTTTATCTTCTCCTCAGTATTATTTATTGTGAGTGGTTAAGAATGCTGTTCCATTTTATTTTTTGTTATCTTGCTTAAATTAGTTTGATCGGTCCGTTGAATGATAAAAATTGTCCATTCTATGTTTCACCAACTTCCCAGTGTCTGTTTGACTTTGCAAACATTTTCGTTCCTAGTGATAATACATTATTAAATAATTAGTAATTTTTAATAATTGATCTAATAATTAAAGGAAAGTAGGTAGATTTAATTGCTTTCCCCAGTAAAATATAACAAAATCCAATAGAACATTCGATAATGGGTAAGCTGAATTCCATGGAAAGGTATCTTGAGACTGTGTGTGATGTTGCAGGCGAAATGTGAACCGGGATAACGTTGTACAGAAGTTTCCATCTTAAGATTGTTGTATTGGATTTAAAACAATTATATAAACATGTGTTTTCTTAATTTTATTAAATATTTGTCTTTAAATGTGAGGTTGGTATATAATTTCCTTGTCATCTATTTAGACCACATAACTCAGTCGGTAGATACAGTGACTACCAATTGATTGATTTGTATCTAGGCGAGGATTTATCGTCGAAACTGAAACATATCAAAGTGCACTCAACTGGGGAGAGTAGTGCTGTACGGGCTCCTTCCACGCCGTATGAGAAAAAGAGCAGCTCTTCTACTTGATCACGTTTCCAGTTCACGTTGTTTGTTGATTTAAATACGAGTACTTACAACATTTATTCTTCGAGCGTGATAAACAAATTTCACGTCTTTGTTAGGTATCCATTTGGTAAGCTATATAGTCATTATTATTTAATTATACTGTGACTATCATTGTCCCTGATAAAATTAAGTATGTTGAATAATATGTATGTTTAGTCTTACGCTCTCGATATTTACATCAGCTTACCACAAGATGGTTCAGAATGAAAACATGAATGTCACATTTGTAGAGCCTCTGTTTGGGATGCATCAGACGACGCTAAGAAACCTTTAGTAAGTCGTATCAAATAGTTAGCCTAAAGACGAGCGCGGCGGGTGAGCAGTAACGCTCGGGCCTCGCATTCGGTATCACACGAGTTCTAAACTCCATCCGGTTATCTCGATTCCTGTTTTCCATGGTTTACTGAAAACACCCGAAGCGAATGCCAGGATAGTTCCTTGAAAATGACATGGCCGAATTCCTTTTAGTTCCTCGTCCTTTCCCGCTTCTAATAACCTCGACGTCGACGAAAGGTGAATCTATAAAAACAAAAAATCAGACTACCAGACAAAGTTTTTATGTTTTTTCCGATTTACGTGAGATTTTATAGAATTCGTTGTAAATAGACTCCCAAATTGTATATTTTACTTCAGGATATTACAATTTTAATTAAAGTTCAATAAATAATGTAATATTAATACGGGGTATGATATATGTGTAATTTCTGGAAAACATGTTTCTCGAAAGATGCAGGGTTTCCATTTGTGACGTTTAATAATCTGTAACGTTTTTATTCCACTGAGAAGATGTAGCTCTTAACACGGGTTTGATTCTTTACCTTCACATCTTTTTATTCTTTCTGAAAAATTGATTCAGTTATAAAGCAAAATGTTGCTGTCCTTAATAAAAATTTTTTATTAATCTCACTGCTTATTTAATTACTACTGAACATTCGTCCAATAACAAAAGCAAATAAATAACAACCTCAACTGCGAAACTACGTTTTACATTACATTCTTATTAATATTTCAACTCGTAACCTCCGTTCTATACCCTCCTGTGCTGTTGTATGATGAAGACTCCAATTAAAAGTAGTTTAACGAGTATATTTCGCAGAATCATTTTCCTTAAGGAATGTGAAGACATAAAATTCCTTGTGTTCTGAAAACGAGACGTCTTGATTTCCTCGAAGAAACTGAAAAGGAGAATTTCAAGACAAAACAAGGGTCCAAATGAGGTATCCCTGTCCCAGCGTTTGCCTGCTCTTGGTTTTATTTTTGCGAAAATACAAAGTAGAAAGCACAGAGAAGGTTGGTCTTGTCTTTTACTTTCTGTTTCATGTAAGAAATAGCAAATGCAGTTTTTATAGCAAAACACCTTTTGGCTGCATTAGCTTGCAGTTTCCCATAGCACAGTGTGTCTGTCAGACAGCCGAACGCAATCGAAGACGAAACTAACTACTAGTACATAATTTAGAGATATATTTTCGACAATTAGTGACGAAAGGTTAAGTCTTTATACAGAACAGCACCCGTATCAAACTTACACCATAGTCATTCCGTATCAATGTTGGTTAATTTTGTATTCTTAGTTTAACAAAAGCAGCTCCTGAATCAGGTTCGAACCATGGTTCCCGCATACTGATCATCCTAATTGCGTTTTTTTTTTTTTTAAAGCGATTTTCAGCAATTATCAACGGTCAGCAATCTCCGCCTCATAAAATACTCAATTCATGAACTAAAATTACACTCAGAACATAGTTACCCGTTTCGGAGACAGATGGCATCAGTTTCCTCCGTGGGTGGCGTCAAGCTCATCTACAAGCTGGCCAAATCCCAACACATCGCATACTGCAGTAGCAGGTTAAGGGCAAGGAATAACGGTAAAAAAAATGTAATAGAAGTAACTGATAAAAATTGAAGAAAACAAATGAAGAAGATTGTTTTTATTTTGATACTCAGACAGTGTGGAGTAATTGTAATAACGAGGATTAATAGAGCCTATAAAAATTAAGCACACAACGGCGTATGAAAAAATTTCTATTAAGTAACCTGTACAATAAATAGTATGATGATGTCGTGTTGGGTAGATTATAGTTTGTCGACTGTATTCTTTTTTTTTTTTTTTACTAAATATTGTGATAAAGTGGACTGCGTTTTTGGATTTTGGCTTTGCTTTGTTGTGTTGAGACTACTAGAACGTGAATTAAAATGAATGAAACGTGAAAGAAGAATTTCGAAATCGCGGTGCGGATCAAAAGATGAAACTGCTGTTGAATGGTTACTGGTATAAATGTCGTCAGAGCTTTGCCATCAACGAAACAACCTAGAAATATATTATTACCGTAGGAATGGGCCTCTAATTGTGTCCTCCACTTTTACCTGAAATCACTGAAATTATACGTAAAAGCTAAATGTGGGTTTGGCTACTATGAACGGCTTTTTTTGTTCTTTTTTTAAAGGCATTGGTGTAATTTTTAGCGTGAATTAAAAGCTTTTAAAACGCTGGCCAGATCTGCTGCTGACATTTCCGTCGATTGCTCTCGCGCAGACAGAACACGCGCGCGTGATTGTTTCTGTCACACACATGCATAAATAAATCGCGACTCTCGGACACTTGTCAGGCAGGGCGGAGGTGCGAGGTGTCTCTGATTTATTGACCTGCGACCTGAGTCGTTCCTCCGGCTGCGAGGGAGCAGGAAGCTCGCGGCTAAGTAATTGCAGAGCAAACAAGTGAGCGTGGGGCGCGTTATTACACTGCGAGGAACAACAAAATGAGATGCAAATGAAAGAACGGCGAGTCACAAAGGCAATGCGGTGCTCCCGGCGGCACCAGACGACAGAGTCAATTGAGGAATGAGGCTCTGAAATCTGCAGGCAACACTCCGCCAGTCTCAATACACACAAAGGAGTTCGCACTCGTCTTTGATGGAGGAGAACGTACAGAGTTTCGTTTCTACCTAAACGACTTTCGTTAAAATAAAAAATAAAAAATGGATGGTTTGTATCAACAGACTCACTTTCAAAACAGAAAGTTCCCTCAGCAAGCAGCAGCATAAAAAGAACATTTATAAGGTGGTATATAAACGCAAAGCACTGAAATTACATTATGTTCTTATAGGAAAGTGCCCTGTTAAAATGTATAGATGTTAATTTTTCCCTTCGGTGTGGAGTGTAAGTGACATCTTTTTCCGGTTCGCGGAGAGTTTCGGCAGCTGGCATACATTCTGGGAACGACTGAACATACGACGAATTTCTATTCAATAAGAAATTTCACAATTTTTCGCATGTTATGCAGATTTTCCCGGCAAAAGAATTACTGCAAACTGATTGCGTCCCTGCTTTCCTTGCTCGTATTTTTGGCTGTTCTTTAATCTGAATCCGAGTGTGGTGGGTGAGCGGTTAACGCTCTGGCCTCGCATTCAGGACGACGCCGGTTCGAATCCTCGTCCGGTAATCGAGATTTTGATTTTCCATGGTGGCCCCAAATCACTCCTGGCGAATACCGGGATGCTTCCTTCAAAAGGTGATTGCCGAATTCCTTCCCGTTTTTTGTTCCCAGCATCACCCCGCCTCTAATGACCTCGCTGTCGACGAGGCGTAAAACCGTAAGTAAAAAAAAAGGTCAACCTGAATGGTATTCTTTCTGTGTGAATCATGGAGAAATACAACGGTCGAACAACACTGTATTGCCAATGAACCTTCGAAAAAGACAGGACGAGTGTTGGAAGTTTGAGCGTATTTAGAAAAGAAAGTACTTAGAACGTAATCAGGGTTTTCGATATCTGAATGAGTTGCGGTATACTTCGAATCAAATATCCGGTATTTTTTTATATTACAGTAGAAGTTCATATCATTATTTTTTCTTTCGGCTTGACGTCAAGGTCACAAGAACCACTGGAGTACAGGTGGGCGACGGGGAGGGATGTTTGCTGCGGAAAGATTACGGTTTGGCTTCCACATAACATTGACGACAAAAGCCACCGGTCACTGCAATAAAGGTACAGACACAACTCTAGTTGGCTGCTAAAAAGAGTTTACACAATATCTTTCGTCTGTTGAGACAGACCCATTTACTCGTACGTCGCAGGTGTCGACCATTCAACAGACGTGGCCGGTTACTGCGCTGTTCAGTGAGATTCTCGTTTCACCAATTGCAGTGTAGCATGTGAAACACTGCATTTCACAACCATTTCCGTTATGTTGTGACCCATACGTCGCGCTCCAATTATCATTCTGCATTAAAACTTTGTTGACAGTGTAATGGTCAAAATGATTTGGATACGAATTTTCGTGTATTTCTTCGTCTGGAGACACGCGTTGAGAACTCGTTTTGTAGCGTGCAATTTCGACGAAGGAAACATTATTCATAAGATCGGCTCACTTCTCGTGGAAGCTTCAAAATTGCAAGGAGTCTAGCAGGGAAATGCTCTGATACCTTAAAAAAAAAGTCTTTTCGCCATTCCGTCTCTCTCTTTTCGTTCATAACCACACTAGTGTTAACATGTATTGGACAC
>JARYHS010013630.1:77976813-78156429 GCA_031002005.1 Vandiemenella viatica
TTGCATTTAAATCAACTCTTCAGTCACATCTTGTTTCAGACACTGAAAAGCTTAGAGCCTTTATTGCTTGCTACGAGCTTAATGGCAGGGATGCACTTGTATTTAGCGGTGTTCAAAGAATTTTGTGAATTACGCTAGAACTCAATAAAATATTTTATAGTTAAAAATTTTTGGTCAGACGCCTGCCTTGAATTGGAGAATACAGGTTTCGAATACTGTTCTAGACTTTTTACAGCCTTTTAACACAGCTTTTAGTACCAGTAAATTTTACTTCTTGCATGGGAAGTACTCTGCAAACTCTGCAATTGCCTCATGTTTCACGTTGAACAGAAAAGAAACTGTCGTAATTCCTCTCGCGAACGTGTTAAGCATGCGTACTTTGGTAGGATTCAACCAAACCTCGGATTGTGGACCGAGTTAACTTTCTTAAATGCATGAAATCATTTCATGATTTTAATTCTGTTTCAGATACGTTTTTAACTACGATCGCAATGGATTATAAATAGTTTGCGTTAGTGCGCTTAACGTTTATAACTGATGCGGAAGATACGGCTAGGATATTCTGCTCATCTTGCTACCCCTGATGTGTATGCTCAGAAGCGCTGCACAGCTGTAGAAATGGCGACGGCAAAACGGGCGCAGATTTGTCTATTACTAAGCTTCGCTGGTTTATAGGTTATATCAATAGGAGACTGGACGACGTCGTAAAAGAGTTTACGACCTTAGGTTATCTTCACTCGAATGCTCTGGGGGATCGGCGGGATATCAAACGTCTGACCTTGATTCCAGAATCCCAGTGTCTGATGGGTCGTTTAAAAGACTTTATCTTTGGCAAATCTTACTTTCCGCATATGAATTGCAGTAGAACATTTCTATGGTTTGGATCCCAGATGTCCCTTAACTTTGCACAGTTATCTGGTTGGGTCTGGAGACTGGGGTAGATTCGATAACAGATTAAAATGCTACCGTTAGTTCCTTTGGGATCAAACGAAATTGACTATGAAAAGCTTGTAAGTCGATATTGTAATTAAAAAAGGTTTATGTTTAAACGATGTCTAACGATTGTATGTAATAGCATGTGTAGGATTAATTAAACCACAAAATTGGATGGCATAACTCCAGTTTTACAAAGAGAAAAAGTCAGTCAAAAGCATTAGAGGATAACCAATGAATGCTTCAAGGACTAAATTTAATCAACTACTCGGGATGAATGTATAGAAAAACATTTAATGTGGGCAGCATAACGATTCGGTGAGAGAAGACGCCATACTAAGTAGTACAGTGAACTTGAAAGGAAATTGTATTTAAATTCATCATCCTTCATTATTTTTTAGAATATTTACAAACATATCTTTGATGTTAGAAGCGCATATTGAACTACATACTTTTAATAACAATAGCGAACTAGTTCAGTTCTTACGACAGTTTAGAATGAACGGTAAATGTTGTGAAAAAGGTGGTTGGTGTTGTGCAGGCTGATTGTAAGATTCTTAACTGACCTCACATACAGATTAAAGGGTACCAGTCAGTAGTGGATGTCTCCACCGCAGGAATGGATTGAGAGTATTTGTTAGTGTTCTCTCTGAATAAATTACTTTCTGTCAATGCGGATGGGAGCGGAGGGATTTCACGAATGGATAACACCTCTCCATTTTTTAACATTTCGGCTCTCAAAATCATCATTATACTTCAAGATTTAGACCAGTGGCCACTTTTTCTATCACACTTCCCACCTTTTTACGGACGCTACTACGTTCCTATCACACTTGGTGCAGCAGTTAAGCGGTATTTTTTTTAGTAAATATACCATTTCTTTAAAATGTGTTCAACCGTCGCTTCTTATATCTTTCAGGAACAGGGATAGTCTCAACAACAACTCGTCGTGCGGTATGATACGTAACTTACCAGTTTCTGCGAAATAGCAAAACACATCTTAGACCTGAACAGAGCGATTCTGTTTGGTGTTGTTGCTTTGACCCTCGGATCCATTGGGTCTCAGGAGATTACGATCATGTGACTAGAGATCATCACCAGCACAGCACAGGACATCAGCTATACAGCAGACTGTGATAACAGACTCGTATTACATTTGAGTTAATTGGATCTTCCTCAGTTATCATCTTTACTAAAGTAAATAAACTAACTCAGTGCCCAAGCCAATGTTTGACTGGAGCATCCCATACCACGAGCAAGCAAGTGCAGTTTCTTTCGACCTGGTACTGCAGTTTAGCCTCCAATACGACCCATGTAGTGTTCACATTAATAAGAATAAAATGCTTTACGTGCCATTTTTAAATTTTGTATTGTAAAAAAGGGACATTTTAATAGCTTTCCAAGTCAACACGATGCCATTCTGCGTTGTTCACAATCAGTCTGTTCCACAATTGGGAATCCAAATTCGAGAGTGGACCACAAAATCAGATATCAGAGAATGCAAGAACGACGAGTAAGTTCTCGAACTTAACAAGAAATGTAAATTACACAGGGTGTTAAAAAAAATGTATTTTAGAAGGCTGTAGTGTGCATCAAAACAAGCAAAAATGTCTATTAAGCCCTGGGCCACAATGTTAATAACAGGTCCGCTATGTGTCGCCCGTCCACGGCAATGCACTTTTTGAAACTGTCTTCGTTAGTCCTGTACGTCTTCAACGCATGTAATCACGCACAGGATCAACCTATACAGTTTCGAAGAGTGAGTGATTCCTTACGCCGAAGGGCTGAGGCTTTTTGTGTGTGTGTGACATTGCCTCTGCGGCTGTGTATGAAGCCCCACTACCTTCGGTAGCTTTACTTCTAGGATTCAGGATGGTTATGTTTTTGGGACACTTTTTATTTGTTCACTTTCAGGGGAAAACCAGGGCTTTGATCATCAGAGATGATCTTAGTGTTAAAAAACCCCTGCATTGTTCATGTGCTTCTTAGTCTGTTTTGTGGCTGGTGTAATTCTTAATTTCTTTATTGTGGTTGGTAGAGTATGCTCAGGGGCACTTTGTATTTGTGCCATTGCATAGGCATGACTGTACCCAGATTTTCAGTTCTTTCATTCCTGTTTTCATTTAATTTCCTGATGAATGCTTCTGTTATGGTAAAGATTTCAGTATTGATTAGTGGAATGTCAGTTTGGTTGTGCAGTGCTTCTATAGGTGTGTACATTGGCGCATTGAGCATCATTCGGAGGCATCGGTTTTGGAGTCTTTGGATGTGTTGGAAGTTGGTGTGGCTTGCCATCCCCCATATCTGGCAACCATAGAGGATGAATGGTCGGATGATAGATTTGTAGAGTCTTATTTTAGTTGTGGTCTGGAGGTTATTGCTGCGTAGCACTGGTGCTAAGTTCATTGCTACTGCTAAGCCCTTTGTTCTTCTGTCCATGATGTGTTGGCGGAACAGTTGTTTGCTATCTAGAGTTATCCCTAGATATCGATGCTCTTTGGTCCATGCGATGTTTTGTCCCATGATTTTTAGGGTTTCATTTATTTGTGGTCTTTTTTTGGTGAAGTATACACAGCCACATTTGTGCTGACAGACAGACAGACATCATCGGTAAGGGCGTAGCCCATCCTGTTTACAGTGTGCCAGGACATTCCTATTACACATATCTGATTATATAATACTGAGAATGGCTTTTTGTTATTGTCGGGATTGAATAAAAATCTGAAATATTTTGTGATGATCTAAAATTAATGGGGGAGAACTTACTATGTATTTACATGGGGCCTGACTACCAAGAGTGCCTAGTTAATTCTATTGGTGGGTATATTTACATTGAAGGGCCTGTGGACGGGCGATACGTTGCGGGCCTGTTATTAACTCCGAAAGTATGCGTTTGTGACCCAATGTTTTTTAGACATTTTTTTCTTATTTTGATGCATACCATCACCTCCTAACATATTTTACCCTTTTTCAACACTCTGTATAGTCTTACTACAGTAAAACTGTATATAGTGCTTTAGTCCTGTAAAATATTACATTACACTACAGACTATTTTGTTGCAGGTTCTAGAGGCGGAGGAATTTTACGTTTAATCTAAAATGGATGAGAAAGGAATTTGTGTTTTTGTAAAATATTCTTGCTAGAAAGAAATGACACCCAACGTCATTCATGCGAAAATGATTGCATCAATTAATAAATAAGTTATGATTATCTCCGATACCTGAGCTTGATGACTTTCTTGGAAAATTTACCTTCCTTTCTTCTTATTTTTGCTTATACCTTTAAGCCTCGTCAACATCGATGTCATTAGAGGTGGGAAGAGAATGGGGACAAGGAGTGGGAAGGAATTTGGCTATGGTCTTTTGAAGGAAGCATCTCGGCACTCACCTGGAGTGAGTTGGGGAAACCACGGAAAACCCATATCTGGATGCCGGGACGGGGATTCGAACCCGCTTCCTCCCGAATGCGAGGTTCACCCACCATGCTCTGTTTTACCTTTCTCAGTAAGGAAAGTTTAGGTGTTACTGTCTTGTATGGATGACCGTGATATTTGTGCGGTTGTCGGCGTTGGGAAAGAATGAAAGATTAAGGCAGACAGAGGATAAAAACCAGTGCTCGCCAATACGGTGTAGCTATTACGTACGACACCGAAGGAGCCTCCAAGCCTGATGTCCCTATTCAACGGACAACCCACCAGTCGACCTAGGGTTTTCAGGTAAGAGTGTGCAAACCCAAATATCGTGTTAATGCGTTATTTTAAAATTTTTGTTACAGAGTAGATAATAGTCATTTAATCAATATAGTTTGCTTAAGAGTACGAATAATATACTATTTTTATATTGTATAGCTGAATTTTTTTGAAGAAAACTGTGTCTTTTCACTATTATACCTTTGCAGTTTGTTTCCATCACTCAGGAGTCCCTGCCAATGTCCACAGCAATATGACGTTTACCTCTTTTGTACAGCCTAGGTATTTGAAGTTACCTGTAGCAATCGCAGTTCAAATAAAAAAAACAACGCTTCTTGATATGAGTGTATCATTTCCGATGTTTATGTACCCTGCGTGCTCATAAATGAACAGTCCTGCTGGCTATAATTTACATTTGCTATATCTGCTTCAGTGGACACGCAGCACAAATCAGATATACAGCGGACACAAATCCAGCGGCCAGTGACAACGGAGATTCATGCTGCTCGTGACCAATTAGCCTGACCCCCTGCAGCTACTGCAGTGATGGAAGCTGTCGAAATGTGCTGACAGGTTTATCACAAGTCCTTCCCTCAACTAATAAGTTCCACTCGCTCGAAACCGAGAAGCGATTAACCAAACTCGCGAATCACAGCTAAAAGCGGAAGCGCAATTACGGCATTTTGCGATTTTTTTTTTGGATAACTCTCACATTTTCACCTTGTTTATTATGTAAATTAATGCAGTTCTGTTTCCGGTGCTGAAAATTGGCCGATTACGGATGTTCGACGGGCTGGGTAGTTGGACCGGTGGCCACTACGCGGCGTAGCAGTCGTGCGTGCGGCGGCGCTCTGGCGGCTGACGGCGGAACTACGTGTCTCACCTCTTCCTCGACGGGCTCGGCCAGCAGCTCAGTCGTGGGCGGCAGCTGCAGCTGGCAGGATGACTGGGAGGAACGGCGAGACGGCGTCGAAGCTGTCAGGGTGCCCTCCCCACTGGCAACCAGGTCTCCGTCCCTGCAACACCCAAAACAAAGCTCTACATCATTCACACGAGCAACCATCTTTTCACAGATAAATTTAGTTCTGTTACGCTATTTTCCATTCAAAACTTTTTTTGTCACTCTTATCCGGTACTAGCGTTTCTCAATCTGTGGTCGGCAAAAATGGGACAAGTGGTCCAAAGGAAGAGTTTTAAAATTTGATTATAAATGAATTAAAGAACAACAAAAAATAAATTAGTAAAAATTGTTCACATAAAATAGATACAGTACTCTTACAGTATAAGTATATTTGCGAGTATAATCTATAAGCCAAACTTTCTTTAGGCCATGAATATTTCAGCGATCGAGTATTTCAAGGATAAGCACTGTTATTCATACAGACAACTACAGCCATAAAATTCTTACCTGGATCTCGCCGTGTAGAACTATAGCGAAATTAGTTACCTGAAGGGAATTGGAGGAATGTCAAAGAGGCACGGGTCGCGGGGTGTAACCAGCCATATGCTGCATGGAAGGCACTAAATAGACTGAGGGCTGAAGTGTCCCGATGCAGAGCAGACATCTAGAAATGGGGTTACACTACTGAAAATTAATTAATGAGCTGCAAGACCCACAACATCTCCTGGTATGCAGAAACCAACCTGAAAACTGAACAATCGACGACCTTTTTTAGGGCAAATGAGAAGGCCATCAGAATTGCAGAATTCTGGTCTACACATTCCATTTAATTTTTTTGTTCAGCAGTTTAGAAGCTTGAGATTAATTAATTGATTAATTTTATTTGATTTAACTTGTAACGTCATGTCCTGGACACGTTAAATAAAAAAAAATATAGTCTATTCGCTAAAAACATAAAAGAAGCGACGTTCATTTGAGTATTAAATTAATTAATGGGGTCCTTTATGTAGATAGGTTTCCTGATAACAATCGGTAGGATTGATTAATAATATATACAGGGGTAAAAAATTAGGTCCTAAAAAGTTAGTGATCCGTAGAATTAGTCTTGACATTTTACTGATCTTCGGGTAGAGAAAGGTTGATAATAATCGCTGCCCTAGACTTTAACAACGATGTCCGTACATCCTATCTTTAAATTAAGGATTAGGTACTTTTAAATAAGTTCCTTTTGTTAAACGCACAACATACTGCACCTTAGTATAGTAAGTGTTCGAACCATAAGTTGAAAATCTTTTCTATAGTCTGACGAACCACACTCTAAATGACATTCTTATTAAAAAAAATAGAGATGGATGGTTTTGAATACATCTATAAAACCCTAAAATTATAATAGACCCTGAATATAATTATATGGATACAACACTTAAATTCATGAAAAAGTACGGGCCTATTAACTCAAATAATGAATATTCAAAATCATTTCCACTTAACTGAAATGATATAACAGGTTTTAAATATTTGATTTCCTAGATATTGCCACGCTTTATCTCGGTTAATACCACACCGATACTTCAACTCTCGTTATATATCAGAGGAACAACAACATTAAATGCGTTTAAATTTCATACAGAATATATTCTTTATTCCAGAAAGAAAGGAAAACTGTAACTAATTCCTTCGTTGAACAACTACAATCCCAGCGACGTTCTTACTAGCATTGGATTCCTCCCGAAAAGAGTTTCGAAAATCTGAGTTTTTTTCACGGTAATTGTTTCATCAAAGAGAATAAAAGGAAAATAAAAGCTGACAAAAATGGAAAAAATAGGTAATAATTAATTTTTTCCCACAGTGAGTCATTCGAGAATGTTTTAACACTTTACATTTTATTAGAATGAATGCGTTTAGAAAACTCGACGAATATGATATCGTTGCCTGAAAGAGAGATTATTAAACTCACTTTGGAGCTCATCTTGTCGACGACTATCACTTGGAACTGAGCAAATCATAGTCTCTGGTCCATTAATTGTATTTTTAACGGTTTAATTCATTTCGTTTCTAATATTAGCACACAACCTGATTCTCATGTTTGATTACAAGTACCACATATCTATTTACATTATTATATTTGCTATTAATATGTGTGAATGGACCCTATCGGAGCAACCAATGCCTTGATTCTCATCATGGCTTGTAATTAAAAATATGTCCAATGTTTTCACTGGGTAGTTAGAACTAGGGATTTTCAGTTCCTGGAGCAATGTTGCCATCTGCCTGTGATCCGTTTAACTCGTCTTTGTGTATTATATGTGATTTTTCGTTTATAAAGTGTGTACTTTGTGAGACGGAGTTTGGGGCCTGTCTCAACCATTCACCTAGGAGACTTAGGGGATTGCGAGAATCCTCCTAAAAATAGCAATCAGTACGGCCGGTACTGGGAAGCTGATCACATTGTACAGCACTTCCAGGATCCAGTGTGGTGGATGCCTTAACGCAAGCAGCCACACTGGCAAGGTTCTGTTTACTTTATTACATGATACGGATGTTTCAGCGGTCGGTTGGTATCCAGCACCAACAGTTCTTCCTTCCGACAGCAACATGCGTCCCTGTTTCCATTTGGCCCCAGCACCTGGGTTGAAAATATATAAATAAATGAAGACCTAATTCGAAGCGAAGATATTACTTTTATTGGAGACTAGCTGACCCGGCAATACTTCACTATTGCTGGACGTGAGTACACATATAGATTAAATGAATACATTTGAATGTTTGTATTTAGTAAATATTAGATATTTATCTATTAATTTTAATTACTTTTTCATTAAATTTCAAGTTTATTGCAATAGTCTTGGAATCGCAAAGTTTTTGGTGATTCAAATCAGCATATATAAAAAAAATCTGGGTTTGTTGTGGAGATATTTTCTAAACACAGGAAAATTGCACGTGTAAATCAGTCTTAAGAGGGGTGAAACGGGAGAGTGAGTGCACTTTTGTAAACTAAACATAAACATCATTTTCACTTATTTTAAAGCATATGTGTGCAAACTTTCTTCGACATCAAATAAAAACTGTACATTTGTGTGTTGTCACAAAAATTAAATTTCGAATTTCTTGGTCAGAAATTGTCCGATCATATGATCCTGTATAATAGGAAATAGTGTGTACTTTAATAATATTGCTAACTTTGCCTAATTTCCGCAGCGTTTTCGAGATATTTCCAAAAACTGACTGGTTTCAAGTGTAAATTTTTCTTAATTAGGGTGATAGAGAAAGTGGTTGGTAAACCAAAGATAGACAACATTTTTCTCTTTGCCTTATTTTATACATGTGTAAAGTTCCATCCACATTTAATAAAGTTAGTGTAAGGAACACTGAAAATTAGTAAAGGAGGGAATAAAGAATATGAGAGGTTGGGATTTAGGAAACAAATGTAGACAGTATTTTTATCCTCGTTTTAAAGTATACATGTGTGAAGTTCCATCCATATCGGATAAAAACTGTGAGTATAAAGAACATTGGCAAAAAATAAGTGCGAAGTTAAAAGAGAAGAGGGTTTCGGTTCTTGCATTCTAAATATAGACCATATTTTTCTGTCTGTTTCATAGTTTGCGTGTGCAGTGTTCCATCAATATCGTATAAAAATTGTGGGTATTTATGTGAAATATAGACAAAAATTAGGGGGTTGGGGTAAAAGGGAAGAGCAGTTGGTTGTTTAAAACAAAATGTAAACAGCATTTTTCTCCTTGTTTTGAAATATACCTATGCAAAGTTCCAACAAAATCGGATAAAAACTATGGGATTCAATAAAGATCACTGGAAATCAATAGGGGAGGGGATGAGGTTGGGCTTTCCAAACTGAAAGTAAACAGTTCTTTTAAACAGTTGTTTTAAAGCATACGTGTGCAAAATTCCTTCTAAATTGGGTAGGAACTGTAGCTTTGTATAAAGAACACTGACAATAATGAAGGAGTGGAAAAGGAGCGAGGGATTGGTTTTTTTTTAAACTAATGTCTACAGTATTTTTCTATTTTTTTTAGAAGTATACGTCTACAAAATTCCTTGCAAATTGGATAAAAAGTGTGGGTTATTGTAAAATTAACGGAGTTGGAATGGGGAGAGGGGTTCTGTTTACGGAAACCATATGTAGGCAATACGTTTCTGTTTGTTTTAAAGTATGTGTGTCCAAATTTCCATCAAAATCTGTTTTTTTTTTAAATTATGGGTTACAAGGGGGAAGAAGGGGTAGTTTTGGGGTAGAAAAGGGAAAAAGGATTGGGCGTTTGTCTACAGTATTTTTCTATTTTTTTTAAAAGTATTTGAGTGCAATGTTCCATAAAATCGGATTAAAAGTGTGGGTTTGTGTAAAAATTAAGGGATGAGAAGAGGGAGAGGGGATACGTTTATGGAAACCATATGTAGGGTGTACTTTTCTGTTTGTTTTATAGTATACATGTGCAAATTTCCGTAGAAATGGGATAAAATCTGTGGGTTTTTTAAATTATGGGGAGTTATGAGGCAGAGGGGTTGGTTTTTTTTGGGGATTTTTTTTTTCTCAGGAACCTTCGCAGACAACTCACTAAAGCTTCACCGTAATCGGACGAACGGTTTAGGAGCCCATAGAGGACAAAGAGACTGACATTGATTTCTATATATAAGAAGAAGATTAAATTGTCGTTTTCAGTATTTTCCTCTCAATATTTCCATTTTTTTCTCACCGTTTAAACCATCACTGAACTTCTACAAATATTTCAAGATAAAGATTATCCAAATCGGTCCAGTCATTCCCGAGTTCTAGCGAGACAAACGAACAGCAATTCATTTTTATATATAAAGATAAGATTCTGTATAGTACTTCTGTTAAGATTGACTCACAGGTTACATTACTTGAATTACAGGTTGCATTAATTATTGTGACGCCTAACCTCTTCATCCTACGGAAAAAATCGATATGGTATAGCGATGTTGCTTGAAAGACGCCTTGCATAACATCCTATTTATGTTATTTGTTCTTATTCCGCCGTGTTAGATTCTATTATTTGACCGATTTGATCTTGAGGTCTAATGTTCTGAGCAATTAGGACGGAAACATAGCTGACGCAGCGCTATGCCTCTATATTTCAAGGCGTGGTTTATGGACGCTCTCTTAGTAGTTCGTAACATTCCAGCGTTAAGAATTTATGGCTGCATCTCGAGTTGCCTCCTTAACCAGAGTATGTGAGAGGTGCTGTGTTTCAAGAGCTATTGCCATGGGACCTGTTGTCGCGAGAATCACCATGAAAGGATTATATTTATAACGCAAGGTGCTGGTACAATTGGAAACTTGTCAGATAACGAAATCTGGATATAACAATGGTTTAACTCTAAGAATTGCCGTCACTGAATGTTGATACTAATTAGAAGTTATATTACTGTCTTGATCTTGCATCGAAGTACTGTAATTAGAAGCGGGAGAGGATTGAAGACAAGGAACAATAAGGAATTCGGCAATGGTATTTTGTGGGAATCATGGCGCCATTCACCTAGAGTGATTTCGGAAAACCAAGGAAAACCGAAACTCTGATAGCCGCACGGGGATTCGAACCCGAAGGCCCGAGAATTAACTCTCACCTATCGTAGTCGGTGCGTTTTCCGCGTTGTAGGAATTGTGAGTATTATAGAATAGAACAAATATAGCATCACTCATAACATCTGACACATAATTAAGCCTGTGCTGTGATTTGAATGTGCTGATTTCAGTACTTGTAACCTATCCACTGCAAGCGATTTTTTAATAATAAAAATTTTTTTTATGGAAACGTTTAAACGATTAGAGTTTCAAATGAGATTCCGTCACTGAGAAAAAATTATCTTACTCAGAAAGTTGGGTGTCATTATTACACATTTTTTTTATGTTGCTCGCCAGGGGTAAATTACAGGTATTACCTTGTCACCAAACTGTGGAAATTAGTTGGATATTCCACCAGAGAAACGTATGGTTAAGAGGATTGAAAACCTTCAGCATTATAACTCGCACTAGGAAAATATCACCGGGCACCAATCAACTTGCCTGTAGTAATTTTAAAGAGCGAAAACAGATTAAACTACATTGCACTCCACTAAATTGCCGCTATGGTGATAGAATATGACCTAAGCGCGTTGTATTGGTAACTGGTATCTGCAGAACGATATATACTGGTTCTTATAGCGAGAAAATAGATAGTTTTTTCGGGGCAACGAGGTGATTCTTACTGTCTTGCATATAAGTGTATCAGGTCTCCCTACTAAGTCATCTTTTAGGAAAATAAATATCAAATCAAGTAGTCGCAAATTTTTATTGATTGTATTTGTTTAAATCGTTACTCGATCCTGAGACGTTTTAGGTATCGCTGCTTGTTCTGCGATTGATATTAACGGAACTAAGTTTTCTAGAATATTAATTAATTTCAGGATAGCAATTTGGAAGCGTTTCATTAACCGCCGCTCCTAACTAAGATTCATTAAAATGTTTTCGCTATACAAGATGATTAGGTGATATGTGAATATGAAAAAAGTTTCTTCGGCTCTGTTAGGGTACATGATTTGCAGCGATTTTTCTTCCTCCAGTTTTTCTTTAAACACCTTCGAAAATTACTTTCTAGTTCAGTGTGACTGCTGCGATGATCGGCTACAGTGGTGGTGAGTTACAACTTGCATCGGACTTCGTCATTGGATATTATCAGCAATTGCGTTCTTTTTCCTTGTTGTTTTACCTTTCATCAACGTCGGGTTCAATAGAGGTGGTAAAGGTGTGGAGGTTAGTAACAGGAAGAAATTCGCCATCACATTCGGAAGGAAGCATCCCGACTTTCGTCTGAAGTGATTTTTGGAAACCATGGAAATCCGAAATCTGGACGGCCTGACGGGGATTCGAGCCTGCGTCCTCCCGAATTTGAGGCCAGAGCGTTATAGCTCACACACCACGCTCGGTGGAACAGCCACTGACCGTAGCGGTGAGCTTTTCTTCAGTTTCGAGAACTTCTGGGTACCTTTTATTTATACTTCATATGTATTTAACTTCTAAGGCAGTAAAAAATGGTGGGTTGAATGCAGAGTTCTGGCTATTAATTTCTACGCATTTACTATAACAGTTCAATATACTATAAAAGTGACATAGGAAATAGCGAAAACATCAACATCGGATATAAAGCCCGTTAAAAATAATGGGCTGAACGCAGAGTTATCGCAGTTCATTTCCTTGCAGTTGCTTAAATAAATACAACTGTTATTGAGTAACGCTTATAATCTTATAAATGATGTAATGTGGAACATATTTCATAGTTTACTGTAACAGCGATATCTTTGAACAGAGATTATGAGAAAAAAGTCTACATGAATATATATAAACAAAAAGCAATTAATGTAAACGCAATAAATACTTTTTCAGTGTTCTGGCAATTCATTTCTTCGCGGTTGTTATACAAATAAAATTGTTATTAAATAATGGCCATAACCTCCGTTTTGCAGTAATATCTCTGACTGCAATTAGTCCGGTAACGAAGGCCGGGCGCGTTACAACGATAGGGGCACTGTGACACAACAACCAAAGTACACTTTTATTAAGATAGATTCCAGTGGTGTATTAATTTTCTACATTTTTGTGTTTTAATGAATATGCTTTACACATATCGCATTGACAATAAAGTATTGGTTTGCAAAATTGAATTGTAGCTGTGTTCCGTGCAAAGTCTCATACAATTTTAGAATAACAAAACAAAACGTTTGTAGCGGAACGTTGACCCTCCAAAGTAGATATGTATTGTGAAGAACCCTTGTATTATAAATTGCAAGAAGTACCTTTTTTTTAATCCATGAGATTTTAACCAACCTCTCCAATTCACGCAATGCAAATTATGTTAAAGTTATACAATATGAAAACACTCAAGTCTCAAATGTTGTGATTGTTATGAACCTTCAAAGAAGACAAAAGGAACTGTAATTCTATAAACTCATGGATGTCAACGCGAATTGATGTTGAAAATTTGTTATTTTCAAAAAGTAGAAGTTAAAATAAATTTCTTGAAAACGCGAGACGTTAGACTACCTTTCCTAATGTCACTGTCTTGACCTGATATTTGATAACTGAAAACACGAGGTATCTTCGACTTCTCACATGTCTTTGCAATTTCAGTCGCAGTGGACTTAACATTTACGACATACGAGATACAGATTTATTTATGTTTCCGTGGATAAATATTCCTGCTGTGATTTCAAGCATTGGGGACTGATTAAAAACGGTATTGCTTATTATTAAAACAAAGTTTATCAATATCTTTGAGCTGAAAACGGAGAGTTTAGTGGTCATTTGCATAAAAGGAACATCCATTGAGTAGAAAGGCAAATATTACTTTAAAACAAGCCGAGGTAAATATTTTCTGATCTTTTCTCCACGAAATTAAGTTCTCCGTTTTCCGGCAAGTTACAATGAATTTTTTTGTTCGTTCCATGAACTTTTAATTTCTATCGGCCTCTTGTTCTTTTATGGGTCCTGACTCCTGACCTATTGTGTTGACTTCAGTTGATGTGTTGGCTCTGCGGTGATTGTGGGAAAGAGGAGTCATATCACTCATCATAGCACATGTCTTAGTCTCCAAAATGTGTCCCGCTGAACTGTTACTGATCGTGGTGGGTGAACGGTTAACGTTCTGGCGTCGCAAACGGGAGGACGTGGGTTCGAATCCCCGTCCGGGTATCCAGATCTGGGTTTTCCATGGTTTCCCCAAATCACTCCTGGCGAATGCCGGGATGCTTCCTTCAAAAAGGCCATGGCCGAATTCCTTCCCTTTGCTTGTCCCCAGTCCCATCCCACCTCTAATGATCTTAGCCGTGGACGAGGCGTAAAGCCAAAAGTAAAAAAAAATCTTCATTGTTGCTGTGCCATACTTCCACATCGTTACAATTCATTATATGGAAAATGACTGTAAACAACTTCCACTTGTTCCACATTAGCAGTTATTTTACTAAAATGTAGTTTATTACTTGAGTATAGAAGGTAAAAATATCGCAGCTGGAAAAGAATAACAGGAACAGAATAGTTTTGGATCTAATCCTCTGTAATATTTTTACGATGCGCTTATGTCTTTTCGTGCTCAAGGGTGCGAAGTGGCCTTAGACTACATACTCTGTATTTACCACGTCATGTATTCTGTTGGTACTCTCGCAAACTTGCACATGCTCAGTATGTTATGATCTCCCATAATTATCTAAACTCACTGGCAACTGTAACAAAGGGACTGGTACTCTAGGGGGCAATCAATACCGTTAACAGATACGGCATCTGGCATTTACAGTTAGTGCTTGGTGCGTATGTCCGTGTATATAGTTTAACTTAAATCTAATCAGCAATGTGCACCGAGAAAAACGTTGCTTTTATAATTTCCGGAAAAAAGAATGCGTTTTGTGATCTATATTCTTATGGCTTTACGCCTCGGTGACGTTAAGTTCATAAGCGGCGGGAAAGGAATGGGTGCTAGGACTGGAAGGAATTCGGCCATGGCCAATAACCTGGGGTGTTTTGGAGAAACGATGGAAATCCCAAATCTGAATGGCCGGACGGGGAATCGAAGCTGCATCTTCCCGAATACGAGGCTATAGTGATTAGCGTTACCGCTCACACAAGAAGCTCGGAGCTCTAAGTAGGTGTCATAAACTATAATTCACTAATAACATAACTGACGCTTAGATCATCATCATCAAGGTATTCACTCGTTCGCGAGTTTGCATCACCATTTTACTTATCATTTACGAGTTTTTAGTGGCTGAAAATCCAATTTTAGAATAGCAGTTTCTTCCACAATGATGGCGCACATCAGCACGAGATCAACGTCTCTTCTCAACTTCTCCTGTTCCTTCCTACTATTTCTTTTGTCGGATTCTTATCGTCGTCGTTGCTCTTTATAATGCTGTGATCCCTCGTGAACCATTTGTCGCCATGCAGATCGATTACAGGCTTCATCCTCCCAGCTGTTTTTTTATTTACCAGATAGTTCTTAAGATTGGCTCTAAGTCCAAAGCCGTATCGCTTCATTTGTCCTCCTCGATTTCGCTGGCCGTTCTTTAGTTGCCAATACATTATTTATTTCGGGTGGCGACTGTTCGACATTCGGATAACATCTCCAACCTATCGAAGTTGGTGCTTAGTTATTATTGTTTAGATGTATAGTAATGGAAATAAAGGTAACAAGATTTTTTTTTTTTTTTTTTAACTGCTTAACGTCTCTTAAAATCGCGGTAACAAGAAGAATTAGCTCGAATGTCATCGAGGAAATGGAAGTTTGGTATTTACAATATCCCTGATGTATTGTACGAAGGAGGTACTGACATGCACCTTGAGAGCAGATAGCTGCTGCAACGCTGTCAGCTATCAAAAGTGTTCGGCAGAGAGAGTGCTGTTTGTATATTCTCCGAGGCGACGCTCTTGAGCGAGTTCTCACTTCACCGCCACTCATCACGGCTTGGCGCTGCGCCCAGTCGGTGATCAACGACGATCGCTCTCTTCCAGCTCAGCACGTCGCTGCATTCACATCTCTCTTGGTCAGTGCGCGTCTGACAGACAGAAGGCAAACAAAATCAGATCTCACAATCATACGACAATTTAATCAAATTTAACATGCAAAACCCATTAGATACTGTCACTGATATAGAAAAATATTTACAGTTGGATTTTGTGCGTAATTTGTGTTGTGGAAGCACATGATATATGCCACAAAAAGATCTGCTACCGTTTCATTCCAACTATCTAATCAAGGACTTGGAAAGTAGCTTAATATTAATGTGGTGATAGCCCTGAGCTGCTTGAACGTCATTGATTAGTTGATTACGAAAAGAAAAGGAATTGTTAAAATACTCATTAAATACAAACAAAGAGTATAAAATATTAATATTTTGCCTCATGAGAGGCTATTTACAATATCGTCAGTCATTTAGAATGGTTTCCTTTTTCTGTTGCTACTACTTTAAAACGGAAGGTGATGCATCCTAACTACGGCTTTTTTGGCGATTGATGTAATGGTCCCTACATTGCAAGTAACGCAACCAGAATAAAACAAATCACAACTGCGTTAAGCTTTTACAATTTCCTGACAGATAGAAACAGTAACCTCGTTCTTTAGTGACTTCACGTAAAGCACAAAAAGAAATAACCGCAGCTTTTGGCACCGTTGATCCTTCTTTATCCCTCCTAAAGACGGCGGTTTTTTATTGTCTTTTGCTACAGAATGTCCTTTACTAAAGAACACAAAGAGCTTTTTGCTCTAAACGCACGGTTCAAACTCAAGAATTTTCTTTTCTTTGATTATTTTCTCGAGCACGGTACGCATATGAAATGTCGTGTTACAAGAGGGAAAATATATTTACATTAATCGGGTATTGGGAACAAGTACTTATAAAGAAAAATTATTAAAAGATCAAATACAAGTGGGGTAAAGACAGAATTTTATGAAGCGTTTTTCAAACATAGCTGTAACTGGTAATTCCTGGCAGCTTCACTAGTGGACCCAACAATTTGCAAACGTTGCCCGCATACCACATAAGGAATTTAGTTTTTAGTAATTTACATTGCTGCTTAATTTAGTTTTTAATGACTGAAATTGTCTTCACGAGTGCTATGTTATTATATTCTGATTAGGAAATCCCTGAAACGTTTGCTTTACGTGTTCCGTGTTCCTTAACGTACTATAATTCAGCAAACAGAAGAAATAAATAACCGAAGTTAATTAGTCAACAAAAATATTTAAAAAATCGCGGAGTGTTTTGTGTCTGATATGGTGTGACCTTGAGCGCTTATCTTTTAGCTTACGAAAGGTGTGTTCATCTTTGATGCAGTGTGAATATGGCACCTGTCTGCTCAATTTACTAACGTATTATCATTTATTACTCTGTCCACTGTTTACCTAAACTCATAAGACATGCCGTAGTTTTCAAGTATCTTGAATTTTCAAACTGTGAACACACAATACAAATCCATCCCGTAGTTTTTACATGAAACATATATATATATATATGTATATATAGAGAGAGAGAGAGACAGAGACAGAGAAAGTCATTACTACACTATATCATTACTGTATTTCAATAAGCCACAAATAATGTAGATCTAACCCTCCTAAATGAATAGGGTCCCGATGTGCTCTAACATAAATATAAACACGTTCTAATCATACAGGAATGGATAAATAACCGATAGCTGTTCAGAATTATTTTGGAAGCTGTTCTTACCACATTCTTATCAAAGATTAGATAAAAGTTAGACATTGCTCTCGTGTTTGAATCTTGTACGGAAAAGTCCCATATTCACTTGATTGTATCTACGACCTAAAATTTCTCTTTGGTTGTTCAAAGATAATATTTTTTTCTCAACAATGATTTAGAATTCAATACTTTTCTTACATATTCTAAATTCTCTGTGTGAAGATTAGACACTTCATGTTGCAGCATTTAAGAACCGGTAAATGGGAAACAGAAACTTTATTGCATAATACCAGTGTCCAGGAATAGTATAATACTACGACAGATGTTCTCTCGTTTCAACAACCACCCAGGGAAGCGAGAAGTCATGTAGTTTCTCTTTGACTTCATCAGTGTGTTTGTGTTACTATTTTGTGTGGGCGACTGTAATATGAGTGTTTAGTCTGTTCTTTTGTGTTGTGAATGAGAGGTGCTCTTCTAAAGAACAATGAGCAGGTTTGACGCCCCCTCCCACACCTAAAATTGTTGTATGCATGGTGAAGAGACTTGAGATTTAACGCAGGACTCTGGTAAACACTCTGGCGATTAGGACTCGTGCACCCTCACATCACCTGCCCTGCTTGTGAAGTCTCGAATGATGAAAATTTCTCCCAAAATAAGGACTCAAACCAAGTTTTCCTACGACAGGCGTCTGACAGCATCATTTTGCCACAACGATCTGAGCCAATGGGCGGGCTAGTGGAATGCATTGTAACTCATTTGTTGCAATTCTAAGACCACCTACATCTGTGTCATCTTTGAGTCCAGACATGAAGTTCGATTTCAAGTCTCTCTACGTGGGAAGGTTATTAAATACTTCCCCCCTCTCCACCTAGAACTACGCAATAGATCTGTCGAACTTCAAAGACTTCATTTGAGAAGACTCTATATCTAGTTCATTTACTGCAGAAAAGTATTCAGAGAAAAAATTTAAAATTCTACGAAGCTAGATATAATATAACGTTAATATTGTTTTCTGTTGTGCTACATTTAGCGATTCCGTGAAAAGTGCCCATAGTTGGCCATCTCACGACTTTCTTAATGTCGGAACACTGCAAATGAAATTCTGAGTCCTCGGATAAGTAGGATTCATTTACTTTAAGTCTAAAACGAATTAATCATTTAACAATTTAACGTAACATTATCATCTATATTGTATCTGTTATTTATCTTTTATCTCAGGATCCGTGCAGACTGGGTACCAAATTCACCCTCGTTAGTGATGATTTGAATTAAAAAAAATATAATAAAGCTTTCCATTGTCCAGTACTCTTATGTCATGTCAAATTAGTATGAAACAATAGTAATCGTATTTCTTGTTTAAAACGCACGACTAACAATTGACAATCGTATCGCCATAGAAATAAACCAAAAGATCTTGATAAAGGTGTTGGATTAAATAAATTAAAAATCTCATATTCAGATCTAAATTTAAATTTGCAATTAAGATCTGAAGTTTCAAGATAGAAGGTAATCATTGCATAAGAACGAAGTTTCTCTAGGCGTTGAGAGTTGGCATAATGTTCTCGGGTGATTAGCTGCGTTAATGACGTGTTTACGCACGATATTTCGGTGAACGAAAATTCTGTTACCATCTTTTGGTGAAGGGCCGGACGCATACAGGCATCTGATTAGCCCGAAACTCATGTATACGTGAAGCACCAGGTAATTCTAACAGTCTAATTCTTTTTGAATAGGAGGTTTTAGGCTGGCTTTTTATGGGAGTCATAGTGTTATTTTAAGAACCTATAATTTCTGTTTAAAGCTTAGGTGGGGAAGTTGTAATTTGCAGCGCCGCGTTATTCTCCTACGTTTTGAATTAGTTGGAGAGGCGAAAGCTGTGTGCGTCAGTAGAAGATTGTAGAGTTGTCTTTTGATCTTTGGAATCCCTAAAACTTGGTGTATACGTAAGTTTGAAATGTACAGGGAGACGTATACTACTGTTCTTAAAAAATTATTTTATATGATTTCCAGCTCCTTTACATTAACATTTGCAGCCTTGGTAAATAACTCAGATGCGTAAGTCTTATTAACACTGTATAGATCATAATGCTAAAGCTTTTCCCCTTGTGGAGGGGACACAGTTTATACCGTCTAGCCGAGCCTAAGTTATATGTGTTTTGAATTTGACTGAGCTATGTCAACTTCTTATCAAATTTCAAACCAAATATTTTACTGACTTGCACAAATTATTTTGGGAGAATGCAGTCCGTTTGTTGGTAAAAATAAAATTTGCTTGGCCTGATTTTTATCTTCTAAAGATTACATACCAGAGTGTTTTCCTCAAGGTGCTGTGTATTTCGGGTTGCGGCTCAGCCTACATAGCAGTATAATCCACAGTCACGTGCCGGATTTGGCTGGGACCTTTTACAATCTGCAAGGTGGCTGTATGCGATTGAGTAACCACATTCAAACAATTCAATCACAGTAACAGAGAAACAAGATCGAAGGTAATCGTTAAAACCATTTTAGGAAACCCATTGTGTGAATATCCGTTGAAGTAAAAACGTCACTAGTCTCCAGAATTTCGTTACTTTCAATAGACTGTCGGTATGAGAAGAAAATCCAAGTTGTATTTATAGAAAAAAGTTACGACATTGAAATAGTTGGAACACAGGAGTTTTAAGATGCATTTTCTTGATAATCTTGAGAATTACCATAATATACGATTTCTTAGTGAATGATAGTGAAAAATAATAAACTTTAGTTGTTGTTCTACAGCAGATATAGCTTTCTGGTTTTATAACAATGTTCTCAGATTAGATAAAAGAGATCATGGATTTTGGAAATTAAAAAGACTGGAACTGTAATATATATTTTGTGGGAAATGAAGATATGAAAATGGCTTTAATTCATAATTTTATATGAAAGATGCAATGTTAGAATTTGAGTTATAACGTTACTAACCTACACTCAGTTATATAGATACCATTACCTTTAAAAACAAAATTATGTAATGATTCACTTCCTCATAAAACTCTTACATTAGACTGAAGAATGCGTACGCATTTTGTTCTCTTGTTCAACCAAGAGCAATAGTTTTGGACTTTGTGCTTCTGTAGGTTTTTATCAGTAGATTTATTAGAAACGGTTTTATAAACTTAAATATAAATAGCTTTATTTAACAAAATAATGATACCATCAAGCCTTATAAAAAAATCTAGTACCCGTTGTCCATTTAATCCCATAATCTGATTGATTAATAGTTACTTGGTGTGAAAGTAATATAATGTATTTCGATGTCGTAGTTCGATGAGAACAGTAACTGTTGGTATTACAGCTCCAATTGAAGATCACTTAAGCAGGCATATTTAGATTTAAGTATGCGATTTGCGATTTCACCGTATTCTGGCATTTAGAAGGGTTCTAAGTCCTTTTAATTGCATTTCTACGTTTCTTCAAAATAGGTTCATAGTAAACTTTTGTTAGGAACGCGTGGAAAGCATCCAATACTGAGCCTGAGAAGCGAAGAAACATTTAAAACTATCTCGGAACATTGAGAAAATTTACAATAAAGATTCCAGTATTAGGAGAAGATTTTTCACCCTAAGAATTTTTTATTGTTTTAGTATGTATCTGTATTTGCTGTGAAATATTTCGGCTTTCTTTATAAATAGGAAATGAGAAAAAAAGCATAGAACAAATTTTTGTAAAAAGTAGGTGTTAGTGCACTCCCCGTAGCAAACGAAATGACCAGAAAACTCAACAAAAAGTTTTTTGTTTTTGCGTGTGGGTTACGCCTTGTCAACGTCGAGATCTTTAGAGGCGGGAAAGGACTGGGGGACAAGGTACCGGAAGGCATTCGGCCTTGGACTTTTCAAGGAAGCATCCAGGCATTTGCCTGGAGTGATTTTGGGAAACCATGGAACACTCAAATCTGGATGCCCGGACGTGGATTAGAACCAATATGTGAGGCCAGAGCGGTAACCGCTCACCCACTACTCTCGGTAAACGTTTTGTTGTTGAGTTAGATAACCAAACAACAATCTTAGCTATTGGAGTCAAATTAGATTTTTCCGTCCATAGCCATAAAATAAATTTACCGACGAAACCCCTTCTTGACTCATTCCATTCACATAATATTCCTTCTCTGTCCCAGTATAAGTCACTTCATGGTTGTGTTTACTTAATTTTGAGGAAACAAACAAATGAGAGACTATGAAACTGGTTCCTTATTTCTCTTTACGTGAGATAAAGACAAAAAATTATAGTCTACGAACAAACTCGACTTTGAAATGCAAAATTTATTGCAGCCTTACGTTCGTTTTTGTCATTGCCAAGAGCAGTTCTGAAGTTTCTGCGGCAAAAATCTATTTGAAATTGCTGCATAAGCAACCATCTGTCCCAGAGGTCCACAAATTTAAATAAGTGCTTGCACTATATAAAGCTATTCTGTTTGGATGTATGGTAAAACTCTTTCTATCTCCAAAGTAGACGGAATATCACTAAGGCGCTGAAAGTGTTGTGCTGGTACCATATTCCATTTATCAAATATTTCGTTGAGGTACAACTGAACTGGAAACATTCTTGATTTTTTTTTCCCCAGCTGACCTCCAAGGTGATAAACAACTTGGATATCCGAAGAAGAAGTATAATAGAACATACTGTATAAAAACATTGACACTAGTAGTTGGTGATTTCATGCGTAAAATTATTGGGGTAAGATGTGTTTTGCAAGCATGAACCTGTTGTTACCTGTTGTATGGTGACAATATTCCACGTGTCGTTAGTCATGATAACGAGAACATCAAGGCTAGTATGACGAGGCTCTGATGTGGAACTGTTGATAATATATCGATATTATTATTATTATTTGAAATACTGATGTTTCCGCGTAATATGTTTAGAAAAATGAATAGATATTCCTATATTTTATAAAAATAAGTTATTATTTTCAGTTTTTCTTATAGGCACTATCAAGTTATTAATTGGATAAAGCAAAAGATTCTCTGTGTTTAACATACAATAAATTTAATCATAGATGGCGTTTTAACAAACAATGCAAATTTTCCAAACCTCGCTGATCAAATAAAATTAGTTGTAACATACTTCAAGCCCTCATTTGGTGCTTCGGGTTAGCCCAACAAGCAGAAGGAAAAAAATGAAGACCAAATATTAATGCTCATTCAAGCGTTAGAACTCTTGTCTGGATATGATGGAAACGTTTTTAAAATTATCATAAGTTGTTACAAAAGTACTAGCATTAAAAAATTATTTATTCATTTACTCCAAAGGAAAAACAGTTATTTTGAAATATTATACGATAAATTTAATTATCACTATTCAGGATCAAATAGTTACGTGAAAATAAGAAATGGTAGAAAAGAGAAAATAATTACAAGAGCGATAACTAGCAGACACTCAAAAACTAATAATAAAACTGATGGTACAGCTAAAGAAAAAATAAAAACAAATAGGCCTATTTACAGAAAAAACAGAAACAATCGATAATAACGTATAAATAAATAATAGTTACTACACGGTTAGTTATTTTTCTCGATACGGTTACGCTTCTTGCTCCATTCGAAATAGCAACAGAAAAATTGAGTGTCGAAAAATATGTCACAGTCAGTTAATTTATTACACTAACGAATTTACTGAGACAAGAAATTGAACAAAGCAAACCATCTGCTGCTATTGGAGTGTTGAAAGGTCTTGATGATGGATTGGTGCCTTTAGAGCGGCACAATTTGTTTCCGCTTAAGCAACCATCTTGGATCCCCGAATCAAACAATTACATTTTGTTTGAGCGTTGGCGTTTGTAATGCAGTATAAAATCTGTCAAAAGACACTACTGTCGAGCATTAAAGAAACGGAAATTTTGCACTTAATGCAGGAGCTTCTCCGTGCAGAGAAGAAGAATCAGCATCAATTTTGGACATGAGCACATGATCGTGAAATGTATGTCGAATAAAAGTTCTGGTACAAGTTTTGATAGAATGCCTGCTGAATTAAAACAATATTTAGTTCAGCTGAATATTTCAATATTATCAGATGCCATGAATGTATAGATAGATAGTAAGCATTTTATTCCTGTGGTGTCAGAAATTGATTTAAAGTATATGATTTCTTGTGTTAACTTTGTCATAACTAAACTGTTCCTTCAACAATCTTCTGTTGTCTGATAACGGCAGCAGTTAAGAAGCAGACCAAATAAAACGACGAGAATAAGATTTTATATTATTATTATTTAGAATTGCTGAGATCATAATGGCCTACTGATTTTTACATTTCTCATTTTATTTGCTTGATAAATATACTGAATTACAAAGCTATGTAACTCATTTATGCACTGACCTATTACCTTTTTAAAAATACAATCGATGTAATGAATTCCGATATTGATACATTAAAAAACATTGATATATCCAAATCCGATATTTTTAATAATATCAACTATTCCACTATGTTAAATTGCTTCCAAGGAAGGAGCAGACGCTGGCATTATTTCCCAAGCAAAATACTTTGAAAGAGCTAACCTCAGCGACATCCATCATCAAGACATGAAGCATTTTAGTAGCATAATATTTAGGCTTTCTTAAAATATATTAATTTTTCATAAAATAACATATCCTACATTCTGAACGCATCTTTAAAAAAGTGAATTTGTCTTAATTTAACAGTTTTTCATCAACGGCTAACAGATTAAAAAGCTGTTAATTTTAAATACTTTTACGGCTACGTCATGTTTTTGGCAACATAGCTTAAACAGTATCTGGACGTACCATTAATAGATATAAATCAGACCCAGTAAAATATTAGGTGAATTGCCAAACACTTCAGTCGGATGCTTTCGGAAATCGAGCTGAGGTACCTGATATGCCAAGCCTCTTCTATGTTGTCTGAAAGAGTGGCTTCTAAAGATAACCTGGCGATACCGGATATCAGGTGTAAATTGATGGGGGAACATTTAAAACAGAGTATTTCTTTTGATGTCTGTATCTGACGAATACTGGTTTGATAGATTGTAAAATTAAATAAATTAGTAAAAATTTCTGTAATTTCTGGATGTATCTTTAACTTTCCAAATTTTCTTAAATATTTTGATATATTTAGGGAATATTTTTTAGATTGTTACTTGCTTCGATATCTATAATTTTTCTCGATAGACATCGATACTGTTTATTAATATGGATACGATATTTATCGATGTATTTTCTTTTCGTTTGCCCATCCTCTTTAGTAAAATGTGTTGTCTGGAGTCTGCCCTCACCTCAATACGTCGGCTACCTACGGCGAGTCTCGCTGCTGGTCGACGTGTTGCTGGCTGCCACGAGAACACTGCTTGGCTAGCCAGCAAAATTAAAATCAATAACTATATTGATTTTATTTGCGTTTATACTGTTAAAAGGAATTGTAAATATCGAATAAATGTTTGAATTTGATTTTATTTGCACTTAAGGTGTTATAAGATAGTGTAATTGCGATGCCAGCTGTCAGTTGTGGAAGTAACTGCACAAAAATACGAAGAGCAGGGGTAATTTTTTTTAATGCAAGGCGGAGATTGAGAGAGATACAGTGGTACGTTAGTTTAAATTTGCACGTTTCTTTTCGTTTATTTACGTGGAATAGATGCAGAAATTCTTGTAGGGAGAAAGGCATTCTGTAACAGTCGTAAGAACTAGGTTACAACATAACCTACAAGTTTATACGAAACTTACGTAATCACGAAATATATAAATCAAATAAATAACAGTTATTCATGTTTGAAATCATACACTAAAGTAAAATACACTTATTTAACCACAGTAAGGTACTCATATCAAGAAAAATATCAGTTGAAATGATCGTTATTCGTTTTTCCTTACAAGTTTTCCCAGAGTAAATTCCTAATACCACCATAGGTCAGTGGTTCCCACTTAGTGGTACACGTACCACAGGGGTAACGCAAAATAATCTCTTTTCTAAAGTAATCACTAAAATAATTGAAAAAATAAACACTTACGAAAATATTACTATCGCCAAAATATCTTTTAAGACAGTCAAACTGTGTGTGTGTGTGTGTGTGCGTGTGAGTGAGTGAGAGAGAGAGAGAGAGAAATATATTACCATATTACCTACTGTAATAAATATCGGAAAACTAGTTTCATTTTTTATGTATCATCTCAGTTATTTGGGGCTTGCGAGCAGTGCTGCCAGTTCTACGGATTTATCCGTAGATCTACGGATTTTTGCAAAAAGTTAGGATTTTGTTAAAATATCTACGGATTTTTGAAACTTTTTATGTTTTGTTGATTTTTCCTTATAATGGGGTATCGTTAAACTTTGAGCGTATAGTGTTAATGCATCACAGAATTGTTAATAATTGTGATCGTTTCCTTTCAACCACTCGTGTGAACCTACAATTGAAATAAAGCTCATATTTTGTTTGATTGTAGATTTTATAGATCTTGAAAGACCGTAATACAAAAAAATCGGCGCACTCTTTATGCACGGTGACACTCTCGTTGGCTCGGCTCGGCTCGGCTCGGAGAAAGCCTAAACAATATCCGAGAATTTCATTTTAAAGAAGATATGCTAAATTTAATTTCAACAAAGAAAATGTATGGTGCCTTAAAAGTGTGTAAGTACAACAGCGTGATGAATGTGACACTATATAAAGCATGTTCAGAGACATTTATTACTTTCAATGTAGAATATTATTTTGTATTTCGAATTTGAAATAAAAAAGTATTCTTAATTTTGACTACCTTCAATTATTATTGTTTGTCTTTCAGTTAGCGAATCTCCGGGTTTTTGTACATTTTAGCGCCCATCTACGGATATTCAAAACCAAGTGTCTGGCTGCACTGCACGCGAGGTTAAGCTCTTCCTTGAAGTGGTATTCGGAGAGAACTAACTGGGAATCACCGACATAGGTGATACCTGTCATTTTTCACGGCCGTTAAAACTAGACCACAATAATATTGAAAAATAATCAAATGATCAGTGCTGCCAGCCTTGTGGCTTTGAATATCCGCAGATTACAATAAAATTTTTCGTAGATTGGGTATTAGAATCCGGAGACTCGAAACTGAAAGACCTAAATAATAATTATTGAAGAAAGAGTCAAAATTAAAAATTGCAAGTCTTTAAAATTCCAAATACAAGATAATATTCTACATTGAAAGTATGAAATATCTTTGAACACGTTTCACACAGCGTCACTTTCATCATTGCTGCTGGTATGCAGTGGTCTCGAAACTACTGATTTTTCCGTATTTCTACCGATATGGAATCTGCCCTAGCCTGTCCTACCGAAATACCGAATTGTAACAATTTTTTCTACGACTTCTGAGAATACAAAAAAATTTCCCGATTTTACATTTTCAGGTTGGCAACCCATTTCGTCTATGTTTTACGGGGAATTATTCTATCGATTATATGTTAAGTAATTAGTTCTATTTGCAGAATGTTCCGTATATTTTTTGGGGACTACCCCTGTGTTTTTGTGTTTCTACGACTGGCTTAATGTCTTTTTGTTAAATAGCTTAATAAACGAATTCATATAGCTAAGTCTGTTTTTTTTATCATGTTTTACTAGTATTGACTAGTGCTTATTAATTATATGAAATTTTTATTAAGAATTCTGGTATTAGTTTTAAATTTATAATATATCCTTTAATTTCTCCGTTATTTTACAATGATGAAGAAGTTTAAAATAATATGATGTAATGAAGTTTTAAATAAACTTAAATAACTTTTATTTCCTACTTTAACTTAAAAAATAGCCACACTGCTATCTTCTGACTTCAATTTATACTATACGAATCTAAAAAGGTAAAATGAAAATCAAGCCCATCTTTGAATGCAAGTTGAAATCAAAATTTTATTTCCAATTTTTGATGACTTATTTGTTGTCCAGTTGCGGCAGCAGATTGGCATCAATTCACTGCACAGTTTGATGTCAAATTAGTAGCTAGTCATGAAGTTCCAAGTCTGGTAGTCAAACTGATAGAAATTCTTCGACAGCACATTTTTTTTAGGACCATCCATTTTCTTTGTTGACATTAAATTTAACATATGTTACGTAACAGGAAAACTGTAACATTTTGTTTATTTATATTCTGTTATAAATCCTGCTACTCTAAATGTTAAACTGCGGTCCCTGTGATTCTTGGATATCGGCTAGGCGCATATTGTTTGATTCTTGGAATGCATTGTTTTGTAATGTCGTGGCAATATTTATGTCGCCGCACATAAATAGTACACCGATAGTTCTATATTACGGTCTTTGAAGGTTGAATTTAAATCTATAATCTTACAATAATGAGCTTTATTTGATTTCAGTCGTTGGTTCATGCGAGCAGTTGCAGGGTAATAATTCACATTTATTGACAATTCTGTAATGCAGTAACACTATAGTCTGGTCAAAATAGACATTCGTGGTTACAAGGCTACTATTTTTGTCTGGCCTATTTTTATGACAAAACTTACCGATTGGCTGAAAAATGTAAAATAATAATAATAATAATAATTTGGGGACTTTGAACTTAAATAAATTTATTTTGCAGATGTGGGATCGATGAAGATTTTTCACATTTCATTTGAAATTGTGTTCTGAGCATTCGTACAAATTTTTAACTTTTTGGGAATTATTGTAACCTTACCCTTATTTTTCGGGTTAACGTGACCGGACTTCTATGCACTGAGAGTTTAACAAAAACGCCACATTAAGGAAAAATCAATATATGTCAAAACAGAAAAAATCCAAAGATACACAGATAAAATCCTAAAATCCCAATTATTTCAAAAGCAATCCGTACATCCACTGCATGAGAGGATATAGTTAACGTATTAACAATGTTTTCTTACTAAAGCCTTTATATTTATTTATATAGCTGATTTAAAAATTTTGACTGCGAGCAGAAAATTCTGTTTCGTTGAGCGTGATTAGCACAAAAACAACATCATGGATTTTCATAGGGTTTTAATCACTGTCTAGCCCAGGATCTCAGGAATGAAATGACGCGCCGCCGAGTAGATGAAAAATATGGATATACACATCAATTCATCTGGCTGTCTGTTTCGTTGAATGTAATTCACGCAAAGACTGATGGTTGGCCTTTGATGAAGTTTCGAATAATGTACAGCTCACAGTTCCAAAAGGATGTTTCATTTTTATGTGATGTCGGAAAGCTGTGATAAACTTTTCCACAAAATAATTATCGATTTGAAGGTAAGTTAAAACTTGAAGTCAAAATGTTTGGCGAGGTACGTAGCAATACCATCGCATTTTTGCTAAGATGATATTCATAATTGAAACTCATATTCATAATCACTAGTTGTTCAGCTCATTTCTGAGAGTCGTGAAACTACTGGATTTCTCACCTTATTTGCAACATTCCAGACTATGCATCCCAATCAGGAGATAGAATTATCCACGCTTAAAATTTTAATGGGAGACCTGACTTCATGTCATAACCCTTCATAAAATTAAAAACGAAGTTATGAGCAACAGCTAGTAGGTACTTTAATAAAGGAAATTCAGTTCCACTTATACGAAATACAAATTAGTAAATGACCACCTAAGAAGCTGTCCCACATAAAAATGCTGCGTTAAATTGCTTCTGAGATTGTATAATATTGTATTTTATCAAAGAGGAATAAAAATTTACATAACCAATGTGTGACTGAAGGGTAAATCCACTTGCTTGTTACTGAGTCCTCAGCCTGACTCAACACATTCAGGAGCGGTCTGGTGGCTCAGTGGTTAAGGTGTCTGACTGGAGGTCGAACGGTCCTTGGTTCGAATCCCTGTCTCGGCCAGGATTTTCAAAGTCCCTTAACCAGACCTTCACCTCTAGCACGGCTTGCTGTGTAATGTGATATACGTCATAATGATACGCTAATTCGGATTTTATATTAAACTCTAGGTCCCGTTCACCTGGTATGATTGCTGGGGTAGGTTAGGTAACCACGACAATAGGCGCAGAAAATCGAAAATGTGTCAATTGGTGGTCGGAATGTTACCAGCCAATAATGTCATACAAGATTAATAACACACTGAGAACGGTTTTTAGCTAGTATTGATCGCAGTAAGGTTTTTTGTGTATCTTTCTGCAGCGTATGACACCCGTCGCGTGCCATGACTAGGTTTCTACTAATATCGGCGGAGGTGAGGCAATGTTGAGGCAACTGCGGCGTTAGTGGGTCACATCGGTGGTAATTGCGTATACGAGTATAAAGGAGGCCACCGCGCCATGTCGAATTTGGTCGGCGGACGTCGCGCAGCAGTTATCGCAGGGCCGGTGCCGAACACCAGACACCGATGTCCGCCCACTGCTCTGTTCTAAATCTCTAAGCACCAATATCTATTGGGCCGTAGTGAGCCGCGTTTACACGATGCTAGTTGGCTGGAACGAGTGTATTGTCTAGGGTGAGCGCGCCGCACTGGATAGTCACTCTCCTCGTGTCAACAGGTATACAAGACAGTTGACTGAGGATAGTGGACTTGGTTCACGGTCAACTTTTGGCGTGCGAGTTCAACAAACAAGATGATGACAACTAACAAGTCACGTAAGTGGAGTGAAGCAGAGGCATAAAAATCTTTAGAATATGAGCGTGAGGAAATTCTGTGGGATTTTAAGAATAAAAATTATAAGAACAAGGATTTGCTATCAAAAAATTGCTTCATAACGGTGTCATTTTTTTATGTATCGACAAAAATATTTCACACCAGCTCTTCAAATTGAGATACAGTTAGATTTAAATGATGTAACTTTCTAAATTTTCACCTGCAACGTCATTAAAAAAAGACGCTGAGGCATTTAAAGCGATTATTTTTTATATCCACTCTTTTAACCATTTTCTACATTCGGATTTGTTATTATTTATATCATTCAACATTATAATTAACAAATTAATTCTTTCTTGTAATATGGACGTACTTTCAAGAAGATCAGTGTGTAGTACTAGGGAACTGTCTGACAGTGCACTGTCTTCAAATTATTACTAGCATGCTAGTTCACTCTCTTTCCCCCTCCACCGACTCTCCAGCCAACTTTCGTTCTAGTCAACTTGATCCGTATAAACGCGGCCGTACTGTTCTGTTGTAGATAGCCAATGCTCTATGCACCTTCATTATTGCTGCTTTCTATGAAAGGGTTGTAAATATACTTCTGTATGTTCAACCACTGATTCATTAGGAACAGTAATAGAAGCATGCACTCCCGCGCTATAGACCATACCAGCTATTACTCCCTCGGAGTAGTCCAGCTACTGAATGCTCTCACAAGTACCTATCCTTTGCCCCAAGCCACTCGGGGGACGTTAGGTATTCCTTGTACCAATGGTATAGTCTGCGGACCCGTCTCGATGAATTCTAAGAGAACAGGAACGCGACACACCGTTCAGCACATTTAGCTGTGGAAACTGTATCAAATAACAAAGGACTTTAACCCAAATTTATTTCAGAATCAAAGCTTTTACATCGAATTTCGTGCCAGCATGAGTCGTCGGAGAGTAAGATAAAAAAAATAAAAAAATCTACACTAACGATCAACCACTGTGTGTGGGGTTTTAGGGATGGTATTGACGAAAGGAACTGGTAGGATTCCGGCCATGACTTCAGTGATTTGGGAAACCATGGTAAACTCAGACCTGGATGCCCGGATGGGGATTCAAACCTACGTCCTCCCGATTACGAGGCCAGAGCGTTACCGCTCACCCACCACGCTCGGTATCAACCACTGCAAGCTTTATTTGTGGAAACGATTTAGCGTTTGAAATGCAAGCAAATGATTTGGAACAGTGAAGGAGCGTCTAAATAATGATCTACATTCAATCACAAACTACTATCAGCATAATGAGCTAAAACTGAACCAACTGCAACTAAGATATGGGCCTTCCATATACGAAATAGAGGTGCCAACAGAAAACTAGAAGGCGGACGGGAGGGTTTAGAATTAGATTACAATTTTAACCGAAAATATCACGGCGTTACACTAGATCGCTCCCAGATGTATAAAAAATATGCGTGAACAGGATGGTAGGTCATATTTTGAGACATGCAGGATTGGTTAATTTTTAGTCGAGGGAACAGTCGAAGGTAATAACTGTAGAGGAAGGCAGAGATTAGAATATATTAAGCAGATAATTGAGGTAGTGGGTTGAGATGAAAAGGTTAGCGCAAGATAGAAAGGAATGGAGGATGGCATGAAACCAGTCGAAAGACTGAATACAGTAAAAAAAGACGTGGAAAGTAGATAACGAAGACATCATTTAACACAAACCGTCATACACTACGCTAGACTCAAACCGGAACCCTTTCAGCGAGAGCCTTGCACGCTGACCAACTATTTTTAAATTAAATTAAATTGCAATGGAGCTCATGCTCCGTTGGCAATTTCCCTAAACACCCATCTGCCCCCTTTTCTGCATCCACCTACATTTACCCTTTACAAATTTTAACTTTAAATTCTTTCAACGTTTTTGGCAAATTATTCATCATTTCTCTTGGTAACCTAATCCAATCCCTGACACCCTTTTGATGATTTGTCAATACAAAAGCAGCTTTTTGCAAAGTCTCGTTTGTTGCAATCGTTCAATATTAACAACAAGTGAGCCTTTTTTAACACGTTTCACCCATTACCAAATACTACTAATCTCTGAAAAACACGGCCTCCTGTGTTATGTGTGGCAGTCACAACAATTAACAGGTAGAATAAGACATGGATAGACACTTTACCACCAGCAACCGCAGCGGGTTTTAAATGATTATCTAGAATTACAAGTAGATTTTAAGGTACACGTCAAACTTTGAATGCCACTGCAAAACAAAGCAGGCGTTGCCTCTGCACGTGTGTAAGCAGCACGTTCATCCAGGCACGTCTCCTGTCTCAGAAGGCGGCAGCACATTCAGCCTCCAGATTAGGAGGCCGCCGTTGATTTACGATTCCGGCACAGGCGAGCTAGCCCCCAACTTGGGGTATCATTATGCATGAGAAATCCGGCAAGGTGTGAGCTGAGCCTGTTAACGTATTCAGAGCGCGGCCGGAATGGCGGTGGCACAGACGTCGTCGGTACATGGCGGCGCTGCGGCAGAAAATCCGCCGGCAATCATACGGCTCACGAGGTAACGAGCAGCGGCCGACGACGCGACACAGAGTGCGACAACTGCTACCTTAGCGTCGTATTGTCCGATCAACGTCGCCGTAACTTCCTTCGCAGCATGTTACTCTCACACGTCAGCAACGTACTGATGTCTTTGATGTAACAGATTTTGTGTCGTAGAAGCGAACGCTTGAAGATTTTTTTTTTTTTTAAATTAGGTTTTATGGCTCGTCGAATACGAGATCATTAGCGCTGGGAGAGGACTGTCGGCAAGGAATGAGAGAGAATTCCGCAAATGCTTATTTAAACAATGAAAAAAAACGAGCGTATGGCATTGTTGGCCGGGAGACGCTGAAGGGTAGTTCGGCCGCGATTGACAGAGTTTCGATTTGCCGCGCATGCGCCTCTATCGAGGCTATCCTAACAAAGCGCTATAAACCTACTGGATATATGGGACCTATTGTTTTACGAGGAATCCCAACTTTGTAGCGTCCTGGCGTAATTCTCATGACAAAGCAAAGCTTTCCGCGGGGGAATGTTAGTTTTTAAGGCCGTAAAAATTCCAGCCACGAACGGGATTCGAACCGAAAACTTTTCATTCCTGTCACGCCCCTTAGCCAACTTAAAAAAAAAAAAAAATTATGGCCTTCGGTCTCTGCGACTATTCAGGCAAATTAGTTTTTACTGTTCTAAGTATTATGCTTCACCCAAGTGATTGTGGGACGCTATAGTGAGTGCTGCAGAAGACAAACACAACACTTAATTAATACCACCCATGCCCAAGGCCTGGCTCGAACCGGTGACCCTTACAATGTGAGGCCACACTGCCAGGACCGGCATCAACAGCGCTACCATTCCGCTTATTTAAAGGAATCAACCCAGGATTCGTCTGCAGTGAACTGTGGAGACCGTGCAAACCGAAAATCTGTGGGACCGTACTGTTGAACAAACTCACGCGCTTTCAAATACCAGGCCGAACGCTATCCACTGTACAAGCTACACTGCTGATATATTTTCTCCGGACACAAATCTTATAATCAACCGTTTACAATTGATTGATTTTTTATTTTTTTTTCGTGCAACTCTATGTTTTTTCCACTTTCACGTAAAACAACTCAACATTCTTATAAGCCTGAGTTAAGTAGAGCCACCCGATTCGTGACAGGTATATATTGTTGGATGGAAAGCGTAAGTACGTTGTTTGAAGGAGTTAGGATGGGAAGATATGGAACATCAAAGGCGTTGCTCTCGGTAGAAGCTAATTGGAAAATTCACGACTGACATATTTCGAGATGACAGCAAAACACATATTACTATCGCCAATATTCATGTATAGGAATGACGGAGAAAATAAGAGAAATCAGGGCCAGAAAAGATTAAATTCCATACTCATTTCTTCCACGAGCGATTATGGAACGGATTAGGGAGGAGTTTTTGAGCGAGGAAACTTAGAATCCGACAGGAGTTGGTCCCTATAAACCGCTCCGGCCATCCTGATCTGGGTTTTCCATGGTTTTCCAAAATCGCTTCAGGCGAATGACGGTATGGTTCCTCAAAATAGCGCATGGGGGCCTCCTGCAATATCCCGTATACCTCTTCCTATGCAAACGGTTACTCTTTAGGATAGGTGTAATGCACCCTCAGCCACCCACTTTTAGCGAATCACGGAGTAATAATATAAGTAATAGTAATTGTGGTCCAAGACGTTTTACCAGACGGTGGGAGTCAAGGAGACGACTTGGAGCGTATCAACGCCTGGTGTGCGGCGAGGCTGGAGGGGAGTGGCGGGTAGAGACATTGGTTTCTGACGTCGAGGCGGTCGCATGAGGCAGCCGTGTGGACACACCTTCAACCAGGCAGTCAGTCCAGCCCAGCGGGTCTCGCACACCCGAGACAAGGTCACCCCGCTGGGCTCACTCAACACCGCGCTTGTCGGTTCCTAACAACCATCGTCATCTAACTCAGCTGTGGTAATGACTCCAGAAACGTGTTCGCAGCAACACATCGAAACGCTCTAAGAAAGAATAAACATGATTTGAAATTCACTAAACTTATTAGATTATGTTCAAGTTTAATTCATTTTAATCAGTTCAAAGTTCTGAACTTCTATTCATATAACTCAGGTTGTTAATAAATCTTGTTTGAGATATGCAGTATAAACCAATGTTTGAATATTTATCTACTTCAATTTTTATAAAATTCATACTATCCATAAACTTGTCATGTTAAAGTTGTTGGTCTGTTATAAAAAATCAATCACCAAATTAGGATATAACACTATATTTATTTGAGATATCGTCACAGAGTACAAAGCATTCGATTCGGAACATGATACTGCGTGTCAAAGGTGGAAGAGCGGGAAATACTATTGAGACGTATCAAAGTTTGCTTGAGGCGGAACGTCTCGTTGACGTCGGGGTCATTAGAGATGCGAGACAAGTCGGGACAAGGAACGGGAAAGAATTCAGCCTTTTGAAAGAACCACACAAGCATTCGCCATGAGTGATTTAGGAAAACCATAAAAAAACAAAATCTGGGCGGGGATTCGAACAGGCGTACTCTCGAACGTGAGGCGCACCACGCTCGGTATAAGGCTAGGAATGGCACAGGTATATCACAACATTTGTATTAGTAAGCCTCTCTATTTCTATGGGAGTGGTTTATGCACTGAAATTATAATTTCCCTTCACTATTGCATAAAGTAAAAGTAAGTAAACGGCTGGAGTAAAGGAATGCTATACAAAGGCGTCTCTCTCTTTGTTTGTATTGTGGTGACGAATGCTCGACATAACAGATTTGGGATGTTTACGCTTTTAAGACAATTATGCGTCGTGAACAGTGGAAAAATATACAGAAATAAATGAATAGTAAACTACGACTAACGACAAGAATTCTAAAAGATTGGAAATAAGCGATTGTGAATTATAGTATTCACATGTATTTAAAAATATTACACGAAAGATATTATAAAAATAGGATGTACTTAACTATTACAAGTTGAAAAGAATTAGCTCTATAGATAAAAAAACAAGATTCACAAAAAGTATGTTTTCATGGCCATGTTATATCCGAAATTTTAAGTTCATCTTTATGTATTTTTAATCGTGTAAACAAGAAACAGGTGTTTCTTAAAAAATTTCAAATCAGTCGCAAGATAAGCAAAACATACTGAAATTAATCAATGAAACACTTAAGAATATGACTATCAACACAATTCTGTAATTTTTAGATGACTTGTTGAAAAAAGTATATATTGGTCATTCATTAGTAACAGAACTTTGAATGCTAATTGGAAGGGAAGAGATGACCATAGCCATAAAATATTACTTGATTTCAATCTTAATGGTGTCTTTTTTTTTAATTCGTGGACTCAGAAATTGTAATAAATTACCCATGGATGATAAATTGCTACTGGGGCATAGCCTATGCTTCATTGCAATTAATAACAAAAATATACATAAAAACTTTAACTTTTTCTCCTTACTTATGTAAATATTCGGCATCGATAGGGACCGGAGCGCGTACTATTTTTACCGATTTTAGCTTTTACGGCTACTTTTTAACGGCACACCGTTTTCATTTGCCGAAAATCTTCGCTGCCATGCTCTTAAATACCACATTACACCCAGAGCTGGACTCGTAAACATCCAGCAAAAATCTCATTAGCTAGAAGATTCATCCGCATTCCAAACCAAGATTGTTCCACGACCCCAGTTAAAATCCGTTAGAACGGCTTCAAAAAATGTAGCCTAAGAACGTAGAAACTCAATTGTAATTATTTATCCTTACCGTATGGGAAAAATAGAAAAAGTAGAAAGCTAGGCGAAGACAAAAGTAAAACTTAAGTATGTGTATTTCCCTATAATTCTGTCATACTGAAATCTAACGTTTAAACAATGTCATTTCACCAACGTTTTAAACTAATTAGAGGACTTCATTAAACTACTTTTAATACACACACCCTTGTAAGCATTATATACCATAAATTGTTTCCATCACGCTTTACAAAATTCAGTAAAAGGCAGGCAATTATTAATCTAGTACCAAATTATTACACGAATGCTATGCTGGAAACAATTACATCGTTCAAAATATCAGAAAACCCGAAAGCAACACATATAGGCATTAAAATTTCTCTTCTATTAACTATATTTTATTTTATTGTATACGAATGAAGTAAAATTAAATTAACATTTTTTAAAAATTCGTTAGTGCTATCTGTTTGTTTGTGAAGTATTCCGTAATTGTTTGCAACCAACGGTTATCAAAAGAACGATTTTGTTTTTTCCCCTTTCGGGTTAGGATCGTTGGAACAGCAATTCTGTTTCTTAACGACTGCAGCCGATACATTGATAACATAAAAGGGGAGAGGAGAAGCACAAATATTCTTACCTAGCACACCATTTGCAGCAATAAATGCGTTCCCGTCTGTATTTCGTCCAAATTCCTAACAATTGTCAGTCCTGTCGCCTGAGGTTATGGGGACAGCCTAACTTGGTTCGATGTCCTAAACCTACATATAATAACAAAACTGAAGCGTAATTAGTAAGGGTACATTCTAGCAGAATGTGCATAATTGAAATCAGAAATAATGGAACCATCTTATTCTAAATAATATTCTGTCCTTTCGAATTCATTAAGTTCTTCGAAGAAAATGATGTCACATGAAGCCTTTAACAATTGCGCATGAGGTTATATTTCCAGCGGATCTCCGCATTTCCGAAACATAAAAGGGTAATTAGAAAGCAAATTTCAAACAAAGACTGCATTGTTTCTGGTTGTTGACCCTGAAACCTCCCCTTCGTATATGGAAAGGTTATAAAATAATTTATTACTTTTTATCTTTTTTATTTTAAGCAACAATATTCAAATTCTCTCTCTGATCAATTCACAATGATTACAAATAATCTTACAATACTATGCTATACCTGTTTGTGTTACTTACTACTTTCCGTTAGAAAGGAATTGCTGTAACACGTTAATACGCCGGGACCTACAAAAATTGTCCTATCGGTCTGAAGTTCCTTAGGCTACTAATTCTCGGTCCTAACTACTACAGCTAGTAGCAAAACATTAAATTAACTTAAATGCTCTGTACCAATCATTGTTTACGCTACAACCCATCTTTCATCTTGGAAGGTAGGCTGGACTGCAACATATCTTAGTGCAAAATCCAATATGTCGGCTATGCACAGAGAAATTATAAATATCACAAATTTTTCACTTTTCAAGTACCTGCAATTTGCATGTGGAAATCTGTTTCTATCCATCAATACAGACTTAGAAACACTTGGAATAAATATCAACAGCTATTAACGTGTATTTATTGCTTAATAACATGTATGCATCTACACATATTTCGAGAGATTTTTCTTCATTTCCACATAATCGAAGCTTACTTTACACACACTTTTAGTCAAATATTACCACCTACGGAACGCATTTACCGAATTTCAGGACAATATTTGTATGTTCCGACGTATTAACGTGGAGACGGAATTACATACATTCTTTACCATATCCTTTTACTGGGCCGGATTATAACGTTCGTTATTCCAGCCATAATTCATCATCTATCTTATTACCATCTGTAATAAACTTTTATACTATATTATATACTACACTATATTGCAATTCCTTCTTTTAAATTAAATCAACACAGTTAGAACAGTATGAACAATTAACTTTACACAACTTTATCATCAATTTTCTCTTTGGCCGCAGATGTACATATTTATTAAAAAATTCAATATCCTTTCAACTCTCTACCAGCACCATTTCCAGTATCATATCGTACCGTTTTACTCAGTCTATTACCATTCCATTAATTCATTCATTGTTTTTCTTAGCCCAACGTACATCCGTATTGTTCTTATTTAATCCCCATGACCAGTCCTTGTATTTTTTTCTTTCTTTCAAAGATTCTTAACAAAAACATCTTATTAATATTTTATAACATAATATTTACTATCCATAATTAAATACTATTCATCTCACATTTATAACCTTTGAAACAGCTATCAGTACAGGCCGAAAGGGTTGATGTTAATAATGTCGTGTGGTCCCCCTTGGTAATACAGTATCTTATCGGCTGCGCAAAGCGTTTCTATCGTAGCCGTCTAACCTAACATAGTAATCCTACCTGGTAAAGTGGAACTACAGCTTAACGTCTAATCAGAACCTCGGAACACCATAGAATTTTCACATTAACAATGCAAAGCTTTACTGGATGTGAAGGTCAGTTTAATTGTAAAAATTGCAGCTGATACTAATATTAGAACCAGAGACCTTCGATCCCCAGTCAGGAGCCTTATATAACATTGCCATCAGGCCGCTCATAGCGTAAATTCGTGTTATCTTACCATCTGATGACAGATTTACGATTTACCGCGAAAAACTTCTCTGTCATAACTATACGTGCGGTGATTTTTATATTTTGTGATTAACTTATTCACATTTTTATTTAGTACCGTCCAGGATATCAGGGTATAATATTTTTCAAAAAAAAAAAAAAAAATAATGGATCTATCCCTTATTTCATGACTAAATTTTCATAAATATATTTTCACAACTTTAACGAGACTAGCTAAGTGCTTACAGATCCTGTACGGTACATAGTCTTGATATCTGCTTGAAGGCTTGTTACAATCCACGATAAAGACGGCATTTGCTATGATCAGCAGTAGCAATGTGGGGAGTATGGCCATGTAAATGCTAGTGTTCACCAAAACAGATTATTTACGAATGTTATTGATATGCTTTCGGCTTTCGCCGTTGATATTATAATAGCCAACACAGTTTAAAAAGTTTTTTTTTTAGTTGGCTAATGAGTATGAGGTCCATGGCTCCAATCCCGTAATATATCAAAATTTCTCTTTTGTTATGTGCAGTAATCCTAGGACGCTTTGTGGTTTGGATTCCACTAGACGACTACGACAGAGTCAGATTGTCGTGTTGGTAGAAAACTTTGCCACCAGATCATTAACAAGCAGTCATGATACGTCACAAATCACATTTTATTTATACAGTAATTAGGTAACTGGAACTATTTACAGATGCTTAAAGTGGAGGAAAATTCTAACCTTGCATCTGATCACAGATTGCCGGGAAATATTTACTGGATACCTATTTTAATAGTTTCATGTTTTTCATTTTTAGCTATAATGGGGAAGGACTATTTTTGGGATCACTCTGGCATCGTGAATTCCTAACACAAACTAAAAGATTAAGGCGCTGGGCATAATTAAAGTTCCACCTCCAGTTTCTGGTGCTTCCCCTTCACTTACATTCCTATTAATTCGAGCATGAAGTGGACTGTTCATTTGTGGTTGTTGTTATGTCTTCGCTTTCAAGTACTACCAGTATCTGTCCAGGCCTCACCAACATCGGATGACTCACGCATATCCATCACCCTCTCTACAACTGTTATGCTCAAGTAATTTCCAGTACAGATCCTTCTTCATTCATTTTGATGTGGCAAAACGTCTCTCTTCAAAATAAAGATTTTTGAAAGGTGCTTTTCAGCGCATCTTCTAATCGTGAACATTTTTTTTTTTTTTTTTTTTTTTTTAGAAAAGTACGCACTTATTTTATTTACGTGTAAAACGAGATTTAGCTGATTTTGTAATTAAAAATTATTACTCATTGATGTACTTTATACAAGACCACTTTCTTCTGTTACCGGATGTGCCACACAAATTGTTTCTAGCCACGACATATATTAAAATTCTGATTGTGTGCGTATTAGTTATGGAAGTTGGATCTTAGTGTCACTGAGGGAATTCTCATGGATTATCTATGAAATTGAATGAATGATCGTAAATTATAGAAAGGATCAATGCAGGAACAATGCGGACAATGCTATTCACAAGCAGATTCGAAAGCTCATAGAGCAAACAACTTAGAATCACATCTTCCTCATTTGCAGCCACCCGTTATTAAGAATATGAGCCTGGTGGGTAACTGGTTAATGCCCGGGACTGGAATACATGAGGGCGTGGCTTAGGTTTCCGGTTTCAGTTATCTGTGGTTCTCAGAAATGATTCCAAAGGAATTCTTTTCTGTTACTTGTCTCAAATGCTCTTCCAGCTCTAGAGACCTCGTGTCTCATAAGACTGAAGTCGTAGAAACATAAAAAGATATCAAGAATGATATAAGATTTTATGATCTGCGACAGCACAAATGCGCACTGAGTCGATCGAATCAACAATTAAACAATGTTGAAATATTGTCCAAAGACCATCTGTATAGTCGCGGATCGTTGTCAGACACTGTTCGGTATGCGATATATAGAGTGGATAGCCAACACATTAACGTATTCTGTGCAAACACGAACAAACGAAACGCGTTCCACCAGAATGAAATTACTCCCTTCACTGTGGACTGTGCCCGCATTATCACGTTTGTCCATCAGCAGCTTTGCACCTTGCTGCTGCGTTTATTCTGCGAATGCACAAAAGCTATTTGTATTTTAAATCTGCTATCTCTCACTGAAGCAAAATCGGTGGTATACATTGCGAATCAAAGCTGACCTACACAGAATAAAGCTCTATAGAGATGCAAGCATTTTTGTTGATGTTGATATAATAGAACTGTAAAACACTGTATTGGACTGTTGCTTACTCATCAAAATTTATGATCTGTAACGACATGGAAATAAGGTGCTGAATCCTGTCTCCATGAAGTGTTGATGTAATAGTGAAGAGGGACTTCGTGCTTCAGTCTCAATGGATAGGTTTCTGCAGTGAGAAGAAATCCAATCACGATTATATTCTGCTCATATCAAAGCATTCACAGACTTTTCGTTCATTCCTAACTACTTTAATGACTAAGTTGTTGTATAAGTCTTTCTACCTTCGACTGAATGAATAAAGAAAGTATTTTCTTATCGATAATGTGTAGAACACGAGTCCTTCAGCAGCTTTACTGGCTTTCAATAAAAATTTAATTAGATAAATACTATTTAGTTTTAGTTGATTATTATGAAAGCTGATTTAGTAAAAAAAAATATTTCATACGGAATTCAGTAAACAACTTTCGATTGTGGCAAAATCGATAAAAATTTTCTCAGTGCTTTGCGACTGGTTGACATCTCGGTCGTAATAGTTGGAAGGGCATGGTGAGGGAAGAAATAAAAACTTATCTAAGTGCTCTATTTTCAGAAATGGCGGAAAAGCATTCAAAGTCTTCAAAACATAAAGTATGCTTGACGTGTTAACACTGGTATACGAATGCTTATATGAATTTCTTTATCCAACTATTACAGGTTAAAGAAAACAGTAATTGTAAAACATACCTATGTGCAATTTTAGCCATTTTAGCTATCCTCGGAATGACGTCTGTGCACATACCTATGTCTGATTCTCAACACGAAAACTAATAACCAAATAGATACAAAATTTCATATTTTTTGGTTTAATTTTTGTAATAGTTTCTTCTTTGGGTGTTTTAGTTATATTTCTTCAGCAACTCTGCTAGAATTTGGCCAATTATTTTTATACTTGTCCTAGATAACAATGATTAATTTGAAAAGTCATCGTCAGAATTTTCACTAGCTTTTTGATGATTCAGTTTAATGCCGATTTTTTTTTGCTTGTATGTTCTTTATTATATGATATTAAACAGGCCTCTCCAGTAGTCCCCATTTTTGAGTAAAGGTTAGTATCCAGTCTAAAGAAAGTTATGAAGTGAGTATTTCACTGACTTGTAAGTTATTTTCATGCCAAACGCGATCAGAACACTCAGAACAGCCACTCTGAGAAAGCGTCCACGGTGTCTGCAACAATAAACTGTAACTTGGAACTTTTTCAACCGACTTATAAGATCTCCAAGGACCACCACTCCCGCGCAAATGCTACCATACTCGTAACTCAAAGACATAAATCCGTGCTCCATCGAAAAGAAAAGGGTTGTATATTACTCTCTGCGTGGTATTGTTCCTCTGAACTTCCTTTAATATCTCCAGACTTTCTTTAGTTTTAACCTGCCTCTGAAGTCAGCGAATCTTCTCTCGAGCCGTCCATCATCTACAAAAACATCCTGACCAAAAATCAGTTGTTTATCAACGGGCATTACAATTGTTCTAGCTTAAGTAAAGTTTAGTCAGGTATTACTAATATTGTAGAGAAAACAAATTTCAGAACTTACGCTGGAAAAAATAACCAATGAATTTTTATTAATGCAATATAGTTTATGAAAAATATCAGCAACTACGTTTTTCCCCGTCAATTTTACTACTTTATATATTTAAATTTTTTGGTTCAAAAATGAAATTATCAAAAGAAATTTTTAATAATTTTAATATTTATTTTGCAGCTAAAGATATGTTGGAAACCACGGATGTGTAGCAGTCTTTTTAATAGAATTCTATTTCAGGTACAATGATAACGATTATCAGTGCTTTTCGAACGAGTGATATGATATTGCAATAATTTTATGTTCTGCAATGTAGTCTTCACGGGTGTACCGCCGGATAGTGTTGTGGAAACACAATATTTCGACGGCTGGCTCTGCCGTCTTCTTCAGGTGATGAGACATGTGTAATGGTCGGCTGACCCACAGGTACTGAGATGGTTCGGGTGCCGCTCTTCCTTATATACAAGTCCGCGTGGCTTCGGCGATGGCTTACTATGAGCCAGGCCCGCAACCAACTGGCGGTTGGCTGCCCGTGGGCGGGCCTGGCTCATAGTAAGCCATCGCCGAAGCCACGCGGACTTGTATATAAGGAAGAGCGGCACCCGAACCATCTCAGTACCTGTGGGTCAGCCGACCATTACACATGTCTCATCACCTGAAGAAGACGGCAGAGCCAGCCGTCGAAATATTGTGTTTCCACAACACTATCCGGCGGTACACCCGTGAAGACTACATTGCAGTCATACGCCGGGAAAGTCTTCGTTCTTACAATTTTATGTTCTGTTTTTCACATATAATGCATTTTGATAATTTTCATTTTGAATTTTGTAACTTTTGAACAACGAATTATGGTACACACGCTGCAAGACAAGCAGTAGTCAAAATTAACAGTTTTTGTTAGCATTCAGTAACTGTAATGAACGCTCAGTGGTGTTAATTATTGATATTAATAAGACAGAATCCTAAATTTTTCTCTTGTTGTTTACAGTACAATGTAAAGGGATGTTTTATAGGAGTGAAGACCCATGGACTTAAAGGTTGGCCACTTCAAAACTTATTGAGATTGCAGATCACTCTAAATGTTATAATATGATTAACTCCTGGTCTCCTACACCAAAAGTTACTAAATCGTGGAAACTCATCCGAGAATAAAAAAGGAAAAATTATTAAGTGGGCTCAAGAGTTATTGGAAGCGAAAGCGAGTATCCAAAAAGAACTAGTCATAAACGCTCCTTTTTAGCTTGAATCAATAAGAATAAAAAGGCTCATCTTCAGAAGAACTAAATTAGAAGTCGAATAGACTTTAGTTTATTATCTGCAGTACTATGTAGCCTTTTAACATGTTAATACGTATTTATAAACAATGTCAATAGCATTCACGAAAATCTAAGATAACTGTTACTTTCGAGGCGTCATGAAAATTGCGGTCATTACCTGTGAATAAACCTACTGCCGGAAGAACAGCCTTTTCAGTTTATACCACTCCACACAGAAAATTGGCTGCCGATAAGAATGTTAAAGACTTTACGAGACTCTTAATGTTATTTACAGTAGCGCCTACGCGTTATGACGGAGCGTTTAAACCGATGTTCGGTGTCTCGGCCTGCGATATAAGTTATCTACGTCGACATTAAGTATGCAGTTCAGATAACGCCGCACACTTTGGTCTGTTTTTATGTACGCCCACTCATGCATAAAAAGCAGCAGCTCGGGTGGCTTCCTTTCCCCACGAACAGTCCGCAGAAAGATGGCCTCTCGGTTCAAAGCCCTAACGGCGCGGCGCTGGGAATCCGCTGCGGAAGGCGATAAGGCGACAGACACCAAGTTGTGCAGTTTACGCTGCAGACGAGAGTGTGGCCCGGCCCATTTCTATTCACGGAAGCGTGTTACTACACGCGAATGCAGATAAGGACTACCGCAACGCTTGAATGAAGCGGGATGGAAAAAAAATCAGCGGTGAGAGATAATTCAGAACATACGCCTCGAGCAACCGGTGTTCGCACGTTCAACAGCGCATCCCGGCGGAAGAAAGACAATAGGCAGTGGAACACTGTCACACCCTCCTACGGTATAACATGAGAGTGATAAGCAATGCAAAACCAACACATGACTTACTTCTAGTACCTCTAATGACCTCAGTGTCGACGAGGTGTAAACATAAACAGTACCGGCTAACCCATGTAGCAAGAGTTAGCAAATGCTACGAGCCCCGCACCATTGGGGGCCAGGCCCCTGTGACCTGGCTTTAATGAACATAGAAAATGAGTTAATTAAAAATATTGATTTGGCTAGTGTTATCTCTAAATTTTACCACATTAAATCACGGAAGGTAATTTTGTGAATGCGCTGTTTTATTTTATATCTTAAACCTTAATACATAAGCAAACCAAGGGCCTTTTGTTCGCATTTGCTACAGACCCCGCTCTGTCTTAATCCGACTCTGGGTGTAATGTCCTAAAACTTCCTTCAGATGATGGTACTTCCGAGAATAGTTACACAATACTAAACACACCTTTCTTCCTTAGCTTGTAATGAATAATATTTTCATGTTTTTAAACAATCAGAAAAAAAAAAATCCTTCCTAAAAAAAAGTTGCAGATCTAACAACATTGACTAATTATTAACTGTACAGCTATTGGTAATTATTTCTTTTGCTTTAAATCTTTGTATTCGAGAAATATTTGTAGATATAAAAAAAGGTTGTAACGTTCATTTTGGTTTCCATTTTGCTATTAACTGTTAAGTATATACAAGTTATTGCAGTTACAACTACAATTAACCCTTAGGGCTATTTTTCACACACACACACACACTGTAACAGTGGATGAAGAAAATAAAAATTGTAGCTGTGAACTCATACTTTTAAATAGATCTAATCAAATCAGGTTCGGTACTGTGGGGAAGAAAATGCGTATTTTACGGTTTCCCGAAAGGCGGATTGTTGTTACCTGAACGTAATATGTTTCAAGAAAATCTTGTTACAAGTCCTTTTGAAATACACACTGCTACTGAATTCTGTTAGGCACACGTGTTCTTGTAGATTGCCTGTGTTATTACAGCGCAGTTGTTATGTAAAAGTATTAGCATGTAAAGGTTTAAAAAAGGGTAAAACAGTAATAGAGATGCCAAGATCTGATCTTAAACATCCTCCTAAGATTCTCTAGTATCCAAATATACTAATTAGTAATATGCTAATGTCTCAGACAAGTTGACAATGGTGGTGTTTTCAAGTACAGATGTCAGGCATTTGCATCATAAAATTTTACTTTTGTAATACGCTGCTGTTATCCTACCATAGAGTCACTTGTAGATTAGTACGTTAGATATGATTAGACAGCATACATCTTCATAGCTTTACTCAACTGGTAAAGTGGAAGATGAAGACTAGTTAAATAAGTTATGGAAACGGCTGGCATAAACAACCAGTGGACTTGCTACTTCTTCACCCTTGGGTTAAACGACCCCAGAGCAAGAGTATCCAATCCTGAGTGGTGCATTCCCGGAGGGAAGCTAAGAAACTTCGGTCGGTCAGGAAGTCCTGTTGGATTTACGGAATGCTGTTCGGAAGTTAAATTAAAGAAGGACGTTTCGAGATGCAGACCCGGCGGCAGGAAGTTGTACGATTGCGTTCCACGACCAGAGTCTGGAAACACACGAAATGAGCTTCGTGTGAGGAGCTTAACCTTACGACGTTAGGGAGAGGCGAGGGAGGGAGGATGCCAACGGCTTTGAGTGTGTGAGTAAAGATGGTGGATTGGTGTTTTTGTTCTACGGTGGATTTTGACTAGTAACAGTTTGTAGTTTTGCTAAATAATTCTTGTGTTTAGTCACTAATTTATGTTTTTATGTTTCCTTCGAGTTTCACGCTCTAAAGTTGAACTTTTTAAGATTTTTTTCAGACATTTTTTAATTTTCCTCATATAACACATTGGGAACTAGAAGCACCTTTGCTTTATAAAATTTAATACCATTATAAATTAATCACTAATTGGAAAAGTCGAAATGAGGCATAAATGTTCGCCGTTTCTGCGTGCTATAGTTAACAACGATAAGAATACTATCTTCCAATCAAGTATGGTGTTCAAGTATTAGTGTGTCCATCAGCCTTCTCCTTTACAGAATGTATAGGAGAAATAGTTTAACATCAGTTGAACCATTTATTGATGATATTTTTGCAGAACACCATGTTTTATATTTTTTACCAGTAAGTGGAATTTTAATGTTTTCCCGCCACTGTGGTTGAGTGTGCTAAGGCGCCGCACATCGGACGGGGAGATACTACGGGCAGGATCGAGTCTGGTACCCGCATACCGGCTATCCTGATTGTGATAGTTCGCAGTCACTAAGGCATGCAATCTACAATCTCCACCTCGGAAACTACACATTGTATAAACAAATATACACTTAGCGAACACACACACACACACACACACACACAGCAATGATGATTTGAAATAATGTATTAGGTTTTTTATTGGTCTAGAAATCTATATGTCAGTGATAACTTTTTCAGTGGGTTGTTGCATTTTTATTTTTTAAAATGAAAAAGCGACATCTACAGAAGCGTTTCTTAAAGAAGTTCAACTGGTCTGTAGAAGGCCGGTTCAGAAATTCTTGTATTCTACACTATTAAAAGAGCAATTCATTTTCTTCTGACAATTGGACCTATGGTTTTTTTGGTATAGAAGTCGACCTGTGAGGGTTTACTCTTCGGCAGAAAAAATTTGCAATAGTGTATTACGTTTAGGTTTTAGAAAATGAAAATACTACCAAAGTTAACAGCATAAGTCTAAATGACTGAGGAGGGTCACACTATATACAAAAAACTAGTTTGAATAGTGGATGCCCACGCAAATCAACAATATAACTTTCGAACCTCGCGCAGTCGCGAAAGCATGAAAATTAACTATTTGCCTGTTGATCTGCCTTCATTTATTACGTTAATAATTCAATCATAAGATGTATAATAAGAAAATATTCCAAATTCATTTCTTACAAGTAAGTCCAAATATCATTTTTAATAAAGTGATGTGCTCGAGAGATCCGATATCATAAAAGTCTTTCCGAGTCCAAAATTATTTTTCTATTTTCTAATTTTTTTAAATGAATTCCTCCACTTTTGAACAGAATTCATGGATCCTGTTAACCTGAGATACATGATATTCAGTGAATATCGTTTTTCAGTAGAAGCAGGGGAACACACACGTTTCATTTAAGGCAGAATTGTTGACGCTGGTTCTGTTAAGTGATATCAAGTAGAGAGATGAAACTGCTGCCATAGCTTAGGAAGTAATGTACCTGAGATTCAAGCGGACGCCTACGCTCACCCAGGCCACCTCCGATTGAGGTCCTCATCCGAACTGGTTGACGCCACACTTAATTAATTCTCCCTCGCTTACGCAGCTGTTGCTCCTCATCCAAGCTGCTACCGCGCATTGAAATTCACAAGTAAATGTAAATTTACTTAAACATTCTGGCGAAAATTCATTAGAAGCGTTGTGTATTTTATACTGCATTTGAATTGCTAAGCCGTTGTAGGGCGAGTGCCAAGTCAAAATTAACGCGTTCCTAGTTTTAAATTAAAGGCGTTAGAAATAACTAACCGAAGTTTATGTCCCCCCCACTCAGCAGATATTAACTAATTGCTTGAGTTATAACCTACGGTATATGTCAAATGAAACTGTTAATAATGTTAATAAAATTAACTGCAGGGTTTGTGCAGAATACTTCATTTTAGCAGAGTTAATACCTATACCTTTTCTGTGTTTTATAAGCGTTCAATGTTTTCAGTGTGTCATAATTTCATGTCTGCAGCAACAAGGTGGAAATAACAGATTCTTAGGTTCAAATTAGCTTAAGGTTTGATAAAATTATACATTACATATCCCTCCCGTCGGCTCAGGAAGTTGCCGCTCCTTGACGGTGTCTGGCGCCTGAGAAGGGTCGCTGGTTCGTATATTGATAATGGAAGGAATTTTCGTCATGACTTGGAGAAGGTAGGGCACAGTTCCTGATCACCGGATTTTGTACCAAAGTCCTCTCCGCAGTGTGGCGTGAGGTCATAATATGACACTGTGGGTGATATGTCCGTCGGATGGAAACGTTATGCTTGGCGGAGCTCTTTGCGATTTTAGGAAGAGTTGACCTGCGTGGGCCGGCATGGATTTCACCCTCTTCCTTCTTTCATATTTCATTCAGAGCTCACCACACTGAACACAATCATACCATAATCATCCATACATATCTGCAACACGTACATACAATTCTATCGGTAGGGAAGACAAGGAGAAACCACACCAGTAAAATTTCCCAAGAAAGCAACCCTCGAGGAGTATCTCCAGGCAGCCATCAGACTTGTGTCACCCGTTAAAAAAGATAGTCATCATGCATACATTATTTATTCTATCTACTTACACAAACCATTAAAACGATCCTGTATAACATAAGCTTCTACGAGGCTCTACAGGGCAAGGAAAGCAAACGGAGAGACGAGAAAAACGGTCTACCCTAAGGAAATGTGTTGTCCCCAATACTCTATAACATCTACAAAAACGACTAATCCAAAAACACCGGCATGAATAGCCTTATTTATGCTGATGGCACGGCTATCACTGCAAAAAGCAAAACTTTCGAAGAGGTAGAAAATAAGCTTATCTAAGTTCTTGAAAGCCTATTAGTTTACTACGATGATAACCTGCTACGACCAAACCTAAGAAAAACTCAGGTCTGTGTCTTCCACCTGAGAGGCAAGGAAGCAATGAAGGCATTAATTTGTTTTTACTTATGGCTTTACGCCATGTCGACGTCGAGGTCATCAGCGGCGAGATGGGACTGGGGACAAGAAATGAGAAGGAATTCGGGCATGGCATTTTGAAGGAAGCATACTGGCATTCACCTGGAGTGATTTTGGGAAACCATAGAAAACCTAAATCTGTATGCCTGGACGGATTCGAACCGGCGTCCTCCCGAATGCGAGGCCAGAACGTTAACCACTCACCCACCACGCTCAGTAAGGCATTAAAGATAGTGTATAAGGGGACCACTCTAGATCACACTAGCCATTCAAAATAGTTGAACTCGATTGGTCTCTCTCTCTCTCTCTCTCTCACTCTCTCTCTCTCATTTACACACATACAATTTCATTCCTCCCAGGTTCAGCCTGGGAGGAATGAAATTCTAAATATAGAGCTGAAAGGCAAAATAAGTGCCAGAGTAACATACTACGCAAACTTACTGGCGCCACCTGGAGAACAAACTCCGAAGTTTTAGATTGACAGCTATGGCTCTCTGCTTTTTGGCCGCAGAATATTGCGCACCAGTTTGGAAGTCCCCACTCACACTAAAGAGTTGGACGTGGCGCTCAATGAGACTGTCAGGCTGGTAACCGGGTGCATGAGGCCAACTCCAATACAATATATATATATATATATATATATATATATATATGCATTGGCGGTTATAGCACCACCGGATATACAATAAGAAGGAAAGTGGCTGCATAGAAGGAGAAGCTCAAACAACAGACAGACCCAAATCACCCAGTAAAGAATCAAATCATGGCACCACCACGCCTCCGCTCACGGAATAGTTTCTTAAAAGAAATAGAGCCCTAGACAGAACATCAAAACAAAGAAGACTATCCCAAAAAGAATTCTGTTTGGTGGAGTCTTCTATACGAGAAATGGAAGGCTTTGAATAGGAGTATCAACATGCAGCAGTACTATGGAAAAGTGGGGATACACGGACGACGACAAGCGTGACTGAGGCTCCATTCAGACACCTGAGCATCTCCTCGAATGCAGAGACATGGGCTTCGTGTGTCAAGCAGAAGACCTGTTCGTAGCCAATAACAAAGCGATCCAAGCATCTAGTTTCTGGAAATATGCAATCTGAAACAGTCCGGACACGGAAAGTAAGTAGTATTAATTACTCATATACTTTCTTCTAGATTGTAGTTTATTATTTTATTTTGTAGACATTTTCGTAGTGGAAGGGCAGAGAACAACTTCGTGTCACTTTTCACCTCCTGCTTTCTCAATTTACGGTACGACGAAAAAAGAAGTATTGTATTTGTCCATGGAATCAGTTAATAGAATAGTATAATTCCCTATCCTCACAAAAAAAAAAAAAAAAAAAAAAAAAAAAATTCTGCACGATAAAAATGTCTTGGTTACGCTTTTGTGGCGTTGAAAGTGCGTCCTAATAGTCGAATTCATACCTAGAGGGGAAACCATAACTGCAGAGACCAACAGTTATGCTCAACACCGAATACGCTGCTCTATGCCAAACAAACGGTTTAGATTGTTATCCAGCTACATTGAGCTTCTCTACGATAATGTAGTTTCGCATTATGCTGCGTTGATGAAAAACTTGCTTCAACAGTTTAAACAGAAAGTTTCTGAACATCCGCCGTATTTCCCAAACTTGGCTTCCAGTAATTATCATCTTTTCTTCAAATTTAAGGATATTTTGGGCGGAAATCTCTATATAAGTGACAACGAATTGAAAAGAGGACATTAGTGTATGGATCAACAACTTGGCGGCAAGTAAGTTCGCTGACTGCATAGAAAAGCTGGTGAAACGATATGAAAAATGTTTAAATGTGAACGGAACTTGGTATAAAATTGGATAAGGAATCATATGGTTTATAAAATAAGCTTTGTTTCGTTATTCTAAATAAAAGTCTGGAGAAACAAACGATTTTTAATTTTCGAACGACCGTTGTATTTTCAACACGGCGAACAAGAATGTTTTCAAGAAAACAAGAATACGAAAAGTCGTAACGGAATAACATGGATGTATTTCACACGACCATACAACAAGAAAATAAAATGTGTGGATCAATCAAGGCCTGCAAATATGGACACGTATCAATGATCAAATAACACCAGTTACTACAAACATATTTAGATTTTGAAAATCAGTAAAAAAAATTAAAATGATCAGAATGAATATATTTGCAAATTTTATCAACTATAGCAGCTCTTACTCAACAAACAGCCTGACAACGTTATTATTTTCTCAAGAAAACTCATAATCAAAGTGTTATAGTAGATACGATACATTTAATTTTGCATTTTTAAAAGATTATTATCATTGCACTAGTAAGAATTATCTAAAAAAAGGTCGTCTGCTTATTGATTTGAATAAAGTACTCAATACCGCAAGATTTGGTATTCTTCAATCTAAACTGAAAAGATTCGATATTAACAGTTAATTGGTTTGACTTATACTTTAAAAATTGTAAATATGAAATGGAGATGAGTAGAAGTAAGAAGGTTGTTCTATTACTACATGTTGTAAATTAAAAGGCTGTTCTGGATCTATTAGTGGCTATTTCTTGCTTCATAGTTAGCCCATAATAACGAAGCTGGCAACATTTCTGACCATCTTAGTAGATGACGCTGAGAACCTTAACGTGCATTTTGGCTCACTTCAGTCCTGCGACCATCTTTGTTATCTGTGTATAGTGCTACGATGGCAACCAGCAGTACACAGCAGATTAAGAGTACGTAAATTTACTTTTGGACTGAATTAAAAAGATGAGACTCAAAAATATGATGAAAATATCTCATATCGTTGTTACTGCAATTCAAGATGATGTACCTGTATATTGGTACCAACTTCAAGAGAAATCTTCCAAAATCGGTATTCGGTGGACTGTTAATGCTGTGTCTAAAGGTGAAATCATGTACGGTCTCAGTATGTCACTTAGCCTACTTCATGTATATCAGTAGTGTAGGAAAACTTTTAATAGCGATTTAAAAATAAAATTGGCATTTTTCTTATTCATTTCAACTAATGGCAGGTAATTCGTCTGAGTTTAAGTTGATAAAACATTCGAATTGTTGTGGAACGTTTATCTGCGTTCTATATCTGTGCGAAATTGGGGTGATAAGTTTCATTTTCGATGGCAATGCTGATTATCCTCTACAGTAATCATTAATAAATTTTGAGAATGTGGCAAATAAATTAAGAAATATTTGATAAAATATTCGCGGTTAATTGATATCGTAATTCAGGATCCCCTGCTTACGTTTTCTTTAGATAAATGAACCATAGGAATAATGTATAAGTTTTGAAGAAAAACATATATTGTATGTTTAGTAACTAGCACATTAGTGACTAATAACGGGAAATTTATCCAGATTGTCAATCGAGCTACTACATGTAAAGTTATAGAATGTTTTATTTAAAGTTAAATGGAAGGATAAATGAAATTAGAACCGTAATACCACGTGAAATACGAATTTCGATGTTAATCCCAGTTTGCCTCCCAGCGTTTTAATGCCTGAGGAAAATAAAGCATTTCTTTTTAGCTTAATTTAATGGTTTTTGCACACTGCGCAAAGCTTTGCGGGCATTTTAATATACTATACAGATACACGATCTTCGATTCCGGACTTTAAATTAGTATGGAAAACGTATTTTGTCAAAAAAAATTCTTCGCAATTACATGTATTTTCGAGTGTTAGACCAAAGAGGCAACGAAGTTGAAAGTGGTAATCATTCAAATTTGTTTGGCATGGAAGCCGTCAAGGCTTTTGTATGTTGGGCTGTTGTAAGGTGAGTTAAGCGCTCAAATTTAAGCGAAACCGCCTGCAAATGAATCCGCACACCCGCGCTTGCCTGCGTAATGCAGATGATCCCCGGTTAGCACGCTGATGGAAGATCCGGAGGGCACACTGCTAAATGGAAACAGACGTTTCGTGACGGAGCTCCGACATTGTACCGCTCAATTTATGCGCCATCAAGAATTCACAAACAGCCTTGTGCGGCTTTCCACTTAATTAAATGCGCTGCTAGTCGGATAATTAAGCGCACTCGGTCGTTGAATAACCAAGAAGTGTTTGGCATTTCTGTTCGCTAAATGACGTATCGTCTCAAGCTGGCTTTACCAGAGTTAGCAGCTTACGTTTCTCGCTAAATATCGCCTTCACTTTCAGGTCTGTCACAGTGTATTAGGTTAATTAAAGTCATAACTGTATAGCAGATCCACTAACTGCCTGTATCCTATTTACCTTCGACAAGTCAATATGTACAACGCACTCACGCTTTGCACCGTGACCTCCATTATTGGATAGCTCGCAATTGTAATTGCAAATGTAATTGTAGAAATGGCTTTAGTAATTTTTGTTAAGGATTTTTTTTTTTAAAAATAAGGAAACGTTTATAAATATTTGAGTGGAATATTAGGAAACTTTCTGGATTTTGACAGCGATACACATGACATTGCTGATGTTTCCAGAAACGAAATACACAGGGAATCTCATTTTTTCACTGCCATGCACTATTTGAAAGTAATAGAAACAGTCTGTTATAAACTAGAAAAACTTCTGATTCACTAATAAGAGAAGTCGTTCCCCCTTTCCACTCCCTCAATTTTTGTCAATGTTCTTTACACATACCCACAGTTTTTTATCCAATATCGTAGGAACTTAGTACACGTATTCTTTAAAATCAGCAGAAAATTAGTGCAACATTTGATTTTCAGAAACCTTACCTCTCTCCCACTTTCCATCCCTTTATTTTAGTAAACGTTCTTTATACATACCCACAGATTTCATTCGATTTCAATAGTCCTTTGCACACGTGTACATCAAAACAAACAGGAAAATACTGTCTAAATTTGATTTTCGTAAACCCAAACCTTCTCACACTTTGCCCCCCATAGCAATCTTCTCGGTTTTTATTTTTGCTTTGGTAGAGAAATCTGCCAAAGGAAATGGTTATGGAACACTTTTAACTACAATCCGATCAAAACGGAAATAACATCAGAACTTTTATATCCACCAGCCAAGCAACGCTGGGTACTCTACTTTCGCAGAAGACAGAAAATATTGTGTAACCCAAAACACCAGAATAAACTTTTTCTATTTTAATTTAATGGCTAAAAATCATTGTCTTTCAGTCATTTAGTATATGTTAATTTGTCTGTTTTCCATGTGCGTATCCACTTAAGTAAAATAGGCATTGCAACGGATGCCGGGCAAAGCTAGTAAATCAAATAAATGAAGACCTAAAGTATTTTTCTGATCGGGTAAAGAGGCTTCGACTAAAACTAAGCCCCACTAATAATACACTTATAACTACAATACACATTTATTTCGTACTGTTTTTGTCCACTTAATTTCTTACACCATTATACAGAACAATATTTCAAATACTTCACTTTCATCTTATCTCGTATTCCTATGAACCAGGGACCATTTCCATGAATCGATGTGCCCTAAGACACAGACTTATAAGTTTGTTTCTGAGTGTTTCATCACTGTTGGAAACTAACAGATTTCTCTTTCTGTAGAAGCCTGATGCTCTTCTATTTTTTAGATCATTCTTGGCTCAGCGATGATTTGTAATTCTACTTCCTGTATAAGATAATTTTTTATGGTTCTTCTACTGCAGGTGATACTATTTTTGTACCGTCCAGTGTTAATGTTCTCAGTTCTGCTACACTTCATGAGATTTTTCTTGCTTTGATTAATAATTACTTCTTATCGCAGAATTTTGTTCATGATGCTAATGCGTTAGCGTCATCAACAGATCATACGGACTATTTCTCCCTGAACCCTTATGCCATTTTTTTATTTTTCGTTTCCTCTAAGCACAAGTTGATTGTCAAGGGTGATAGATAATAAAGTTATACCACTGCCTTTTTCACTGATGTTGGTCTTTCTTGATTATTATTTTAAATATATACACTTAATTTTTTAATTGACTATGAACTTATTTTGTCTACCTTCATGTTTTAGACATGACTTGCTTAAAATATTGGTCATCTTGTCCAGACTAAATGTTTTCTAAACACACAAATATCATGACTAATCTTTTTTGTGGTTGTACAGTACTTCCACATTAATATTAACACAGAGATGCTTTCTCTCGTTTTTCTTAAACCCAAACTTAATGCCTCTTCCGTTTGCGTTATATTCTTCTGTATATTAACCTGGTCAGTTGTTTTAATGCTTAATATATCATATTTACAGTGTAATAATTTAACATTTGTCACGTTATTCTTTTTAGGGCGTTTGAAAAATATTACGATTTATCAAAACAAATAGGAACCCTGGTTGTTTTGTAACAGTTCGATATCATTTTGAACTCTTTTTACCCAATTACTCCTACAGATTACAGCAGTTCTGTCGGAATTTCATACGAGTTTATGGTATATCTGCTACAACCATTTGGAAGTAACATTCATACGTATCCTGAAACTGCTATAAACCCCCAAAATAAAACTAAATGATACATCTCCCGCTTTTCGATTGATAGTCCATTAAATTCATGGAGCATCAGAAGTGTAGATTAGAGGTATAAAAAAAGTGAAAAATCAGCACTGAATGGTAACTGCTTCTTATAGAGGAAACGAATTAAAAAAAGCGAACATGTATTATTGTTCCATAACTGACTGTTTAGATGCGTCCATTAAATACCTGAGGTGAAATAGGGGGAAGGGTGGAGGTCCGGCAAAATCTCACCAAATCTCACGGAGCTAAAAAAAAAAAAAAGAAAAGGTCCACAAAAGACAAACGACGAGGATATCGCCTTTCTGGAGGTTATAACCGCCCTCGAAAGTAGGAGAGCTAAAAAAAAAGAGTATAAAAAACTACGAGATCGATCAAGCAGGGGGCGGGAGTCCCGTCAAAATCTCATGTGATCTTAGGGGGGGGGGGGGTTCGAAATTCCGGAAAAACACCTAAAGTAATATAATTCATAAATTTTGTACTATACTTGCAAGGAAGTGATAAGCGGCTATATGATATCATGTTCTGTTGTGCAACCTTGAACAATATTTATTTTAATACTAAATTCTTTTTGAGGTTTTCGTTCGGCTTTCAGACGAGATGAAATTTTATTTTATTTTAGATTTTTAATCAGTATTTGTACTTTTAGAGAGTAGTACCTAACTGTGATAAAATTTAATTTGAAAGCAACTGCCCCATGAAATTGTTTACAGCAATATTTTTTATCAAAACGTTTGTTCGTTAGCGAGTATGCTTGTTAGGTGCAGATGCTACGGTTCTTCGACTGCCAATGCCAATTCGTTCCGGCTGCTGACTCTTCTTAGCATAGTGCCATATATGTTTACGAGATATTTAGCATCCCACAATTCTATCATTATTTCTCTACTACTGTACGGATGCTCAAATCCCCTTGGCATATCCACATTAAGCTTTTCTAATAATATCTCTGGTGTTCTACCCACGTTTTTGTGTTTAAATTCTCGCGCTGAGGGTTTTCGACTTACGATTTGGTGTTACCTGGTTACGCGGGTTTTCAAATTTTAGTTATAGTGTCTTGTGTTAACTGAAAATCATATTAAAAAAAAAACGGGCAAGTGCTAGTTGAGCCTAGCACAATTAGAGTTCCGTACTCTAATGGCCTAAACAAATATTTTCTTGCGATAGTTTAGACGTTAGACGGTAGTTGCTTGACAAAAATTTAGTAACTGAGACGTTTTAATATTAGATAATGGATTCCTCCCAACACCTCGCCCATCTTTGTGATTATGAAAACGTACAGTTTCAATTAAATGAATCATAAGTACGTTATGAATCAAATTACTTTTAACTATGGAAACTATTGGCAGCAGTTATGGTATTAGAGGCAGCGCTAGTGAGTGTGTGCTCAGCTTACAAAAATAGCGTAATTTCTACTGTAAAGTTAATGAGTGACAGACAGTGGCCAGTTTGTAAAAGAGTTTGAATATTTGAGACTTTCTAGGGCCTTCTAAACAAACAGTGCATGTTGTTTTTGACTGGTACCCTTCCTTAGAAGGAAGCCGTTACCCGTACATTTTTTTTCTTTGGGTATGGCTTTACACCTCGTCGACTATGAGGTCATTAGAGGCGGGAAAGGGCTGGGGACAAGGAACTGGAAGGAATTTGGTCATGGCCATTTGAAGGAAACATCGCGTGGAGTGATTTGGGGAAACCATAGAAAACCCAAATCTGGATGCCCGGACGGGGATTCGAACAGGCGTCCTCCCGAATACGAGGCTAGAGCTTTACCGCTCTGAACCACACTAAAACAGTTTTATAGAAAATGACATCAACTGAAAAGTGATTTACCATTAAAATTGAAATCCGTATTGCGGAGTAATTGTTTGAGGAATACTACTCCAATCAGTGGAGTGATTTAAAGTAGCCAAATCTACACACAATGTGACCGTGGATAGGGTTAGACTACAGCCAACTAGCTGCGATACAGTTGGCCTTCTTGCCAAACACGCCATCCCGAGGCGACATTTTAGTTCTGCACAGCTACGCGCCTTCTCACCTGCTGCAAAGTGAAAACGATGCTGTCAACCAACCTAAACACTCAAAAAATTCCATAGAGAGAAAAGTTTCTAAAAGTGTCTTGTTTCTCAGAGATAAATTTAAGTGTAGACAGTATGCCTGCACCTGTTAAGGCACCACTACAGAGGATCTGAAAAGTAAAACGGGACCAATTTCGAATTTTAAAACCCATATGCCGGCCGTTCTCATTACGATTTTTAGGCGATTTTCCGCAGCAACCTAAGAGAATTCTGGAAAGGCCCCTAATATCAGCCTCATAAACTACACATTTGTATCACACGTGTATCATAGAAAACATCTGGGGTTGGGCAGCTTTTGAATTTGCGTGCCAACAGCAGCGGCCTAGAATATGCTAGCTCAAAAATCTCTGGGTAGGTCTCATAGATTTTTTTTACTCTTTAATTATAATTAAAAAACTCTGCAAATGTCTGATTAATAATTTTTACTTTTTGATTGTAACTAAATTATTTTATTTAAATATCTGCTGTAACTATAGGCAAGTATCATGTTGCTAACATAGAATCGAAATTGTGGCATGCAGGCTAACTTAGAATTGAAATTGTGGCCTATCTCCAAAATTGGTTGGGACAGCCTTGCGTTACACTAATCGCAGAGTGGTAGCAAGCTCTGAAGCTCCAGGAACTGACGATCCCTAATTCTAACTATCGAGTCGAATAATTCTTAATTACAAGCCATGATGATAATCAAGGCTTTAGTGATGCTATAGAGCCAATTTGCAAACGATAATAACCTAAAATAACATGTTTTTAAAGTTTTTGATAAATTTTGAGTAGTACAGTTATGCTTTGTCATTTAATTTTTCATTTCACTGAGTCTTGTCCAAAGGTGTGTTTATCCTCTTAACACTGCATAATGTCTTCTTGTTAATATAGTGATTGTTATGGTAAGAAACATTCTATTAACACTGAGTAGTGATACGTAATTAAATGAGGCAATCAGACTAGATATAACGAGAGCCATTCAAGCAGTTGTATTACCATTAATACAATCCTCACATACATTTTTTAAACCCAGATAAACATCTTCTCACCCGTAGCAATTATCACGATGGTGTGAAATCTGTGTTTCTCATTCATACAGCAAACATTCCACCATTAACTGAACTGAAAATGAACGGTAGGAGAGTAGAATTAAATAAAAACTGGGATATTATTAAAAACAAAGTGCTGGCGGTACCAATACCCAACAGACTTAGTAGTTGTGTGAGTTCTCGATTGCTCTCTGGTAGAGGCGAGCCGGCTGCTCCACAGTTGGTGGAATCTATCAGCATTCATCGCGGCTGTGCGGCCACTCCATTCAGGGCGGCTGGCGAGTGGAGTGCCCACACCATTCAGCTGCCACTGCCCACACTGCACGCAGCCGGCCTCCAGCATATACGCAAGTGGATTTTTTTTTCCCCACCAGTAACGGGTGCGGGTGATTCAAACAGATTTCAGAAGATAATTGGCATTAACATCTTCTAAATGTTACCCGAAGAAAATGATTCCAAGCTGACGACAAAAATAATTTACCTTGAGACTTGTCTGAAATCGTGATTAAGTTACAAAGTTTTTCTTTATATTAAGAAAACGTGATCTACTTGGTGCTATGAACTTCAAGATATGGGCGCTCCTCGAAGAGAAGGTAACTATAGCACAGAAACACCTGGTGGTCAACACGGATTTAGCTGCATAAGATCGAAGTTTCTCTCGGCGTTGAGAATTAATATAGTCTTCTCGGGTGACTAGTGGAGTGAACAGGGTATTCTCACACGATATTTAGGCGATCGGACTGTCACCATCTTATGCCGAAATATCGTGTGAAAATACCCTGCTCACTCCGCTAGTCACCCGAAAAGACTATATTAACGGATTTAACGGCTTTGGACCTTCTTGGTGTAGAAAATTTCACCAACCAGTACACAGTCTATACAGAATGTAGTGTTGCCCAAATGCAAGAACAAGACCAGACTTGGCCGGTCTTGGTCTTGCATCAATACACCTGGTCTTGGTCTTGGTCTTGCAAAAATGCAAGACCAAGACCGATTTTGGGCAACACTAGTGTTGCCCAAATGCAAGAACAAGACCAGACTTGGCCGGTCTTGGTCTTGCATCAATACACCTGGTCTTGGTCTTGGTCTTGCAAAAATGCAAGACCAAGACCGATTTTGGGCAACACTAACAGAATGTGATGAACTGAGGAATATTTTATAATGACCAGATTCTCTACCAATGTCTAGAGTTAAATCTCAAACATGTCCATCGTGACTATGGAGGAATGGCATTTGATAGCGTCTATATTGACCCTTTATTCCTACGGTGTCTCTAAAACTGGTGTCCCCACATCTGTTTCGTAAGAGGAGGCCCCAGTAAGCTGTCAACTGGTTCCACATTTTTCTTTCATTTACTCCTCATACACAAAACGAATAAAATACTAGTCACAGTTACCAACGCATAGAAATACACTAAGGGGCCGCCCATTAATTACGTGAGGTGTTTTTCCGGATTCCGGAGCGTCCTTCCCCTTGAGGAGATCTGATGGGACTCCCCATATGTATGGTGCTGTGAGATCTTGAGGGTCCCACTCCCGTCCCCCCTGCTGACCCCGTCCTCGAAATTTTTTTGAAACTTTCTTTTCGCTCTCCTGCAGCCTAAAGTGGCTGCACCCCCCATAACGATGGCGTGAGTTTTGCATCGCACCTCCTCCCCTTCGTGAGATTTCGGCGGATCCCCCTCCCCCTCCCCCTATTTCACCTCGCGTAATTAATGGACGCCCCCGAATCATATCGTAGAATTCAACGAGAGTTCTCCAGGATCGCAGTTTTTCCCTGTTAGTATCGAGGATTAACAAATACACTCCTTAGAAACCGCTTGCGTCTGAAAGATAAGGCATGGCGCAGATATACGCTCAGGCCTGGCATTCGGGAAGACGTGGGTTCAAATCCACATTCGGCCATTGAGACTTCGGTTTTCCATAATTCCCCGAAATCACTCCAGGCCAACGCTAGGATGGTTCCTTCAAAAGGCCATCGCAAAATTCCTCCAGGTTCCTTGCCCTACATCCTCTCCCGGATCTAATGCCCCGTAATGCTCAAAGTAAAAAACAAGAAATAAAATAAAAAAAAATAAAATAAAAAGAGAAAGCACAGATATTCGACATTTTTGATTTTGTGACATTGAAAAACTATATCCATGCTTTTAAATAAACATGAATGTGGAAGAATGGCAGGCAGTACAGAGGTTCATAGTGGTTCATTACTGTTATTCTTACACAAAGTTGAATCATTAGTAAGTCTGAGTTATTTAAGAATACTGTAAAAATCAAGATACGCCACTTACTAAAATATTTGTAAGTTACCCTACTCCATCAGTGACGGAAGGTAAAGGATCGGTCAAATATCTCTCTATTAACTGACTTGAAGAACTTGCCTTAACGTGCCTTAAAAAAAATAATAAAAAACATATCCAAGCCGGTTCTCTGGCTTTCCCGCTCCTTACCTGTGAATCACTGATCCCACATGATAACTTCCTGGTGCTGAACTACTGGGAACTACTGGGCACCAACCAAATTACTTCAGAGCAGGTCATGGTCCGTGCTGAACAACTTTGCACCTCTGAAGTCTCAGGAATGACCGCTACTGTATCAGCGGTGCAGAACAGATTTTTGAACATGTTGTGGGGGTTTCACCGCCAGGGCCGGCGTTAGGGTGGGAGGGGGTAAGCGGGTCAAATGTACCCGGGCCCGCCCGGATGATGGGGGGCCCCCGATCATCGGCTGAGCGGCCCCCCGCTCGACAAGTTGCAGAGCTAAAATAAAGGTCGCCCATTTGGTCTGAGGGAATGAATTGGCCAAGGGCCCCCCACTGGTCACGTGACTGCTAAGAACGCTTACCCCGGGCCCCAAAATCCTAGCGCCGGCCCTGTTCACCGCCATACGTCTGCCTGGCGAATTCGACGCATCCTAAACCATTAACAGTTAACTATCCTGCCTGTTCTCCACACTGCTGTATATGGCACGATCGCTCTCTAGAATCGCCATGTAATTCTTTTATTGTTATATCTATTTGAATTTTGTAATCTATAAATACATAAATGAACGAATAACCTTGTCAACATTCGAATAGGGTTGCCTGTATGCGTTTCTACCGTTAAACCCTATAAAATATTTATTAATCTCGATTCCTACTGCTGCTACTTATGTTAATATACCCACATTTACAAGTAAAAATTTGTTTAATTTCCGTTCCTGTGAAGCTGAGGCGTAATGACAGATAAAAAATTACTTGACCAAAGATCTACTGGGATGAATATTTTCGGTTGTTAAGAGTGAAAAAGCAGGAATCAAAATTAGGAACTTCTATATTAACAAAGCTATCGTTCTTCAAAGTATTAAAATTACGGGGTATTGCAGTTACACGTATCATATATTATTCAAAGAAATACGCGTTTTATGAGGTGAGATCCAGTTAACAGGGTAGGACAGGCGCAGTGTCGGTTAAACTTGGATTACTTCATAACCTCAATCAGACGTGCTGCTAACTAAATTGACTGAACATAGACAAATGTCAACTGAAGAAACTTAATTGAGATCGCCGGTCATATTGTGAACATCATGTAAAAGTTCAAACCAGTAATCATTCTGATGCAATTAAGTAGCCTACCTTCCACTTACCACCAACAACCACGATTGAGGGAAGGGACCCGAAACATCTGAGCCACTAGACATCCAGCTGTTTACCTTATTTTTTTCTTATGGCTTTACGTGTCGTCATTGTCTAGGGTAGGGTTAGTCAACCTTTTTCACCTACCGATCATTTTTGTGTTTGTGTTAGTAGTAAAATTTCTAACCGCCCACCGGTTCAACAGCAATGGTGATTTATAAAGTAGGGAAATATCTTTACTTCATAAAATTTATGAAGCATAGTTACAGCCAGTTAAAGCAGATCATTATAATGACTTACCAAATACTTAATGTTGGAATTTCATTACATTTGAAAGAATAAATCTTTATAAAACTACTTACTGTAGTTATATCTATTTTTTTATTAAAACTTTGCGGGTATAAAGGCATGAAGTGTGGTGAAATTACATTTAATAATCAGATCCCTGAGGCAGATGCTGGGAAACTAAATACAGGATATCTGGCTCAATTTTAGTAAGGAACAAACGAAGGTCTCCTCTTTTAAGAATTTTCTGAGTTTCCTTCTTTGGCCATAATATTATTAACAAAACTGAAGCCTGATTATACAAGATATGAGATTGGAAAAGGTATCAATAAACTGAATATCATTTTCCACATATTTAAATATAAGACTGGAATTTTTTATTCTTTTTTTTTTTTTTGCCACAGGTTTTCGTATCCATCACTATCCAATTTATATTCACTTTCTTCGTCACATCTAATTTCCAACAATTCTTGTTGGAAAGTTGTATCAGTCTAGTCAGTATTTGCGGCAAAGGTATTTTTCATCCACTCATACACCTTCAATGTCGAAATATCTTCAATTCGTTTTTCGATGTCGAATTTAAGTTCTTTGAAGTGGCTACTGAAGCTAACAATATCCTCTGGAGTTATATTATCTTTTATAGATGATAATTCAGGAAACTGATGAAATTCTATTTTCAATAGATTATAAAGAAGTAGCTCAAGTTTGTCAATAAATAATTACACAATACTTTGACAACCCAAAAGAGTTTTTTTTAGCTCATTGAATCTCCAAATTGACATCTTTATGACCCTTGAATTTTTTTTGAAAAGTCAATTAAAGTAAAAAAAAAAAAGTTTGTGACAAAACCCCTACCGCCCATAGTGAAAGCTGGAACGCCCACTAGTGCGCGTTAGGAACCAGGTTGACTACCACTGGTCTATGGCATTAGAGGCGGGAAAGGAAAGGGGGATGGAATGGGGAGGAATTCGGTCATGGCCCTCTGAAAGAACCATCTCGGCAATCACCTGTAGTTATTCCGGAAAACACTGAGGGGTGGACGGGTATTTTACCTGCGTCCTCCGTAATAGCTACGCCAGGTTCAAGCTCTACCTCTTCACCCACCAGGCGTGGTGTTTAGCATTGAAACCAAAAGTGACGTAAAGAATGCATGCTAATCAGAAAAAGGAGACCAACCTCAAGTTATCACTAGCGTGGAGTGGATCGTTCCTATTGCCCAAAAAATATCGATTTTAACACCGAGATTTGAGCTTTGAGGAGAATGCAACGATGGTTCCTTCAAAAGGCCAAGGCCGAATTTATTCCAGTTTCTTGTGCCTATCCACTCCCGGTTCCTTACATTGAAGAGCCGTAAAGCACGAAGCAAAGAAAAATTATGACGTCATATTTTATATGGAGTAAATTGATACTTCGTGGGCTTGTGTGGAACTAACCGCTCATTAAAACATAGTTTGTTAATTCTCTACAACTTTTCTTTTGCTTGAAAGCTTCTTGGAACTTAAGGTTATTTCCCTCAAGACAAGTGATTTTATGAGAGCATCAACATCAGCTTACAAGTGAGCTCATGTGTTCGTGATTGTACTGAGGAGGTGTTACTACTCGTTTCCGAAATGTAACTTCATTAGTTTTAAGAAGGGGCCCTTCAACGATGGCACACTTCGAGCCAACTTTTTATTTGCTGTTAGTAACTTACTGTAATATCAGACGAAACCTTCCTCCGTATTGTATACATCTATGAGATGGCACATACATAAATAATAAATTTGAAGAATTCTAGAGAATGACAGCGAAATTTTAGAAAAATTTTGGTAGTTTGTATTTTGGGAACTGAATCGCCATCTACTACTGAGCCTGAGAACTTTTCAATTCACATTAGGAAGTTTGATCGAACACTAGTTGAAGGTAACAAGAATTTAGTCATTACCTTAACAATGTTGAATAATTGAAAATTCTGACTAAGAAACGTGAAGCTATGATACGAACTAAACTTGACCATAGTATCCACAGATCCCCTATGAGTTCAATATCTTTTCTATGAAATCTACTGACGAGTTTTAATTTCAAAGTAGTATTTTTAGTATCACAAAAGTTTTCGTATAAACTTTAAACTTGTCATTCTGTATGTGAAATGTGCACTTTTGCTAAAAGAAATGGAGAATATCTCAACATTAATAAAGACGAGATCTGAACAATCGCCAAACGTATATTTACAACCTTCAGTGGCGGCGCCTTTACATCGAATTTCTGGAGAGAGCTTAAAACCACTCCATGTATTAAGCTACACAGTACAGGGAAGGCAGATGATTTTAGGAGAAAATCCTTGCTGGCAGCATTCCAGGAAGTTATTAGTCAGTACGTACAAAAAAGTACCTTGGCCATAAATTCAGTAACAAGTACAGGGCGAGGGAGAAAAAAGAATTAACGTTGCTGCGGAGAGGTTTCCATTCGCCGGTCTCTCCTTGCGGTTTCTTGCTTCTCGCTGCCTCCTCGCCACTAACCGACGACTCGCACATATAAATGCGGTCGTCCGTGGGGGCCATTGTTCCAGCTCCCAGCTCCAGCCAGGCAGTGCTGGAGACGCGCCAGCGGCCGAGCTCGGTGGAATGGGTTGGACTGGACGTTCGCGGAACTCGCAATATCCGCCTCGCTTGTCGATTTCCTCTGCAATAACCGGTGTCTACCGACCCACTATTTAAATCATTTACTAGGAAGCGAATTCGATGAGGCCTTCGCGTTTTTGCTGTATCGTTATCTCTTCATGAACAGTCCAAGCGTGATCAGTTGTTGTTTTTAATTTCCGATTGATCATTTACCTGAGTTTGTAGAAAAATCCGTGATATTGTATGTTCGGATGAATGAAGTAATTGGATTTATTCTCTTTTCATAAACCTGTGCCAACTAACTCTTCAATTTTTACAATGTCTAACTGTTAGTGGAGAAGACCTCTACTTTCTTCTGACAATCAATATTGTCCCCTATGGGGGCGTCCATAAATTACGTGAGGTAAAATAGGGGGGGGGGGGTGTCCGGCGAAATATCACCAAGGTGGAGAGGGGGTCAACGAAAATCTCACGTGAGGTTTTGGAAATTTTTGTTGGACTGTAGAGCTAAAAAAAAAATGGTCTACTAATGAGGCGAAAGTCGATTTTAGGGGGGTATTTCGTCGAAAAGTGGGGGTGTAACCGACTTTGGAAGGTTGAGACCTAAAAAAAAGGTCTCAAAAAGTTGCGAGGGTGATTTTTTTTTTGGGGGGGGGAATCTCAGGGACCATATCTCACCACAAGTGGGGGGGGGGTTGGACCAGATCTCACAAAATCTCACTAGAGGGAGGGGGGGGGGAGTGTCGGGAAATCCGGAAGAACACCTCACGTAATTTATGGATGCCCCCTAAGCTACTGCCTGAGCGGCCGCGTAGCTGAGGTAGTGGAGCGTCTGACTACGGTTCACTAGGGTTCGATCCCTGAAGACACCGAGCATTTCTCCTCGAAGCAGAGCGTCCGGAACGGCTCCCAGGCCCACTCAGCCCGCTATCAGATACGTACATTGGGGGGAAACTCTGCGGAAAGGTAAAGAAAGAAATGCGGACCATGTCACTGACCACAACACGCTCAATCTAGAGCCTGCGGTCAGGAAATATGAATACGGACCTCTACCTCCGCTGATCCTACGGAAATTTGGATTGAAAGCTGTGGAAACCCACTGGCATTACCTCTTCTTAAGGTGCTGGCTGTTGGTGTAGTGCTTCACTGATTGTACGTAACTATACTGCGGAGCCTGTATTTCGTTAAGCACTCTTCCAGATTTTGTTGTTCGCTTATGCTAGCCACCGTAATGTCACTGTCACATTTGCGGTCCTGCCCACACCACAACTAGTCGACTGTGACTTTTCTCGGAAGCAGTAGTTTTATAGCTTATGATTCCCGGTCTATGCTATATGCCCCGTGTCCCCTTACTCTGTTTACCATCCCCCTGGGCTGCTCGAGAGGCAAGCCTTAAAGAAGTGTGACATCTTCTGTACGCCGGGCCTCTGGGACAAAAATTTCGTGTATATGTCAGAAAAGTAAGATGCAGACTTGTTCTACAACAGGTAATCGTAACATTACAAGTTGTAATCATGTTCGAAGATTCACTTTTCGAACGAATGCTGCATAAGTTAAGACTATAAATTAATACTGCAAGTAATAAGTTTACTTCTACATCATTTTTCGCTGGCTGGAGATGGAAGGCAACAGACTTGTGAGAATCGTCTTCTATCAATTTGCCACATATAGTTTTCATTTCCAGAGGCCTATTACCGTTCCAAATAGGCAATATGCTAGAATATGGAGTTGGAATATTTGTGTTGTAATATTTTAATAGTGTAAGGAATGATCACACAAGCCATTTGAAAACTGTATGGACATGGTAAAATTTTAATAGTCCGAACATTGAAATTTCGGCGATTAAGGCAACTGGATGAGGAAATCCATTTTGATAAGTTTCTCATGTCGTTACCACATTTTTTTAAGTGAGTTGTATTTTTCTTTTGGTCGGGCAGAATAAGATTTTCACGATTTTCAACACAGTGAATTAGATGTTTGTTAATGTTATAATTTTTTAAGTCTCTTCTAGGAGATGGCGCCCATGTAAATAAATGTTTGTGTATTAATGATTCAATGTGGGATAACTAAATTGCTTAAAGTGTAATATTTTACCAATTAAATGATTTGCTGGGTGGCAAATGATCATCAAATGTTGATTGTGTCTCAAAAACTCATGATGATTAATTTATAAATATATCCAATCATATTTTATCCATAAGCAAATGAAGCTAGTAATCTTGCTTTATTACATATGAAACGGATTTACGTTTAGTTCCAAAGTTGAATTATTTGCACAGATAACGCTCCCATAAAAAAAACCCATTAAAACGTCGTCAGAAAAGAACAAGATATGTGTCCGGCATCCGAAGACAGCCGATTGTTATTTTTATTCTTGTGGTTCATTCTATGTAATTTGGAAAGAGAGAGTTGAATCGTATCAGTGAACTTTGGTGTCTGGAAAAAGAGAAGCAGTTAATATCAATGGACCCGAAGCCCCTGTTGGGTTTATCTTATGGAACTAGGCCCGAATTCACTTCAAATTATCTAAGAATATCATAGGAAAAATATATACCGTTGGCCGGAGATGGACACCAGATTTAGCTGATAACAAAACAAGGAAGTCATCTCATTGCTTGACGAAATCAGTGCTAAGGAAAAATAATCACGTCTGGCTCTGTTTGCAATTGTTTTATCGTGCAATGTTTCAGGTTAGAGAGGTTACTGGCAGTAGAAGAATATTAATGCAAGAATGTAACTAATTCCAAAAAAGCTTTTTTTTCTGGAAGTAGGTCTTCGGCGTCCCAGATCTTCCCAGCATATTTACTTTAACATGCTAATCACCCTTCATAACCAATATGTATATTATTTTATATATAAAAAGAAAACTTACAGGTTATGAGGGCTACTTCTATACAGCCATTTTATAGTTTTAGACAGCTCAAACTAGTGAAAGAATTTTTAAATAGGTGAGTCTGGGTTTCGAGATCACGCTGGTTCTATTCACAGTACGATGATACAGATTTCAGTTTTCATGGTTTCGCGAATTCACTTCAGACGAATGCCGGGATAGTTCCTTCAAAAAACCATAGCCCAATTCCTTCCCGTTCCTTGCCTTATTCTTTTCCCTGCCACGGCTCTAATGACCTAGGCATTAACAATCTATGTACTTCCTCCAAAACTTTAAAATGATGATCAAAAGTAATTTCTTAGATTCTTCCAGTCGAAAACAATAAAAAAATTTAAAGCACTAATGAAAAATAATTAAACATATGCAAAATAGTGCAGAATGGAATAATAGCTAAAAATGGATATTAATCAGAGACAGAATTTTTATTTTCTGTTTAGGTACAGATTTGCGACTTGTCTATGTCGGGGTCATTAGAGCCGAAGAGGATTGGGAACAAGGAAGTTCTTTTACGAAAAAAACCATCCTGGGAATCACCTGGTTTGATTTCGGGAAAAATACAGAAATACGAAATTTGGATAGTCGTACGGGAATTCAGAACAATGTCCTCGCGGATGCAAGTCCCAAGCATTAACCACTCACTCATCGGGACCAGTGGAGCCTCAGTGGTGTAAGAGTACGGCAGTAGTATTTCTGTTTCCGTTTCAGAGCCTCTAAAATCGACTATTTTAAAATAATAATATCGCACACTTTATAGGAGGGGTGTTCGCGTCGTAGTTTTTTTCAGGTCAAACGGGCTTAGCAAGAGCTTGACTGAAAAATCTGTGTAACGTCGTTGTAACATTTAAAATGTCAGATTTAGTAGTGTTTTATTGCACTCCAGGCAATTCGAACAGATTAACCACTGCATAAAAGTGGCATAATTATTGCATAAAAGTAAAAATATTCCCACATTTTATCATGGAGATGACTTTCTTTTCGAAACAACTCTACATATCTGAAGAACTATCTAGTTTACCGGAGAAAGAAATATAGCAAAAGTTGTAGCACACGGTTTCAGCGTTATAATGGTATATACCTGTGGTTTGTATTTCTGTAACAAACGGTTCTCAAAATACGCGTCAAAATACATAGTAGTACAAATGAATCAGCGCTGGGCCGAGAACGTCACGCGCCGCTGCTCAGGCATTCTGCTATAAAATAGGTCATGGTTTGTACCTGCTTCATGATAATGAAATGTGAGTTTGTTTTTACTTGCATACTACAATTACTCTTAAAGCTACACCTTTATTCAATAGTTAGCCTCTCCAGATTACTATACTGTAATGAAATGATACTAAGGCTGATGATTTAAGAGTTACAAGACGATTATATTGATTATAGCATTTAAAATCTAATTACGCCCTTTTGACCTGAAAGAGACTATGACGCTGACACCTCAGATATGGGGACTTTTCAGGAATAGCTTCATAGGTACTAAATAACATTTACGCCAATTTTCAGTTCTACATTCCCCCACTTCCCCAAGCGATTCTCCGCCACACTCCAAGTTCGAATTTATTAATATTAGAATAAATTTGATAAAGCTCGGGTGTCAATTGTGTATGTGTTTCATTCAATATGCAAAACAACTATGAATTAAAATGAGTGGATATTGGGCACTGTGGAAATAAGACATTTCTGAAGCGGTGTTATTTCGATCCGTTCTTTGTGGGATACAACGGTCGGTAATCTCCAAGGTGGCGTCAGTATGTCGGCGTCAGAAAAAAAGCTGGATTTGCCAAAGTGTTTTCCTTAGGGTTGGTAGGCTGTTCGGCGCCACCCAGGTAACTGCTGGACCTAACGGTAAAACCGCTCTCCCACTCCTTGTCATCGAGGCAACCTGTACGCGGGAAGAGTCAAGCAAACCAAAACTCGCATGCACTATGTGACTTCAGATTTGAATCCAGCGGACCAATCTCCGCGGTTCTTATATCTAAACACTTTAAATTTTGTGTTCCACATGTTGTCGAGAGGCTGCGAGGCGTGGCCAGAGTTTAGCTGCTAGGGAAAGACGCGGCGAGAGTTTCATTCGGTTCTGGACGCTGTCCTGGAATCTGTTTCTGACTTCAGCCAAGGCTGAAGAGTACTTTTTTTAACTGCTTAATGTATCTAAACAGCGAGGTCTTTAGAGACGGGAAAGGATGGGTGGCAAGGATCGGGAAGGAATTTGACCATGGCCTTTTGAAGCAAGCATCCCGGCATTTGCCTGGAGTGATTTGGGAAACCATGGAAAACCCAAATCTGGATGCCCGGACGGGGATTCGAACCGCCGTCCTCCCGAATGCGAGGTGAGAATGGTAACCGTTGCACCACCACCGTCGGTCTGAAGAGTACTGTATGGCAGGCAAGAGCGTTCGGTTTCCGAATGTGGGAGGGTTTCTGCAGGCCGCGTGCCATCTCCGGACCACGCAGCTGTCGTCGTACATCTTCAACGGTAATATGTTAACCGCCGAAGCCACAAGTCGTGAACTTTGTGAAAGCTTGTTAGTGACCCATAAGCGATCTTGAGATCGGATATCAGTGCTCGAACTTATTAATAAATACCTCCACTGAGCTAGTAGGCAAAGTACAAAAGACATAATTATTTTGCTTTGAACCACATTTGTTCATTGTAATATTGCACTTCATCGAACAATTCTAACATTACGCTTTGTACAATTTGTAAATGGCAACTATGAACCATTTTGGCGCCCTGGTTTATATCATAAATTAAACTGAATGTGATGCTGTTATCACAAGTTTATTATAATGTATCCTGAATATTATTTGTCCATGAGCTTTTGATAATATTTAATTTATTTCAAAGCGTAGAAATACATTGTTTGTTTGCTTCGACAACTGGCTGATTGTAGCTGTGGGCGTTGCTTTGCTATGTTGAATGATTTGATGTTAACTCTTACGTTAAATACGCCCAAGCATGTAATTGCCAGCGACAACTAATAAATGTTCAATTGCGACAATTCACCTGCAATCCTGCTATAATCAAAATTCTTGAAGAATAATAGTTTTAGAGTACCCTTACAATTCAACTCTTTCAATTATTAATCCATATGAAGATGACAATTAAGAAGTAATATGATTCAAAAGGTAAATCATATCACAGTAGGGAAGGTACCCCTACACCCCCCTGAGGTTAATACGTACAATGCCTGAAGTGCGGCGCTGTCGGCCCAGCGCTTACTTATTTTGACGCGTATCTCGATAACTGTTTGTTACAGGAAGACAAACAATATATCATTATAACCAAAAAAAAAACTGTGTGTTGTAGCTTTTATTATATGTCCTAAATTTGAAAGTTTTTCAGCTATGCAGAGTTGTTAAAAAAATCATATTTTACCACCTTCGTGATAAAATGTATGTTCTTACTTTTATACAATAATTATTTATGATACCACACTTTTGTGCAGTGGTTAGTTTCTTCAAATTGCCTAGGGTCCAATAAAACGTTACTAAGGCTTACATTTTAAATGTTACAACGAGTTTACACTGATTTGTCACTGGAAGCCTTTTTTAGCCCTTTTGCCCTGAAAAAAAAACTATAACGCGGACAAGCCAGAGGAAGGGACTTTTCAGGATTTGTTTCTTACTACTGAGAAATTTCTGTGCCGAAATTCAGCTCTACATTATTATTATTATTGAGGTTTCTCCTAAAATCTGTCCATGATGTCTGGGCTAGAAAAAACTACAGCTGAGAATTAAAAATCTATAACACACTATCTTGAAAGGCGAAAGGCACCAGCTGTTGCACCTCATTATCGAAGGGAAAGTGAGCAATAAGATCAAAGAACTAACGGCTGGGAGACATGCGCAAGTGGTACAAATGCACATCAGTATAAATTGTATGTTGACCTGCTTTAAGAACAAGGCTGGCTATGTATATCGCCAACCTTCGTAAGAAGATAGTGTCTTAAGAAGTAGGAGCATCCCGTTGCGGCACTGTGTTTTTGCCCATCGATGACTGTTTTAACTCTTACACAACACTCATAAAATCTGATGTTCGGAATGTTCTGTTGCATTTCATTTAAAGAACCGTATGCTCAAAGTCGGCTTAAAAAACAACCCTGGCGTTGAGATTGACCAGCCAAAGAGTTCTTTTCACTTTCGGGGCTCTACGTCTCCTCATTCAAATCAATAGAGGAATGGGTGCAAAGAACGGGGAGGAATTTGGTCTTGCTCTTTTGATGGTACCATCCCAGCATTCCCCCCGAATTATTTCGGATAACCGAAATCTGGATGGCTGAATTTTAGGATCGAATAGGTATGCTCCCAAATGACAAGTTCGAAATTTACCTGCTGTACCACCAGGCTAAGTCGTCTCTATTTCAATAGTAATAGTAGAATCTATTTCTTTACCTTATAGTGATCAATTAGGCACAGTACGGAGATTAAACGAAAACCTTTCATCTGAATGGTTTCTATATATTAACTTACAAGCTTATATTTTGCGGATAAATATCTTCGGTGTATATGAGGCAGAGGCTCTAATGCATCAACCAGTTGTTATTACCTATTGTAGATTTCATCTCACCCATACACATGGAAATGCTTGATGCAGAACGTTGTCACTTTGTAACAGGAGTCGCGGTGTTGATTCGTGAGAAGTTCATCCTAATTACAAGTTAGGTGTGACTGTAGCCAGACACACTTAGCAGATAAAGAAAACAACAAGTACATATTTTTATCGATCTATAGTTAAGTATTTGACAGAAATTCTGATATCAAAAGACAATGAGTTCATTTTTAACGGAACAAACGAAAAGGAGAACTTTTAAAAAGTCGATGGGAATAAAGCGAGCGTTAGTGAATTTGAAAAAATATTTGCTAAGCAGAAACTGAATTTTGTGAAATTATTCCGCTTGCGATTGGTTCCGGGAAATATAGATGCGCCGAGCATTTCAGCACCACGCTATGCGATGTCAGCTTGTTGACCATTCAACTCAGCGGTTCCCAACAGCTGCAGCATAAGTAAGAGGCGTTAGCAATACACTGGCTCAGAATACTTCAAATGTAAGTAAAACCAATGATAACCCAATGTTCGAACATAGGTGTGAAAGTCTAGTCGCCTGTTTAAATTAGAGCTTCAGGAAAAAACTGAATGAAACACTACTGAGCAAAATTAAAGATAAACTTACTAGTGAGACGGTCGTGGTTTCTTGATAGAAGAAAATACTCAGAATTAAATAATGAATTTCATGGAGTAAACAAAACTGTCGAGGAACTCAAGTCCAATGCAGACGTAATTTCACGGCCAAGCTATGCTACAGTGGCTAGTAAAAGAAGTTCTCTGTTAGTGAGATCAAGATCTGATGGAAACCAAAAGAAAATTGTGAAAAAGATTAGGAAAGTAATCAAATCATCAAAAACTAAGAATACGAATTATTAATAACTCCGTAATTAATGATGCAGAAACTAAAGTAGTGTATCCAAGGAAATAAAGCCGTTTCCTTGGTTCACGTTATGGTTCATCTATGGCACGCACTGGAACTTTCTGACTATTTGTACGCTTAGTCAGCTTTCCCTGACGGATTTGTCCGATCTTGTAGTGTACCGATTGTGCAGGTACACTCTATTATTATGAAATTAAATACATTTGCAAGAAGTTCGACTTGTAGCCCGCAAAGACAGTAAATCCTGGATCCGCCCCTGGCCTACGATAAGCGTTTTAGATGGAGGCGTCTCATCGGTCGACTTCTAGCAGCGGAGTAAAACTGGTAATCACGACGATGTAATGATCGCCAGGAATGACTGACGTATTAACCACCCCAGTGTCGCCCTCGTAAAAATCTCATTGCCCCAGTGAATAAAATCAACAGATATATAGAAAACCCTGAGAAAATTTGTCGAAAGAAAATATTGTTTGATTTCATGATTAACAATAATATATTTGAAGAATGTTAATTTTGTAATAAATGTCAATTGATGTTAAAACGTAGGTATTACGTTGTTGTTAATGTACAAGGCAACATCCCGATTCGTCACATCATTAATTTTCATAACTGAGAATTTATGCAAAACAAATAATATTTAATTTATCACAATCTTGTTCAATCAGTTCAATCTTGCCTTCCACTGTATATGTATTTGACTCACGCCATTTGCAATAGAGGTTGTGATTAGAATATTATATTATAATAAATTTTAATCATCTGATTATTACGAGAATCTTGAAAATACCTGGCGACGAAATTCGAAAATAGTTTAGATCACGGAATGGTTTTAACTACCTGTAGTTTTCCATTGAGATATAGTCCCCATTGCTTACAGGATGATTATGTTTGAAATGCAGAAAATCGTCTGGTGTTTGTATTACTCGTCGTTTGTTGTACATTTTCACGTTTGAATATTACCGAATTTTATATGATGCTCTTAGAATGTTTCCGTGTAAACCAAATTCTTGTGATATTTTTTTATTTAAACTACCTAAAAGCACGGCTTTGTGGTGGCTTTGTTATAAAAAATATTATATACAATTAAAGAAATTACTATCATCAAAATGCGTGACTTAAGTTTTTTGAAAAAAAAATGGGCACGTTTATAATGAGACGCAATCTTTAAATATTTAAAATATCAATTTATCTAATGTGTTTTTAATCAGATACAAAATTTATTATTCAAGTTTCTTCATATTTTTTACATTTTAATATTACTAATTCTGTCATAAGATAATCTTCTATTTAATGTTAGTCTTTCTGAAGTTTTTACTCTCTATAACCCAACATATATTAAGCCAGCAATAGTTTCTTTTTCTCTAATATCTACAGCAACTTTATTTAATGTTAAATCTTGAGCTTTATGAATTGTGATTGCGGAAGCTAGTTGTAATGAAATTTTTTTTCTTGTACAAGTGATAAAGCGTATTTTACAAAATTTAGTTGCCAGTGAAATCGGAACACAACCAATACTTTCATAAGTTGAATGAAAATAATTTTCAAAACGAACCATTATCATTCATGGCATTACATATATATGCTAATAAAAATTATTACAATTTTTTGCAAAAATAATGATTGATGACACATCTAGAGATAACTCCAAATTATTAGGGCGTGCTAATTTATGTTCAATTTCACGTCTAGACGTGCAATAGTTTTTTCAAAAAATTTGCCACAAAAATTTAAAAATTGTTGGCTAGTGTCTCTCACCCTGATAAGATCGGTGAAAGATTCTTAATTACATAGTTTGTGGATACATACCTCCAGATCGGAAAAATATTAATGGGACATAATTGATGAATAATACTATATCGGTTTTCCAGCACAGGAATGGTAATAAAATAACGAAAATGTCAGCATTGTACGCGCTTTTATTAGGTATAAATTCATTGTGAGAAATATTTCTTCGTTTTACGGTCCGAAAAGGAAAGTTTGAATTAATGTTTAAGGTAATTATATACAATCTGTATTTATTTTCGTAGCAACATTTTCGCATCTTACTTCCATCTTGAAGGAAAACTCGATTGATCAAAAGAATTAATTTTTCTTTCTAAAAAAATCTTTATTTACTTAAAGCTATGCAAACCTGACAGTGAAATTATTGTTAACCGTTTTAAATCCCTTTTAACTGAATGATTACATATGGTAATTGCAAGATGGAGAACGTTCGCCTGAAAAAAAAAAATCGATTAATTTAATTCTGGACTGCGTATCCAACCCGCGTCTTATGTAAGTGAAGAATCATAAAAAAACTAACTTAGTCCACAACCCGAAGATTGGTTGGATCCTTCCGAACGTGGCATACTGAGCCATTGTGTCAGATACAGGATGACCAGTTCCTTTCCTCTGGGACCTTCAGTTTAACGTGGAATCCGAACCACGGAGTGACCTAGTATAGCTAATATGATCAAACATAACTCGAACCTGGGATTGCAGCAACGAACTTTTTGAAAGCAAGCGCCTTAACCACTGAGCTACCAGACCGCTCTTGGAGAATCACAGAACGTGTGTAATAAGAACCACGAACACAAGGGAAAATACACCAGATGACTGAAATTTCATAGCACCAATTCAACTTCTTACAAAAATTTAACTGCAGTTCCTAAAGTTTTCAGTTGCTTTCATCTTTAAACATTTGTACACTAGATACAAAACGTGTAACCATATTGTCATGCAGATTTACTGTTAGCTAAACGAAATTCCCTACCGAATGTACGATTTCTTGTAGGAAAAATACAGATACCGTGCAGTCAACTGAACTGACTTTGGACGCCAATTATTTTCCTGTTTTCAGTAGACAAATTAAAGTTTTGCTTTAAAGTTTTGCTTTAAAGTTTCCGAATGGCGACTGCTTGAATTGTGGTTAGGACAGAAAATGTGCTTTGCTGCTCCTACGGTACAAATTTTGTTCGTCAATTCCACAAGAAGTTATGAGTACTAGTGGCAGATAAAGATGGAAGTCACTGTGCTTGCATTACAAAAAGTCAGTACACTTGTCTGAAAACTGAATAGTGATCAATATGTTGCACGCAGCTAACACAGAAACCTCTCCTGTTAGAGAAAATCGCCAAATAAAAATAATCAGCTGTTGTCACTTACCTCGATCCGAATCTTTTCGTAAAACTCCAATATCTTGATCTCTACTCGTCATTTCACTACATCAAAAATCTATGACACACAATTCTATAGCAATAAAACAGAATAACGACCCTTTTTCCACATTGAAGAACGCAGTTGACTGGTGGTGGTTGATGTAGAACATTTTTAAATAGTGGGACTCCAGCAAGGACTGAGGGCAAGTAACGGGAAGGAATTCGGCCAATGCCCTTTTGAAGGAAGCAACCCGGCATTTGCCTGGAGTGATTTGGCGAAACCATGGAAAACCAAAATCTGGACGCCCGGACGGGGATTCGAACCCGCGTCCTCCAGAATACGAGGCCAGAGCGTTAACCGACTGGGAATTTGTGGTGAGAGGGGAACAATACAGAAAATTACGGAATATTTTTATAAAGATATGATGATGAGAACAGCTTTTGTTGTGTCACTTCACAGACAGAAACTGGTCGATATCAGAGTCTCGGTGATCTTGGAGACGTAGCCATTATCTTTGAAATGCAGACAGTGTTGTTGAAGCAGATTCTGGTGATTCCATTGCATAGTAAGACCTCTCGTTTTATTAAACATTTTATGGTTCTGGCTTCATTACCAACCTGCATGCATTTTTGGTTTGTTTCAGTTACGTGGAAACATATTTCTCCCGTTAAACATTTCTAAAAATCTCCATGTAGACTGTGCTTTAATTCTGATTATCATCAAGCTTTGCATAGTTTAGTATTAAAATTATACAGTTATTAAAATAACCGATTAAGGGAGGCAGCGGTATTTCTTTGTATAATTACAAAACCGCTGCATCTACATTTACATAAGTAACAGATTATTTCACAAAGAACATTCAGCAACCATAGATCATCATTAATACAAAAAGTAAATTATTATCTCTCTTTCTGGAGCATAAGTTCATTTTCTCTCAATAGTTCAGTTTGCGGCACCGTTATTTTCGATTAATGTTTGAAGCGTACCAATTAGGTGTACCTTCCTTTTATTCTTTAATTTTGATTTGATTAATCTTTATATAGTCTGTCAGTAAAATTATACAGTTATTTAAATAATTGATTAAGGGATGGAACCGGATTTCTACATTTACACAAGTCACAGATTTATTTAAAAAGAACATTCAACAACTATAGGTAATCTTTAATGCAAAAAATTAAATTAATATTTAACTTTCTGGAGAATAAGCGACTGTGGAAGGTTATCCATCATAAAATGTTCTTGGTGTGCACGTAATTTGTTTCAAATGTTTGTATGATTTACATCATCATCATTTGTGTATTTCTCAAAGAAAAATAAATAATTTGTTTCAAAACAAATTTGAAATGCTACAAAATCAAATAGCAATAAAAAAATACAAACAGAAATAAATTTCCAGGGTGGTGGGATCGAACTGATGACACCCCCCCCCCCCCCCACTCATCCACCCATCGCCTCAACACGCACGGCTAAACCGACATTATTAAACAAGTGGTCTTCCGTAGAGGTATAACTCATTTGGGTACAATTTTTACAGTTTTTAATCCCCGATTTCTCTTAAACGGAGGCCCACCAGACAGAACTGCTTTAGCGCGAGAAACCACTCGTGACGTGCTATTTACCAGACTTGTTCGTTCTACGATAGCGATTTCCAAACTGAAGACCTCTCCTTGCCAGCATGTACGATTTAAAATAATTATATTTATATATTTGCAAAAATAATAATAGATGGCACATCTAGAATTGACTTTGAATTAGTATGTTAATTTTCACGTCTTTAGGTGCGGCAGTTTTTTTAAAAACATGGACCACTATGTGTACATAATCCGTTGCCTAGTGTAAGGGCTAGCTTCTCTCGCCCTAATTGTTCCTTGCGAGATGTTTTATAATTTCTTAAGTGTTCTGAAATCGCCGACACCAGACTTTTATTGAAAACCGTGAGTAGTCTTGTGTAGAAGAGATTAATGTGAAGAGTGATGGACCTTGGCTTGAAATTTGATTGCCGCTGCTGCAACTTTTGCAGTGGACTTCCATCAGATAGCACTCTGCGAGAATGAGCCATTACTCATGCTCTAACTGAGAAGCGCCGCATAATAGAATTACTAAATGTTGGATAGTCCATCATTTCCAAAACCACTCCCAAAACTTATTTGCCGCAGGGCTGCCAAAATGAAGAGGATAATTAGTGGCTAAAGGCAATTTACGGGAATTCAGAGAAAGCCACGAGGCAAGTTTTGTGCTGTCGCCAAACATTGGCCGCGGTAAACGCTAGATAGATGAACATCGGATCCCTGAGGCACAGTGCGCTAACCACGGGCAAATTAAATAGACTGAACGACCGGCAATACAATAAATAAAGTCACTGGTTAAAGTGCGAGTTACATAACTATATAACTTCTTTAGATTTTTTTATTATTATTAAACATTACTTTGTAACACAACAGCTCATATATTCAGACCCTTTTAACGACCTTACGTAAATAACTTTCATTTAACTACTTTATATTATTTTTTTATCTAAAATAGGTAAATCTAAGTGATTTCAAGCAAATCGCCATTAATTCACCATTTAAGCCAAATACGGAAGAAAATATTAATTCCACGATAAATATGCAGTTAAAAGAAAAGTTATAGAAATTGAGGAAAGAATGAGGAAGAGTGAGAGAAAAGCGAGGATAAAAACTGTTTAGTTTTGTGTGAGTAAAAGATTCACCAGTGTCTTCCAGATGCCAGCAGCTTGTGTTGTTCTTACACCAAAGCGAAGTATGTTTCGAGGAAGCAGCACTGTATTGTTGAATGATAACTGGTATATATGTTTAAACATAAGCTGAAATGATGGAGCACAATTAAGATAGCAATATGCCAGCCAATGAGATGCTCTACTGTTTCACTAGTATACTGTCGCTTACTTACAGTTAGAAATGTAAATTTAGAAAATTTTAATCTAGTACGGAGTTTACGAAAATTTGTGAACGAATTTTGAATATTTCTCTCTCTTGAGGGTATAGGAACGAGTTTTAAAATGTTTCTAGAGGTTTTATTTTTTCATATTGTAATGATTTTTTAGTTTACTGTGTGCAGTTTCAGCTCGTGTTTATGCATAATGCAAGTCGGCCCATGAAACTGCTTGAGACGTATGACACATTGTACAATACGGTCGGGGATTAAGCATTCCTGCGATCAGAAACCGACCCAGCAGTTTAAAGAAACATTCGGCGGTCACCTCCAATAAAACTATCGGGACTTAACGAAAAGTTTTTCATACTATAAGACTAGAGAAATCGTTTTATTGGTCCTCAAGCCACCTCTCAACAAGTTACCACTAGATGTTGGCGCGAAAGGAAGGAGACAGATCCAGCCAGCCCGAAATTTTGAAGAAAACAGAACAGAAATTGGGTTAAACTTCTTGCGTGTCCGTCCAACGAGTATGGAGAAGAAAGGCGCCAACTCTCAAGGTTGATGTAGCGTCTTCTAGAGTCGATCCATGGCTCCGGCCTCGAGGTATCCAGGAGTTAGAAGGAGCGAGGTCCTGCCTCTTCTAGACCGGCACTTTTCAAGAAGACTCTTCATTGATGCCTTGAGTTGGGCTATACTGGTATGTAAGGCGGAGAAGAGCGATGTTAAACAGTAACTAACCGTTTGGGCACTATATCAATTATATCAATTGCTGGTCATTGCTGGCCAGTCACTGTGGTTCGCTATTGACCGCTATTGACTGCCAGCAGCACATTTCACGGCGCGGTAGGGCGCTAAAATGACATTGCGTCGCTCACAAACATTTACGGTACGGTAGAACTCCAATTATCCGAATCAATTGGGACCGGACCCCATTCGGATAATCAAAATTCGGATAATCGGATTTTTTTCCGAAAAAGGGTCTGTTTTAATTAATTATTGTATGTATGTTGTAAATGCCTTCTTTTCCAAGAGATTTTTGTTGCTTTACCACTTCAGGGGTGAAAATTTCGCCGTACCACTCGGAAAACAAAGCTGCAGTCATCCGAACTTTGGGTTGGTTTTTATAAAAGAGGGTAAGCCTTTTCGCAGTACGTTTCCGTCTTAGTTAAAAAAGCGATTGGGATAATCGGCGATTCGGATAATCGGCGATTCGGATAATCGGAGTTTGGATAATTGGAGTTCTACTGTATTACATGGACTTAACGAAACGTGTTGCAACAGATAAGACCGTAAACAAACCCTGAGATCACTCTGATCTAGAGATGAAACGGATAGCTGGCTGATCATTGTTATTTGAGGTTAGGGAAAGAAATGTCATCAGTAAAGAAAGGATCGCCTATTTGGGAATATTTTGATATATATAACGGCAGTAAGTCTTCGATTTTGAATTACTTTTCGTGGGGCATGGTTTTGACGCGAAGTTGTAATAATTTTTTTTTCTCTCTTTGTGGACCTAAAGAAAACACAATTACGTATTTTTTGTTATCTTCGACCAGTTATCTCTGCCATGACAAACCATTTGGAAGTGAAACATCAGTAAACTTTCAAAAAATGAGGAAAGCTACAGCCGCTGTCGTGCCTATACTATACTATACTGCCTTCGACATTGGAAGAAAAGCAATTGACTATATCAGATTCGATTTAAAGGAAATTACTTTGGGATGTAAACGACTCAAAAGCAAAAATCATTAACTACACAACAGGTATCTTCAGAAGTCAAACCAGAACACGGAGTTTTTGCTATGAAGCATTTCCCTGGTTCTCATCCTGGATAAATTATAGTAAGGGAGCTTCATAGTATCGCAAATCGTTGGACTATTGAACAAAATAAAATGCACTTATTCATTACAGTGGCGCCAACATGATGAAGGACGTAGGCGTGGCTGAGTATGCTTCTGAAAGATGTTTCATCTATTTGCTTCAGAGAATTTTAACTGAGCCATGAAGATCCAGCCTGAAGTGGCAGGAGTGATTGTTAGTGACAGACGTCTAGTTACGCACTTTAATCGTTTGTGCATAGCTCAAGAAAAATTGCTGATGATTCAAAAAGAAAAATTTACCCGTCCATCAGCTGACGACAGATATCAGCACGAGATGGAATTCGTTTTTTTTATACAGGGTGTTACAAAAAGGTACGGCCAAACTTTCAGGAAACATTCCTCACACACAAACAAAAAGAATATGTTATGTGGACATGTGTCCGGAAACGCTTACTTTCCATGTTAGAGCTCATTTTAGTTTCGTTCCCATGGCCCCCACGCTCTCCTGACCTCAACCCTCTTGACTTCCATTTATGAGGGCATTTGAAAGCCCTTGTCTACGCAACCCCGGTACCGAATGTAGAGACTCTTCGTCCAGGGCTGCATCAGCGCATCAGGGATTCCATGCGACGGAGGTTGGATGCATGTATCCTCGCTAACGGTGGACATTTTGAATATTTCCTGTAAAAAAGTGTTTGAAATCACGCTGGTACGTTCTGTTGCTGTGTGTTTCCATTCCATGTTTAATGTGATTTGAAGAGAAGTAATAAAATGAGCTCTAACATGGAAAGTAAGCGTTTCCGGACACATGTCCACATAACATATTTTCTTTGTTTGTGTGTGAGGAATGTTTCCTGAAAGTTTGGCTGTACCTTTTTGTAACACCCTGTATAATAGGGTTCCTGTTGGAACAAAAAAGCATTATAACGCTATAAGTGGCTTATCGCGGAATACACACTAATTTGACAAGTCAACAGTGGTGTTTGATGGTAATGTGTGTTAACCTAGTGAAGCCCTTTGAAGAATAACAAAACTAACAAGTTCTGGTCACTACTGCAAGTCTGAAGTAATATCACCATTTTATGCACTAAAAAATATTTAGATAACGATGAGAAAACAAAAAAGAACTCCATGACTTACTATATATGAGAGCGTCTCAGAAAACTGAATTAAAAAGTCGTTTCGGCTTCTAAAGTGAAGATTCAAACTACTTGATTGCAACTTTCCTACAGCCATGATCCAAGCCAAACTATTTGGGGTTTGCTGAAGTTCATCAGAAGATTCTATTGGAATCCATAAAAATGTCTTTCGAGGAATCTTCCACCAGCAGCAGTTGAAAAAGGGACCAGACAGAATCAACTGTGACTCACGAAGCTCATGACAGGTTTTGGAATTATTTTAAGGAGATAGCCAGTATCACGATCAAGAAAAAAAAAAAAAGAGAATTGCTAGCGAGATTGACTTTTATTTATTTAATTGATTGGAAGCATGACATATATTTGGAGGTCAGCTAAAGCGACACAGTACCTGAATATAACAAAATTTGCTAGAATTTACTTTTTAACTGCTTGAAGTAGTGTATATAGCGAAAGACTTTTCTGTGAACTTGGCCTTGTTTACGAGGACGAAAAAAAAATACTATTTACCTCCTATTACAGAGAAATTGGTGTTCATTCAGTACAATAATTAATGTTTTATGTTAAAAACAATAGTAAACGGTATTTTGATTTGAAGACATAGTGGTTTTATTTGTGCTTGGATTTATTACATAAATAGCATTTGTGAATTTAAAGAAAATTTTATGAAATTTTCATAATTTGGCCTACTATCCGTTATCCGGCCGGATAGTTAATATTGGCCGGATACTGGATAGTTGCCAGATATCCGTTTCATCTCTACTCTTAACTCTCAATGACATACTCAATTGACTAATTGAGTATGTCATTGATTCATTCAAATGCGTGTCATTTCTAACAATGCTCATGTCGACAAGTAAAGAGGAATCAGTTAATCATCAATAAATTCTATAACTTCGAACCCATTTATATTCTTCCTAATTATCACGAGCTACATATTATATGAACTGATGACTGTGAAATAAAATAAAATTTGCCAGTTAATAGCATATGGTAAAAAAGTTACATCAACGTTTCATAACATCAGTTGTACATTACAATAGTGATGGAAATCAATAACGGAAACGAATTTGACACACTTATATAAACTGTATATACAAAGTCTTCAAACATTAATTGTTCTGAACCTTTATAAATCGTTGCCATCTAAGGACTACGAAAAGTAATCCTGTGTATTCGTCTTGATGATTCTTTTCTTCACTTCCAATAGTTTTTAATCCTTTCATTTTTCTGTTTCTTCCTGTTTTGGGTCCGGATAAAACTACCTTTCCGTTGCTCCTTCACCTGGAAATTTGTGAAATTTTGCATCAATCTTCTGATAGTTGCTCTGTCTTGTATTATATCTTCTTTTTATATATATATATTTCAGTCTTATTCCAGGTAATATCTGCTCTTTCTCGTTAAACTACGAAATTTCAGTTATCACACCCATGTTTATTAGAGCAGAAACAGCGTTTTATTGCATGTCTAAACACAGAGCTAAACATTTATGACTGAGAAGACATTTGTTTTATGTGGTAATGTTTACGTGCCTTCTTTGGAACATTACAACGAAAAGGGGGGAGGGGGACGGTAACGGTCTCGCATCCCGGAGTACTCGGGTTCGAATCCCCGTCTGGTCATCCAGATGTGTGTTTTCCATGGTTTCCCCAAATCACTCCAGGGAAATAGCGGGACAGTTCCTCTTAAAGGCCACGGCCCAATTCCTGATAGTTTCTTGCCCCCAAATCTTTTAATTCTTTGCCACCTTTAATTACCTAAACGTCGACCAAGCGTAAAATCAACTTTACTTACAACTAGCAGTAATTTCGTTTGGTTTTTTCACGAAAAAATGGAAAAATTGCAGCATATTGACTGAATCATGTGATCACATCACAAAAACATTAAATATGAAATACTGCCTGTACGTTTTGAAGTTTTAATAGCAATTTTAAGCAATAAATAGTAGAAGCCCTCGCATTCATCAGTTAGATAGAAATAACTTTGTTCCGTAAACGTAACAGGACCAATTGTAGTCAATGCAAATTAAGTTTTGTAGAACGAAAATGTGTAAGAAAATGGAGAAACCTCCCGGCAAGAAAGTATTCTTCTTTCTCGGTGGATCTGTCCCTGGTGTTCGCTTCTTGATCGATATTTCCCATTCGTTGCAGAGCGGGTAGGCCACACCGGTTTCCTCGAATTTAATCAGAAAAGTAACGTCACGCCACCGCGGCCAAAAGTGAGTTACATTTAATTAAACCACAAATAATGGAGCTCTTTGCGAAATGAATCGGAACATCAGGCTGATCATTCACGAAACCTAGTAAGGGAAGGCCGGTGTGTTCGAGACTGTTGCTTGATTCAATCCATTAGGCCTATTATCCCCTATCAACCGCAATGGAAGCACACAGGTATGACAATTATGGATGTCCTACTCGTTTTTTCTCACAATCTGCAATTTGGTTGCGATCGATATCAGTAACAGAGCTCAGTATCTTAAATAGCGATAAAATATTTGTTACTTTTACTTAGTTTCCTATTTACATCGTGACCCTATATTTAGAAACCAATTTTGGCTCTTATATTTAGAATATTATGCATGCGAGTGTAATTAATTCTTTATGAATCCTGGAATAGTGAACTCCCAATAAAATCCAGGAAGACGTTTATTTAAGCAGGTAAACACATTTTTTTAAAATAATTGATTATCTCTAGCTTTTTACAAGTGCCGCAATTTTAGTTTTAAAAAATATCTGCAATGCATAGATTTTTCCTGGTTTCATTTATTTATATTTATAAACTTACGGTCAGATTACTATGTATGTAGAAAGCAAGTCTACCTCAGCTTGTGTAAGCAGGATATCGTCTTCAAACAACACCTAATGTCACCGTCTTCATCATACTTTTTAACTGTTCTCTCTAAACGTTCATCTAATTATACGTAGCTTTTTCCTCTTTTCTTAAGTAGATTCAGTTCCGATCTCACGTACATACGCGCGGAGTTTTCTGTTTCATCCTTCAGATAAACTATCATCATCATTCTCCAGCCATTTTTCGGTGAAGTATTCAAAGAACTGAGACAATTTCTGATTTGCAGGGGCCTGTGAATGCATTTCGATCCAGCCTTCTAAGGCCCTAGGTAGTCTCCCAGGACAGTTATAACAACCCCGCCTAGCGCGCTCGAGTTATATAATATTCCTCTGTGTGCTTTTTTCCTTGTATCCGTCCATTCAATCACACTGTAGTTTTTTTTTTTTTTTGTGTCTACGGTTTGACTGACGACAGAAAGACATCGTTAACCGGGAAAGCATTGGTCCCAGGTTGTGGGGAAGGTTGTGCGCGGGAGCGAATCTCCTACCAGTTTGTTAGTTTGGTTGACATGATCGGTGTTTCATAATCAGGTTTTTCCTACCCGATACGTTGTTTCCCTATTGGTAGTCAAGTATTTTCTTTGGCCACCTTAATCTGCCATTATAGGTGGGTTCAGCTCCCAGTGCAGAGATTAAAGGGTGATTTGATTTCTGAGCATTTCCGTAGAACTGCGTAGCCAGTTGTTGGAATCTGACTCGAAGTTTGGGCAATCCGCTCAGTCGATGGAGGTCATCTGTCCTTGTGTCCCTAGGTAGGTGATGAGCGAATCTGATGGCCCTATTTTGAATCGTTTGTAGTAGCTGAAGGTACACGAGCGCCGCATTACCCCATACGACCGCAGCGTACTCCAATATTGGTCTAACTAGGGCGGTGTATAGTCGGATTCCTAGTTCCGGTCTTAGCTTAGATGTTGGGTTGAGAACTGGGTAGAGTAAGCCTAGTCTCCCGGATGCTTTGCCACGAACATTGGTGACGTGTGGTTTCCACGTCATCCCTCTATCTAGTATGACCCCGAGATATGTTACCGTCTTCGTCCAGCTTATATTTTTCCCGAAGAGAGTCAAAGGAGGTAATTGTGGAATTTTCTTCCTCGTTATGACAATTGCCTGGCTTTTGGATGCGTTGTGAGCGAGCCTCCATTTGGTGCCCCATTGCTGGATGTTGTCGCAGGCCTGCTATAGCCTTCTGCGTAAGAGGTTAGCATTAAGGCTCTTCACATAATAGGTGGTTTCATCAGCATATAGGGCTTTCTTCACGCGGTCTGTGTATGGAATGTGCGCCGTGTACAAGCTGTACAGGACTGGGCCGATAACTGACCCTTGTGGGACCCCAGCCGAGATGTTCTTTATTGCTGAGATTCTACCTTCCATCACAACTCTGAAAGTCCTGCCCTCGAGGTAGTTTTTCAGAAGCTTAACATGTGAGAGTGGTACTCCCTGTGTGAGCAGCTTGTAAATGAGGCCCTGATGCCAGACCGAATCAAAGGCACGGCTGACATCAAGCAGAACTGCGCCGAAGTATTCCCGACGCTCGAAGGCAGAGAAGGCCTCTTCTGTGAGACGGAGCAGCTGCTGAGGTGTTGAGTGATGTCTGCGAAAACCAAACTGTTCGTCAGGCAACAGCCCCTCACTGTCGATTACGGCGCGTAGTCTCTTAAGGTAGAGTCGCTCAAAAACTTTGGAAAGCGTCGGGAGAAGACTAACTGGTCTATAGGATTTGGGGGATCTTCTGTCCTTGCCCGCCTTCGGAATAGATATGATGTCAGCATGCTTCCAAGTGGTTGGATATTCGCCCTTATTTAGAATTTCATTGAAGGCGTCTGTTATAAACTGAACGGCGATTGGGGGCAGTTGACGAAGGATACCTACACCGATGCCATCGTGTCCTGCGGCTCTCTATACTATGAGGCTCGAGAGCATTGACGTCGACTGCGTTCTGAAGGTGGACTTCTCTGGAACCGGCCTCTTAGTGAGCCACACTGGCGTGGGATACGCAAAGACCACCAGCAGTCACTCAAAGGACAGCCTCTCCTGGGTACGCAGACGTTTCTTCTACGTTTGATGTCAGTCGTTTTCGAAGGTCTGCTGCTGTGTTATCACCAAATCTGGTTGAAAATCTAGCTTTTAATTTAACTTTTCCTTAAATTTCTTCATTTGAATTTTTATTGGTAGGATATTCATCAGCTTCTATCGATGAGATGGTCGATGCTAGATGAAAAGAAAGATTCCAAGCCTGGATAAAGTTTGATTTTCTGGAAAGTTTCAGGTAGTAGGAGATAGATATGCCAACAAGTGACCAATGCAGCAGACAGCGTTAGTATAATTCAAATACAATAAAAACATGTGAAGTACCTGGCCATCTGCTTAAGAATTAGGAAGTTGTCTCATTTCTCTAAAAAACTGATTATATACGACGAATGGCTTTTAAATCTCAAATTTAGTATCCCTATTTATACTCACAATGAATTGTTAACTTCTCATTTAATAATTTGTTTTTATGGTTTTGCTATAAGTTACAGTTTCAAGTTGTGGTTTATTCGCTTTGGTATTTGTTTGAATAATTTTATGTTTAGTCTGCTCCTTGTAATTGTATCAGGGTGAATGTATACCACGTCATACACAGGTTGATGTTTAATTTTGGTATTACAAGGAACGGAAATGAATGACTTAGATGCTAACGTCTAGCCAGAAATTATAATAAATATACATGCCAATATCTTATATTCTGTATGTATCAAGAAATAGAGGTAAATGACGAAATCTCCATTATCTTTTCAGTCAACATTATAGTGCATATATTACAATATTACGAATATTAGACGCTGACTACAATTTTTTCGCCTTGGAGACACCAAACTTAGATAGATAAACATGTTAACATAGTATTTAAATGCATCTCAATATCTTAAATTCTATTATGATGCCTGATTATAATTAATTTACTTGTGAATCAAAAAGTGTGTTCAATTACTTCATATTCCGCGGACTTATTAACAAGTAACGCCATCGTTAAACTGATGAAATTAAATACCCGCTAACGGAATATGTTACTATTTGAATCCACATTTTGTCACCAAGATATTTTTAGACGAGTTTTCATTTTAACTTAAATAAACAGATAATCCAAGAGCGTCGTTAGTGCTGGCCGTAAATCACAGAGCGTGCTAATGACCACAGCGTCTTGCAAAACAGCAGAGGCGCGGTACTGTAAAGATAACATCGCTCGCAAATGGCTATTAGGGTGTTTTTGATTGACAAATGCAAAAGGGAATAAAATGTAACTTTAGAGCTAAGCAGGTCCACAAAACGAAAGCTTAACAAACGAAACATAATAACGGTAAACAGCATCTACACTGCAGAATTCTGTAGTACATGGGAATAATTATTATTAATTGCGATCGGACCGTATCGGATCACTCAAAGTTTTGATTCTCGTTTGGACAAAGTTTTCACAGGGATCTCAGTATCTGGAGCTTAAATGCTTTATGCCTTCAATTCGTCTAACAATGTTCTGTGTGATCAGTGTGTTTTGGTTTGTGAAATGTTTAGTTTTTGAGGTGGCGTTTGGGGACTATCGCAGCATTCGACTAGCTGACAGCAAAAACCGCCTAAAAACCTCATCTGGACTCCAGCCTTGTCCCGTTGCACCTCAGCGATCCAGTTGTGACAGCCCTCAGTTCCAGCCCCTTAATGGAATTTTATTTTAAGAACTATGTATAGCATGATGGGAGTTGATTAACAGTGGATTTGCATATTTTTCGTGTGATGTAAATGATATGTAATGCGATCAAGGACTGTATTATGTATGTAACATTGATTAAAAGCTTGTAATTGTAAGTGCTGATGTGCGCTATGACGTTTCGAGGACGATTCTGAACTGCTTGGACTGGTTTATGTTGATAATTTTGTGTGTAAATATCAGTTATTTTCATTTCCTGGTTTTTAATGATGATTGTAAATGTTTTGGTAATAATTCTGATTGTTTTAATGTGGTTTTAACTGTCAGCTGCATTGTAAACGGTCGTGAAACATCGGTTGGCTTTCTTTCTGTTATTCTTGATGTTTGCACAGCGTCTATTTAAATGAGCGCCAGAGACTAGCAGTTAGTTAGATCTGCCGATTATTTACTGTTTCCAGTATTCAGTCACTTTATTATCTTTGGACGAGTTTATTGTGCCTTATCCACGTGTAATTTAATATGAAGCTCACGGGGAAATAAATATGAAGTGAAAAGTGATTCGTTGGTGTTTCATTTCATAGAACTATTTAATCCATTCAAAGCAGTAGTTATTTAACCTTTAAGGAAAGGTATAACGCTCTGGTGACCAACGACAATGAACTGTTAATTGGTCAACAAAGTGATTAATGGAAATGGTCATTAATTGACGACGGGACGAATAAGTTAATTAACGAAGAGCGTATCACAGTGTGGTGGCACACTGATGCGCGAAGCCACACTGGCGGGTCACACGGGGATAATAATAAAAAAGGGAATGCTTTGTATTCCTGTACTGTATACTGGCAAGAGTGATATAATTCTGAAATGTTAACAATAACAGACTTCATTTTTACATCGTCATATCTTTTTTAATTTTTTTTTTTTTTTTTTTTTTTTTTTAACTTGTGGCTTTACGCCTTGTTGACATCGAGGTCATTAGAGGCCGGAAAGGACTGGGGACAAGGAACGGGAAGGAATTGTGCCATGGCCTTTTGAAGGAAAAATTTCGGCATTCGCCTGGAGTGATTTCGGGAAACCAAAGAAAAACCGATATCTGGATGCTCGGACGGGGATTCGAACCGCCATCCTCCCGAATGCGAGGCCAGAATGCTAACCGTTAACCCACCACGCTGTGCCGTGCAGTTTCGGGGCATTCGTTTGTAGTCTCGTGACTAGTGTGAAATCGTTTCTGAAGTGATTACGGTCGCACGACAGGAATCAAGAGACTGTGAACGCGGATTGGTTACTGGCGCTGGACGTATGGGGCATCTCTTTTCAAATACATCCCTGAATCCAAAATTCATCAATCCACAATGTCAAGAATGTGCTGTGAGTTATGTAATCGAGCCGTAAAAGAGTTTTTTTTTTTCAGGTGATATAATAGTATACAATAGGATAAAAACAGGTGAAGACTGAACAGCTGCAGGTTGACTTGCCTAGAATATCTAAATGGGTAGGTCAGCATGAATTAAGATAGATGCCAAGAAGAGTCAGCTTATTACGTACACAGATAAAAACTAAAGATTAATTATTATTATAGAGTGGGGCCAGAATTACTTGTTGAAGGCTTGAAGCGTAAATATCTTGGCATAACATTTGATAAAAACGTCAGCTAGGAAGAGCACATTGGGCAGGTGGTAGGGAAAGGTTACAAAATCCTTCATTTACTGGAGAGGGTGATGAGAGGATGTGCCAGAGAAGTTAGGGAATTGAGTAACGAAACTTTGGTCAGATGATTGCTTGAAATCGTGGTGTAGCTTGAGACCCACATTTTGGTTATCAAATACAGGAGTTGGAGGATGTGCAAAGAACAGCAGCTAGATATGGTAGTGCAAATTATCGCAGGACCCAGTTAGTAACTGGCATGATAAAGGAGCTGGATTCGGAGTCGTCGGAGAAAAGGAGGAAGGTGAAAAGAGTACTAGGAATGTCTGAGGCATATGTTGGTGGTGGGGCTTGAAAGGATATTGGTCAAAGAATTAGGAATAGTGCATAGAAGGGGAAAGGTGACCATCACCACAAGCTGACGCTCGATTTCATGCATAAGGGATTGGGAAAATTTTCTTTTGTTCTTAAGGGTGTCAGGGATTGGAAGAAAATACCAAGTAAAGAATAATTTACCAAAAACGGTTAAAGGAATTTAAAATAAAAATTTGTAAATCGGAAACGTAAATGGGGCAGGAATTTAACACTCCAATTATAAAAGAAAAGTTTTTTAAAAAAAAGGGGTAATTAGGTGACTAGGGGAACTGCCACCGGAGCGTTAGCTCCAATGCAATTAGAAATTAATAACAATAGTAATTTCCGGCATTATCTCCCACCATGGACAACGGTTTCAAATAAGCACACATTTCCATTTCATTGCACCTTACTATCGTTTGTCTATTGATGAATGTTACATCGCTTAAAATTTGCCATTATGCTTGTGTCATTGCTTGTGGTTGCTTTGTATTATTACGTTTTTGATGGTATAAATGTCTATTTCTACTGTTCTATACCGAACTGGAACGACTTGTCTCCAATTGCTGGTCGATGGCATGGACCTTTTTCTCTTTTCATTAGCGAACGAATGTGGCTCCACCACCTTCAAAAATTATGTCGTTCCCAACTTGTTCTTATTGTTAGCAGAGCGAGCGGGCCGAGTAATTCAACTTTAGGAATTAAGCAACTTTTCACTGCAGGTGGACGCTTGGCGCTATTAGCTCGCCAGTAACTAGCAGGAGACATTAAATAAACAACGCAGCTGTAACTGAACGCGCGGTAAAACAGAGAGGCGATCGATCCAATTCTGCTAACACACTAACAAGCCGCACAACGTAACCAACTGAGGCGTAACGCAAACACTATTTATTTTTTACTCGTGTCGTAGCCTGCTTTCATTGCTACGACAGTATATTACGATATTTTTACCCACGATTTTATTACACTCAGGATAAAACAGTTAATTCAAGCCGAGAGTGGTGATGAGCAGTAACACTAGGGCCTCTCATCCCGAGTGTACGCGGGCTAGAAACCCGGGCAACTAGAGTTCAGTTTTCTATGATTTCCCGAAATAATTCCAGACAAATACCGGGATAGTTCCTGCAAACGGTCATAGCTGAATTCCTTCCAGTTCCTTGCCACAGTCCTTTCCCGAACCTGATGACCTATACGTCGACGAGGTGCGTAAACCTAAGCATGTATATAAAGACTAGCTGTATCCGTGACTTTGTCCACGTGAAATTTGTGCTGTTAATTCACAAATAAGTTATCAAAGAAATTTTGGATATTGCCAGTAACTTAGCTCATGTAGGATGCTAATGTATGGACCTCCCGCTTATGTCATAGTTAACACAAGGCCACTGTGACAAAGAAACTAATACGATGTGGGAATTGCGTTCAACAATTAAAAATTACTAATTTGTAGAAACTTTTATTTTAATTTCTCAGCTTTTCAACCTCACATCAAAATGTAAGATTCCCTATTTTACCCACAGAATACTAGCACAATACCCGACATTGCCTCGGATTATTGAGTTCATTTATGGCTCTGGAATCTTTAGTCGCCCAGTGAGAAACACGTATACAAAGTTTCATCAAAATCGCCTAAGCCGATTCCGTAACATAATAAAAAGTAGACTCACCCTCATTGAACCCAGTTGGTGACATGTTGGGGTTGATTTACACACACAGTATATTTAGACGTAAACATTTCTAAAGATATAATTGTAAGGGCCCAATAATGATAATATTATTAACAGTGAATACTAACCAGAAATAAAACACCAAATAAAAAATATTGCTCTGAGTGGCTTCAAATAAACTATGAACTATTACTACGAGCTGCAAAATACCCGAAGTGTCACAATATAATGAAGTCGTTTGAAAGCATGGAGCGAGCGTAGCGTGTGAGTGGTTAACGTTCTGGCCTCGCATTCGGGAGGACGTCGGTTAGAATCCCCTTCCGGGCTTGCAGATTAGGGTTTTCCATGGTTTCTTTTTTTTTCCATGGTTTCCCAAAATCATTCCAGGTGAATGCCGAAATGCTTCCTTCAAAAGACCATGGCCAAATTCTTCCCGTTCCTTGTCCCCAGTCCCATCCCGCCTCTAATGACCTTGAGCTATAAGTAAAAAAATTGAAAGCATAAGTTGAATTTTCGAATTTTCCTGAAAAATAATTTCTATCGTTTGCTCACATCCAATATCAACGATGCTAAAGGTTCAGGCGATACATTCGTTCAGGCAGTAAAACTTTTTCCATCTGTACAAGTTTCACTAATTGTATACTTTATTAAAGTTTGCAATGTGACTGTAGCGCTACTGACTGAGGAAAGCCACTATGACCGAACAGCATATCAAATCTGCCGTTTTAATATTTTTAATACTCTTATTTAATAAATTACAACCTCACTATAATTATTTATTTAGCATTCACGACACAGAAAGACCTAGTAAGAATCTCATATGTTGAAAACAATTTCGTTAACTACGCGCTAGGATAATCTCTGGTCCAGAGACCATAACTGATATAATGTAACTACCGCTTTCTGCGTTGCTGTCATGTTTATGTAAATAAAATATTACTTAAATATGTTACATTTAATGTATTCCGTTTTATTGTATTGCATATACTAAAAAAAAAGGAAAAGAATCATGTCATTGGTAAGGTTGCTTCCTAAATGCAGAATATGAAATCGCGGTCAGTATAACCTAATTTTAAATACAGGAATCATGCTTTGGCACCACATGTTGCGGAAAAAAAATAAAAACCTTTCGCGCCACCTCAAAAACATTTCCTGTGAATGTGGCCTGTATTGGTCCAGTGGTTTCCCGTGATGATGCGGTTTACGCACACCTAGGATTTTATATAAAAAGATATATGTGAGTGTGATTTTGAAACTTAACGTTCCTGATGAGTCCTTTAGTTCTGTTCTAAGATTATATGTACTATCAACCTCTAACTCCAGCAGCTAAGCCAGTCTACGTGGTGACAATCAGCTTGTGACAGCTAGAAGAGACCTGATACCTGACGAAGACAGCAGAGCTAGCTGTCGAAACGTCATGTTTATACAAAACCATCCGGCTGGACACCCGAGAGGATTACATTAACTTGTATATTGTAAGTACACTAATGTTTTTTTAAGCCATAATTTGTAATAGAGCATTCAAGTTGGACTGTGGATAAAAAACAGTGTATTACCTCAACTGCCTCTTACAAAATAATACCTATTGATCAATTACAAACAATGTTCTTATAAAGGCTGAAAATTATATATAATTTCAAAGATTTTTGTTAACACACACAATCTCACTTTTACATTCTGTGCCGTATTAAATTAGAATGTGCAGCAGAATCCGCGGAGATATGGGTGTCAGCTAAACAATTTTGGCTATCTTCAAGTTAAGCATCTAAGAGGTTGGCAACGTTCTTCAAGCACAAGTCTTCTTGTTAAGTAACCCATACTTAAAGCCAATTATGCCTTTGTTGGGACTCACTGCAAGAAACTTTACATTATACATTACGTCGGTATTCAAAAACTTATGTATTAAGAATTTACAGTCGTAAGCGTCAGAATTTCAACAAGCGAAGTTGCTATTTCTTGTTTAGAATGAACGTTAATTCGATTAGCATTAAAAGAGGTTTTAAGGTGAGACCTCTGTTAATAGATATTAGAGATGGATCAGATGTCGGAACATTTATATTTCTGTTGTTTACATTTAATATTGGTTGTGAAATGATTGATTTTTAGGTTAGCATATGATGTATTTATGGTTTATTCACAGTAGATCATACAGATAAGTGACTGCACTCAGTGTTTTATAGGTAATATAGCAGAGTGGTAGCAGAACAGTGTGCTTACTGAACAGTCCCCGAGTAAGTAATTTACCGGTCAGCGCGCTTTCCACTAGCGTTCTCTATTTCCATTTGCCCTCCACCGTATATCTTTAGGATTAAATTTCCATAATACACGTAGTCGCGTGAAACATCGGGACTGCTGCGCGAGTTAATATTTCACATTGCTGCTTGTGCTGCTTGTTCTAGCGTACAATCTAGACGCACGCTTCCGATAGAGGGGAGAACATAGGGGATGGAGGTAAGGACTATAACGAGATCAACAACAGCGTCAGACAATGGGCGTGGGAGACATGAAGGACGGAACCAATTGACGCCCCGAAAGGAAGCGGAAGAATGGTCTACCGTAGCGGATGTAACAGAGGATGTGTTTAAATCAGTCTCTAGCAATCTGGGGATTATCGTAAGGGCTATAGACTGCCCTAAAGGGAGTATTCACTAAATTGTCCTCGATTATGGAGGGGTAAACTGGAAGTGATCAATGATTATGCTCAGTTTGAGTCCATTCTAGCTAAAATACTGTGTTTTTTTTTTTTACAAAATTAGTATTTTTTTTGGCTTTACCACAAGTCGAAGTCATTAGCGGAGGGATAGGACTGGCGGCCAGAAATAGTAAGGAATTCGGCCAAGGCTTTTTGAATGAACCATCCTGGCATTCGCCTGGAATGATTTCGGAAAACCATGGAAAACCGAAATCTGTATGGCCGGACAGGGATTCGAACCCGCCTTCTGAATGCGACGCCGGTTATTTGTTGAAGTCTGTATTACTTAGAAGATGTTGCATTTATAAACACGTCCCATTCATCTGCAAGAAAATTTCAAAAACCTCTCTTAAATCTAGGGATTATCTCATTTAGCCAGACAATGATTAAAATTCCTGCAGAGAGTTGGGAATCTTGCCTGTAGGGAGTGCGTGCAACGCTTCTACTATGACAAAATTCTAAAGTATACGTATGTCTGACGAAGCGTTTCTATAAATATTCACAAATAATATGAGTCTCGATTTTATCAGTTCACCACAAGCATGCATTTTCAAACTGACAAATATAATGTCCTTCGGTAGTTACTAAAGATGATGTAGTTTCCGTACAATATTTAGGAGTTAAAAACTCTGTCGTCTGAGCACGCCGAAAGGTCGGAACATCAGCACTTTACTTTCAGAATGCGACGGAGATTTTGATCGTCTGAACATTGTGTGAAAACTACGCCGTTTTTAGTCGGCTAGTTACCCGATATATATACATCGGTCATGAGACACTAGATCTTAAATTAAATGCTATCTTGAACATACATTGAAGAAACTTGTCAGAAAATGATTTGTGTTATAGTGTGCTTTATGTATCTCAGCTTTAATCTAACCATACCTGTTAGTAATAATTTTCTCATATGCTTCTTCAGCCTTCACTAGTATTAATTTGTGCCTGTGCCGTTTTACCTATAATTTATCAGTTACACGTCAATATTATTCTCGGGAGGAAGCAGGTTTGAATCCCCGTCCGGGCATCCAGATTTGCGTTTTCCATGGTTTCCCCAAATCACTCCAGGCGAATGCGGGGATGCTTCCTTCAAAAAGGTCATGGCCGAATTCCTCCAGTTCTTTGTTCCCAGTCCCATCCCGCCTCTAATGTCCTTAGCCGTCGACGAGGCGTAAAACAATACATAAAAAATTAGTATTATTAAGAATTCACTTAGCGTTTTAATTATTAATTTAATAAACTGTGCATTAAGTATTGTAAACGGTTTATTTATGCAGGGTGTAATTTACATATTTTCAACACCACGTGTAATATAAGAGAGAGCTTTTCAGCCCTAAGCTTAAGCTTAAAAAACCGGGAAGTGCACCACTTTCGATACCTGCCAGAAATTGGTACTAACCTGTTGAAATTTACATCAGTCGTTTCGTAAACATGTCCTCTTCACGTTTTGCGATCATACATTGCGGAAAAGTCGCCAGGAATTCAATTACAAATGCCGAAATATGACATGACGTACAGCAGAAAAAAATCAGTGATAGTCTGTTAAAATGTTGATTTAATCCTTTGTTGTAATGTTTTCATGCCTTTTCAGCTCTACTCCTTTGTAAAAATTCGCACAAAATTGACAAACACGGAATATTTATCCGAGTTGTAATACGGTGATGACCGCCATCTTACATAGCAACGAGCAACCAGAGATAATCGATTGCTTCCATTGTAAACAAATACGCCTTTGTGTGTTGGATGCCTCATAGCCTAAATTTCGTAATTTTTTATCACTTGGTCCAGGCCGTATTTCAACGTAACCACTATTTCTATGACAAAACTAAACTGTTTAGGTTGAAATGATCGCTATACCGATAATTTTTATGTTATTTTAGCAGTGCTGAAAGCATTTAGCAGTTGCTCAACCTTTCATATTTCGGCATTTTTAATTAAATTCCTGGCGACTTTTCCGCAATGTATAATCGCAAAACGTAAAGAGGACATGTTGACGAAGCGACTGATGTAAATTTCAACAGGTTAGTACCAGTTTCTGGCAGGTACCGAAAGTGGTGCAGTTCCCAAAAAACCTTTATAAATAATAATGACCATAATTGGAAAGTTGTCAAAAGCGGACGTTGGTTTGTCAGATTTTCGGTTTCAAATATCATAATTTCTCTGTAGAAAGAATGAATAATAGAGCCCGGATGTGCACGTACACAAGAATATCGCTGAAAGAAACCCGTTGATTATAAACACGAAAAAGTTAAAAAAAAAAAATCAAAATGTGAACACACTGTAACAGTATGTGTAGATATGGTTTTAGGTGAGCCTTACGGACTCAGTGTGAAGCTGTTAGATGGTTCGAGAATTGCCACAGAGAGTGTTGTGTAAACCGAGGTAGTTCACAGTTAGTGGTCGTGAACTGGAAGTGTCGTTTGAGCGACGGCGCTGTAGGAAGCGCGAGCTACTACGGCTGGGATCCCATTACGGGCGATGTTTCCACGCAGCGATACGCCGCTATCGCGTTGGCGATGCATTTCGGGAGAGATTGTTCGGTGGTATCCGTTTCCAGGGAATCTGTCAACGGGAGCACAGCCATTGTGATCCAGCGGTGCGGCGGGCGGATCTTGCTGAATAATGGAGGCAGCCGACGCGACGGGGCGGATTCTGTTTGACTCGTCGTCGGAGAAAGGGACGCGCTCTCTGTGCCCGCCGCGCTGTCGATAATTAGCCATCAGATCTTTGCCGCTGCAACCGCTATTTTTAATTGAAAACGGTAATGTCTTTAATTCCAAAAACTTTTTTTTTACTCATGCATCATACTTCAGATGTAAAAACGCAAAACAAAACCTCTACTTTGTACTGAGTTAGTGACGTATTAATTGTCAAATGCTAATACTGATGTTATAGTTCTTGTTCTCTCCCATGTAAGCATCACTCTTAGTCTTCTATCCTTTTTATTCAGAACGATGAAACTGCCGCGTATGATTGGGTAGACTGAAGTTGTCTAATTACTACACCTATTTTCCATTCCTTCGAAACTCTTTCCGCCCAAAGATTATTAATAGGATATTTAACTATTACCAATTAGTTCGCCAGCATTTAAATTAATAGGCCTGAGTTTAACAAAATGTTATTTATACTGGCATTAAAAAAGTGATATCACGCAAGTTAATTACTACAGTTTGAAATTTTTCATTATAAGCCTCCGATCACTGAAATGCTACAAGTCTGGCTGTAGGTGATTTTCCGCAGTTGCTGATCAATAGAGTTTTTCCAATCATAGCAACACAGGTAAACATGCTTTGTTTAACACACGTTGCAGCAACCAGTAAAGGCTTGTGTATAAACACTTGTCAGAATATTCAATTACAACATGAAAAACACAAGACTGTAAAAGTGCTGTATAGTGCTACATGTATATACTGATATGTAAAAGTGCATTAGGTGCTGTTCCATACCGCCATGTGAAGACCACCACTATACCTCCACCATAAGGGAAAACGAGTCTGAGGAATAAATAACATTCACAATTACAGTTGTTTTGTAGAGGGCATCTTATTTATAAAAATCCAATGAAACACTTGTAGTAACTTACATATATCTTAACTAAAATTCTATAGCAAATGCAAATATTTCTTTACACCAGACTGTCATTTTTGCAATACAAGAAATAGAGGCCTCTGTATCAGCATGCAGGCAGTGGATAAGCTATCGATGGAATTACCATCGAGTATCAGCATTGAATAACTAACAAATAAAATTCGAATCCAAGACGTATCGATTTTGTAGGTTTTCCCTACGTTTTATACTATTGGGAACACAGTTTTTATGCTTCATCCGCTTATCCCTCGAGCATCCCTTCTGGAATGTCTTTTTTTTCATTGACTGTACAAGTTTGTTGTTGTCACGTTGTTGGTGAGGAAGACCAGAGTCTGTCAGGTTAGTAACGACAACTTCGTGATTCAATATGACCATCTTTGCAGCGCTCAATCTGTCTTAAAGTTTAATTTGATTTAATTGCGTTGGAGCACACGCTCCGGTGACTAATCCCCTACTCATCTAATTACCACATTCTTATTTTATTTTCTATTTATCTTATGTAATTTGATAGTTAAATTCTTCCCGCATCTACTTTTGCAATTTACGAATTTTAATTTTGAATTCTTTCAGTGATTTTGATAAATCATTTATCGCCTCACTTAGTAATTTGCTCCAATCCCTGACATCCTTACACACAAAAGAAAATTTTCCCACTCCCTTACGCTGAAATCGAATTCCAGCTTGCAGTCATAGTCATTTTTCCCTGCCATGCACTATTCCTCATTTTTCGACCAACATCCTTCCGAGCTCCTTCCCCAACGTATGCCTTGTACATTCCCAGTACTCTCTTCACCCTCCTCCGGTCATTCAATGACTCCTTATCCAGCTCCTTTATCACATCAGTTACTTACTGGGACCTACGGTTATTTCCACAAACAAATCTAGCTGCTCTTCTTCTCCAAATTTATATATTTAATACCGAAAATGTGGGTCCCAAACTACACCACCATATTCTACTAATTTTTTGACCAAAGTTTTGTAACCCAATTCTCTAACTTCTCTGATACATCCTGTCATCACCATAGTAGCAATGAGAAAATCATACGAAGCTATTGGTTCAAACTGTTAGCAGAATTCCCTAATTGTCATAGCACCTGTATGTTATCTAATATGTTTCTTAGTGTCGTTATAGGAAATTCTTTGTTGGCCTAACAGAATCCGAAGCTTCGATTCGGAGAATTTCCCTATCTGTGAAAACCCCTTGTTTCTTTTATGTTGATGAAATGCACAAGCTTGTATGAGTAAAGAATGTTTAATGCCTATATTTCATACTAATTTTGTAGATGTAACAATATTATTGGGTAACTGATTATTTGACCTTCGACGGTTCAGTTTTTTGACAAACATCATTGCAACAGCCAAGATTTTGTTGGATAATTAGTTGCATTTTTATACAAGCTGTATGCTTGTCGTCCTTTCAGCGAATGGTTCCAAAGTTTCTAGGCTACAGAAAAACCAGTGCCTGGAATGATCAATGTAATGAATCGTGATTCACTTTAGGTGTTAAGTATAGTATCATCTGTAGAGCGATACCGGAGGCAACTTCGTTTAGAAAGGAAGACTTAGGAAGTAGTAAACTTTAACCAAAAACCACCCTCAGTATCATCCGCTCCTTGCACTGTACACTCTTTAATTGAGTGACTGAAGGACCAGTTCCCTTTAACGCATTTCAGCGAGGCACTGTTAGGGAAGCCGATACTCATTTTCAACTCCCAGCTGGCTTGACGGCTCATTATAAGGATCCGCCTTGGGAAAGGGAGATTCCCAATCCTGCTATGACTGTCATAGTCCATTATCCTGACCAGCTCTTCTGACAAGGCAGCTTTGTATATGCGTCATAACTGATTTGGATTCCACGCTATGCTGTTGTTTGCGTTTACCCGCAGGATTTTTTATTTATAACAGAGATTGAACATGCGGTAACTAAGAATCGCTCTCACTATACAACGAAACTAACATTAGAGTTCTCCCAATAAATGAATTCATATTATACGTTCAAGTTGAAATAAATATCTCGTTCTGTAGCAGCTGAACATGTAAACCGGCAGACTTGAGTCTTTTGAAGAACAACATTTAAGCCTTTTGACATATTAAAAATCCTAGTTTGTCACATACAATTTTATGTGAACATCAAAAGGGGCCGGAAATTGTAGGAAATTAATAGCGAGTTCACAATGGCAATACAGAAGTCAAACAATAGAATAACTAAACGAAAAAACTGTATTCATTTAGATTGCAACATTTCTCCACGGTTTAAACCTGGTAACTAACATGAAAAATTTCTATGTTGTTCTTACGTATAGCCGATACGTTTATCGTTACTAAAACAAAGATAAACGTTTATATATATTGAAAACAAAAAAGAATTGATACTGATAAACTTTTATAACGTTCACGTCATTATGTTATTTCAATGACTGTTCACGAGGAATTGACTTTGTTAAAATACGAGCTAATCGCTCACTTTTTTTTTTTTTTAAATCTTTGATTATGATAAGAGCGTCTATATCCAATATATTAAGAATTTATGTTTCGGTTTACGGAACTTCTTACCATACCATTTGACGGCTAAGCATTCTAAAGTCATTTCTGTATCCCAAATATCTTTGTTCCATTGTATCTAAGAGTTGCTACTAACAACATTTAGAAAAATTTTAACCTCTGCAGTTGCTCCTTTAGTCCACACATTGATTTAGACATGCTTGTATCCATTGCTGATATCTTTTAAATAACCATAAAACCAAGGAACGAGAACAGTAACGAAGAACACAACTAAAGCATTGACACGCTAAAAATTTATTTTCCCAATTTCGAAGGCTCCTAACATAGCATATAATAAATAACTGATGAGTTAAAAAGTCATTTACTGCATCCTAAATACTTTCCACTACACATAACAATTGCTGGTAAATTTAAATTGTTAACGTATATAATTAAAAATTTACCTCTGCATTTGCTTCTATAGACGACAGTTTGAATTATACATGTTCCTGAAGTAGACACATTTTAAACTTATTGGGAACCCTTTTCATAGCCCTAAAATACCATAAAGGTTAGAAAAGAACAGCAGCTGACCATGGGAGACGGATAGAAAAGTTGACAGAAGGGAACAGGCCCAAGTGGAATCATTTTCAGTCTCTGGCGTGGTCCCTTGGGGACCAATCCAGATCCAATGTCCTCCAAGTCGTGAGGCCCTAGGGGATAATGTAGAATAAGGAAGCAACTATGCACTAATAAATACTTTCGTATAAAAAAGAATTAAAAAAGAAAAGTACTTAATAAGTGATGGATTTTCCTGTCTTCCTACGACACAATAAACTTAACTACCAAATTTTAAATATGACATCATACGTGATAAAGGCCAACACAATGTATTAATATTAGGCTTTTAGCGCCACACCTTCACGTATAAGAAACTTACTGTTCTAAAAATCACGAATTTTTGTTCAGTTTATGATTAAAGCTCAACTTTTGATGAAGAACATAAATTTGACGGCCATGTTGATTTAAGGAACACGCAAGAATTTAGGTACCAGCGTTACCCATAATAGAAGTATCCTTCTCACCTAAACTAGGAATACTTACGCTTATTTATTTTATCGTGATCACATTTACATAATTTCGTTTAGAAGCAAGTACACCAAACTTGCATTAGCTGATTGTTAATTTACTTCCAGGCGTTGCGATTTTGCTAACGAGATACACGCTTCCGGCGATGGTAAGCACAGAATCTACAAAACCAGTTCACTGTTGACAGACGAGATAGTCACCGATCATGAAGACCTGTTCAGATCGACGTTTAAAACTGACAGGGTTGCCGGTGCTATGAACAGTTTTCTGGATCATCGAATTTCTTTAAATTCAAACTTTATAAGGTTTTATTTATATACTATGGGTGCAGCGTAGACAATAGGCGCTCTTACCTTATGTCTTTACGTAAAAAATGTTCAACAAATTTATTTTACCGTAAAGGACATTCTTAATTGCGCCTTCGTTGTCCCATTCACTAAACTTACAGAAGCTCGTCCATTACTGCGAACAAAATTGACTATCTTGCTTTTGTTGATTACTTTCTTGTGGTTACTTTCCTGTGTTACCTGAAAACTGCCAGAGGAAACCTTTGGTCTTTACGTGCCAGACAACTTGACGAACCTCCATACATGTTAGGCGGTGTTTCTCAGGCATTAAGGTGAATTCTTGGTTGGATTACTTTATAACCTCCAGAAAAACAAATTTTAAATGATTTAAATCGAAGTTATCACGATTAATTTTTCATCTTCTTCGATGGAAAAATCGAAATACGTATAACCTGGAAGTATCTTTCATTTCTTTGTAGACCTTACGCCGAAGCCTGTTGCACCTTTGGTTACTACAGGAGTTCTTAATGTGATTTTATTGGCATGCTCTGATATCTTGCTAACTTAACCGTATGGCACGCTTAGAAATCAATCTGCTCGATATAATAGCAGTTTTAAAACACCCTATCAACTAAAAATTAGATTTGGATTGTGCCTTATTGCATTGATTACTGCGTGTCTCAGTATTGTCTTAATCACTGTATTGTTACTTTGAATGTCCGAATGCTCTGATATTTTATGTAGCATGTAGATATATTTATAATGATTTCGCCATGTGGTATTTTAGTTAAGTTAAAACTCAAATAAGGAAATTTTTCTTTACGCCCTTTCTGACTCTAATGAATTCGAAATTACTTTCTCCAGAACTAATAAAATTTTGTATACATAAAAAGAGATTATAATCTGAATTTCCATATTAGGTCTGTCAGCAAGCATAAGATTTACGTATTTGTTAACAAACATCTGAAACTGATAAAAATATCATATAAAAAGGATGTATAAAGCACAAATGTAGAGGATTCATCTACTGGAAAAGGAAGTTGGACACACGGAAAATGACAAACAGCAGATTCTAGATAATCAAGCGCTTCCAAGCTGGGAGACAGGACGGTGGAGGAAACGTTTCCTTGAGTTTACACCAAGTTTTCAAGATTGATGACCACATAGCTTGACATTACGAATATATATCTACTTTCTGTCGTTTACCTTCTTGTCTGAAAAATATTATTTCCCACTTCTCATTTAGTTCCAAAGAAAGGTTTTCTCTTCGGATATTTCTTAATTAATGGGTAGCTAGAATATCATCACGACTAATTGCAGAGTAAATCTCGTATCCCACAGGTATTATCTTCGTTTTTGTACTTTGTTGAGAAATTTGTATTTCCTATAATTCCCTGATGATATCTAACAAATATTATACGGTGTTGTAACTTTAGGGATTAATTATTAGCTGACATGTAGTTTATGCACCAGTGGCATTTTCCATGCATAGCTGCTTTTGCAAAATGTGATTTTTTAAGTGTTTGTGATAAAATTGTCCAGTATCTCCCTCAATAATTTATTCAAGTCCCCGAAACCAATATTTTAAAATGGCATCTTTATCACTCCCATATGTTTGAAATTTTCTGTTATACTTAAGAGGTCCTAGAATTATAAGCTCGTGCATTTATTTTTAAAGGAAACAACGTAAATTGGGGATATATTGAACGATGTCCTGTGTTGTTGTATTTATTAAGTGATTACGAATGACTCCAACTGGGGTTTTAGCTCTAACTCTTTACATTGTATGATACTCTTAGGTTTGTCCTCCTTCGACATTTGCGTGAGATCCTGACATGGCTGCTTGGAATTCATACAAAAGCTATGAACTGAAGGTTTGTTTGGATTATTATGTAGCCGGGATAGGAACTTCGGAAGGTTTTCGTAGCTCGAATGTGTTTGCTACTTGTGCAATCAAGGTTTGCTTCTCTCTGTATGATAACTGTGTAACTTTCAAAGAACGCTTGAAAAGCTGCAGACTGGTATTCACTAAAAGTTACCTTAGTACTTTTTAACATCAAACTCTCCTAAAAATTTGCTTATGAAAACGTATGCTGATCGCGAATTTCCCTGTTGCTCCAGGCACTGAAGTCTCTTCGTAGATGGATTTCCATAAGAGACTATATTAAAAAAGCAAGCTGTGTGGTTATTGCCTTCCATCGTAGACACTGTTAGAAAATATGTTTGATATGTGGCTTTACATAGTAGCCCACATTAGTTACGCTAGTGGCAATAAGTTACGTGATTACAAGCGTCAATATGACTTTAGCGTGTCCTCCAGGGCAGCCTTGACATGTGTAAGCATTTCAATTGATTCAGCGGCTTTCTGGAATATGTATGAATGTGACAATGTTACAGCCTTTTTTCTCTTTCTCCTTCTAAGCTGCTGAGCTCTTGTAGACTTACGTTTAATTGGACGTAGAGGAAAGCTTCTCTCTATGAGTAGATACACTGTCTGCTTAGAAAAGCTGTAATGATCACAATATATATACTATAACTGGCTTATATTTATACGCGTAACTAGTCCGTATCTTATGAGCGCTTATGAACACTACCCTCTCGTTTACTTGAATGCCGAATTGACACCATGGTTACTCACTGAGCAAGCCGCTTCGTCTCTTTAGGAAAGCCTACTTCTCTCACCCCGCTCGGGAGGGTGGCTGGCCACTCACCCTGCAGGGGGATGTCATACGAAGTGTCGCTTCCTGTTGCCTCCACACTCAGCTGAAAGCAATGTCCGTGCCGCGCGCGGGCTCAAACAAACAATATATCCATAGCGAAAGAAAATTAAGATTTACTTCTCACAATGTCCTGAGTAGAGCTTAAAATGTTATTCGCAAATTGGAAAATCATAAAAACTACGCAATTTTTGTTTGTTATTGTTGAATTGTTATGGATTTTAATTTCATACCAATTATGCATAATAAATCATTGATGAAATAACCGTTCTGTTCGTTTCTTGATCTAAAAGCTCATCATTCACAAAATCACTTTTACCCCACGAAAATATAAATCAAAGCCGCAAGCAACCTAACTTTCGTCGTGTTTCTGGACACATTTTCTGAATTCTGGAAATAATGAGGTATATAGTAATTAGCTAACTTTACATTTATAACAGCTTTTATCGAATGAACAACTAGTTCGTCATTTATTATCATTTGAAAACTTTTCTCAAAAACTGAAACTACTTTCGCCAACAGCATCTTACGACCGAACATCAGAGTCTTCATTTCCTCTCTTTAAAAAAAACGGAGAATGGACGAACGGATGTCAAATACAGTATCGTTGTCTTTCAACTACTCTAAATAATTGTCTGATGCTTATTTGCATTATTTGTTGGTTAATATACTTCATACCACATTTTATTTTTGCTTGTTAAGCTGCCAGTTAAGCTTACGTTGCTTCGTTTGGTCATTCATGTCACCGCACTCAATTTAGTCCTTTCTGCATTTTAGTTTTCATTAAAATCCAGCAATTGCATTTCATTTAAAAGCGTTTCAGTAGTGTATTTCAATTTTCTGTAATTGGTTACAACGAATCTCGGAGTTCTGAATTTCGACACTTATTCAGCCGTCTATAATTAACAAAAAGAAAAAAAGAATGTTAGCGCCATGCTTCAGCGGACGGTATCCATTACCTGTCATGTTCTACAGCTTCGAGATTAAAATGAGTGAGAGAAAACCTGTTAAAACACAAGAAAATGAAATTTCGGTTGATTATAAACCAATAATTTAATTGATGATGCAGAAGCTGTAACAGGTGGGGTTGTTCAAAGGGGGGGTTTTATTCATTTTTTTTTATTAAAAATTAATTATCAAAATCAAAAATCTTTGACTGGCAAGAATCTTCCAACATCGGTTAGGTCTTAAAAGATCTGACATTGATTTTTTATTTTATTGCTATGGCTTCTACATCGCTAGGCCACTTTACATTTACCGTTAACATCACTCAAACAAGCAAACAACAAGCCTTGACGTTACAATACGCCGTTATTTCAAGCAAACAATATTTGAATTTATTTTTAATGTAAGTCATGAATCAGCTACTGCAAATTTAAATACCAAAATTAACAAATGGTATTGAAAATGAACAATTGTAACATTAGATATTTACAACATGGAATCGCGGGTGCCTTTAATAGTTTAATAGTCACAATAAAATTCGTACTATCACGTTTCACAAATCTTTGCCCGCTAACTCAGGGTTTTGTAAAAGAGCAAGTCTCGTAATCTCAGGACGCTTACGGAATTCAGCAGTCTCGTGTTCATTTAAATCTTTGTGTTTAAATTTCTCTTGTTGTATTGACAGGTGCGTTGTTCACTTTTTGAATACAATTACTTTATTTATAAATATCAGAATAACAATAATATCGTTTCCATTACAACTTGACAAACTACTTGAAACATTACTGGATTTGTTCTTTCTGTGTTCTGAATAATTTGAGTTCCCCCAGTTATGATCAATAAATTTATTTTATTAATATGGTGATAACTGATTTGTAAATAATTTTTGTAATCTCATTACGTTTATTTGTTTGTGACGCATGTCAACTTCATGGTATCCTCAAATAAGAACTGGTGTTTTACTGCAAGACGCTGGTTACGGCATAGAAGGCTCTGAATATGATCACAATGTAAATAATAACTTATTAGAGAATTACAATTTTAAGAGCAGTCGTTGATGTATGTCTGCTCGTGATATCGAAGTGTTTTAAATTCTGTTTTGCTCACATGCTGTGGCGGAAACGGAAAGTGCAATTTACGCAACAATTTCTCCATATAAAACAGACCAAAAGTGTGCTTTTAATTCTGATGTACCACAAACGCAGCAGTTTACACAACAGGAAAGCGTTGCCTCGTTGAATAAATTCCTTCTCGCGGTGAAGTGGTTTATTTTCATAATCCCGTACAGCTCACAACTCGCGCTCTGCTTTGCACTCGCTTGCCATTTAAACAGATTAACATCCCTCAGACCTCCAGTGCTGCACCTCGCCGTTCTTCAGGACTTCTGTTACACACAAAGGAGCTTCAGTTTAACACAACACAATATCAGAGAAGAGTATTCAGCCGGCAGCGAAGTTGTTTTTTATTATTATTTCCTTTAATTGCCGTTCAAGTTGTGGTCACAGTGGAAGTTCTCAACGTGTTACCAAGCCATAGAGCAGTGTTTCTCAACCTATGGTTCAGGTGGTCGTCAGGCAGAGTATTATAACTTTAGATACCGCATTGATAATGTGTAAGGCTATAATGGAATATAAAACTTTAAGCCCAAATATTAAAAAAAAATAATAATAATAAAAAAAATATTTCAATGACCAAGCAAAAAAAAAAAAAGAAGTTTTTCGGGATGAGGAAAAAACAGCATTGTTCTTAGAATAGTCTATTTGTTTCCATTTTGCATTAAATATAGCGAGTTCATCTAAGGATTACGTAACTGACAGTTTTCGAAGTCTTGTAATAGACGTGAGGGTCCGCGGTACATTGGAGTGGTGAAGTAAGCAAAACTAAAAGGTGTAAGATATAGTGTTTTATTTTATGAATGTAGGTCAGAGGCATAGTGTAGCATCCATTCTATATCATCATTATTATTCATTTGGTAACTAAATATTATGAGTCTGGTCAGTATGCAATTAACTTTTAATAGTTCACTACCATTTTCATAACTGTGTTTCCGTAGGGATTCAAAACATTCTTTTAGATTTCTTATGTTGTAAAGGTACAGTAAAATATGTCCCAATGTTACACACATAGGTCAAAAGTTATGCCCATCCAAATTAGTGGCCCGCAGCATTATTTTCGACAATTTACTGGTCCTAGGGTTGAAAAACGCTGCCGTAGGGGATTTTAGATTTTCTGGGGTCGTCCAGCACATCCTCTTCTAGAGATTGTGCTTAGTTTGAAAGCAATGTACCATCTATTACCGGCTTACGAGGCATGCCGTAATTTGATTTGTGTGGAGAGGGGGCGCGAGGGAAAAGAAGGGGAGGGGGTAATGTGTTGCTGTCTGTGTGCGAAATATTTTTCAAGTATATTTTTGTTTGTAAAATGTACAGTTTTCATAAGACAAAGTTTGGGCACCGTCCCAACATTCGTCTTGGAGTTGTGGAAAATTTCCCTTAAATTTCACTCTGCATAATTTGATGAATTCCTGTTTGCTTCGAAAGCATCACGTTATTGTTTTTTCTTTTCTTTAATTGAGGCTGGGCAGTGGGCATTCATAATGTAATCATTGTGTCTGTAATGGCCAGAGAGCTTAATGCAGATTCCAGGTCATAAAACAGTTGAGCTACTCCGAAGAAATTAACTGTCACAATACGCGATTCGGTAACATATTTGATCTGATCTTCTCTTTTAACAACCTAATAAATCACGTCCAGCGAACATGTAAAAAAACCATTAACGAAAGTGGTTAATAAAATATGTAAAACGTAAATAAATCGTAATGTATAAACATTGGTCGAGCAACATCATTAGCGCAAGTTTTAATTAAATTGAAATTTAGCCTAGGCCGGCATGACAATTGGTATTCGTGGTTACAGCAGAGACCATGAGTAATTTAAGTTTTTTTTTTTAAATTTTACTTTCATTAGCAACATGTTACTGAAAAGCAGTACCACGTTTTTTCAGCCGTAAAGTTCGTCGATATTTTTTTAACTATGAAACGTTACGAAAACAAACTTAATGTATTATGGCAATTAATTCGGTAGCAGTTGGTTAGCTATTGTGGACATAACCTCGAACTTCTTCTAATGATATCTCTGGTCGTTGTTAATTTGCGAGTGAAGGCTGACACGTGGCATCGTTCTTCAGCAAATAGCTGTCGAGGTGAGTGATTGAGCTTAGGAAATTACATAGTAGATAATGGCACAATACAATATGTCCAAAATATTAATAATATACATTTAGGTGAAAAAATTAGGCATACGTTAGAGGTTTTACGAATTATTTGCTACATTTTACTGATCCTCGCGTTGAGAAAAGTCGAGAAACGCTGGTGCAGACTATTACATTGTCTCACTTATTTTTTAAAAATTCTACTTATTCACGTGATTCTCTAACATTGTTATAGCCTTCTGGGTTATTATATATATAGACTGGTGTATGTACGCGACAGTTTTTTGCGTATCATCACGTGTGTAGAATATTTCCAGTTCTTAGGGGCAAAGATTATGACAGCTTGGCTTGATCTGACCAAATACGAACTTAGTTTCATCCTTAAGGTGAATAAAATCTCTTGAGCTTGAAGAACTCTGAAGTATTAATAAACATAGGTACTAAACACAGACAGGACGATCGCAATATCGTATAATTATTTCAAAGGTCGTAGACTCGAACTTGTTTACATACAAACTTGACTTGTATTTCACCCTTAAAGTTTACTCTTAAAAATTTGAAAAATTCATGTTTGCTTCGAAATCATCATGTGTTTTTTTTCTTGAGGCTGTACAAACATTCACAATGTAATATTTGGTCATAGTGCATGCAGCGGCTAGCGAATTAAATACAAATTCGAGATTATTAAACAGTTGAGCAATTCTGAAGAAATGAAATGCCAGAATACTCGATTTGGTAACATATTTGGTTTAATGTACACTTTAAGTAACCTAATAACTCTCGTACAGTAAACACGAACAAAGACCATTAAGGAAGTGCTCATTAAAATAAGTAAAAAGCAATATATCGTAAAACGTTAAGTTTGGTCAAGCAACAACATTATCAAAAGTTTTGGGTCAAGTTTATATTGCGATAAAGGGAGTGTATTAATGCGCGTGTGACAGAAGCTTTGATTTTCGAGATACAATATTAGCGAAGGCTATGGTCAGGTTGAAATCCAGCCTAGATCAGAGTGACAATTGACACTCCTTGTTACAGAATAAGGTACGAAGAATTTAGGAGGACTGCACCACTTTCGGAAGCTACGCGTAATTGGTACTAATCTGTTGAAATTTGTTTTAATTGCCTCTTCAATATGTCCTCTTCATGTTCTGTGCTCTTTTTTTATTAATAATTTAAGCTGATTTCGTAAGTGCTATGCTACTCACGTCTTTATTTCATGCGGATGTAAATAATTCCACATTTACCTGGTTGAATGCAACCTGGACCAGAATTAAAACTAATATTCGGAGGTGTAGCATAAGGTGTTTAATATCCGATATTTATTTTCTTCAATTTATATGGCACCTTATTACTGTCGTCATTAATTTAATCGCATATAAGTAGTTTCAACTGTATCACGATGTAAACTACTTCCAAAGTTTTAATTAAATTGAAATTTAGCCTATTCCGGAATGACAATTGGCATTTTAATTTAAAACTCAAGCTGACTTTCACGGATCATCTTTTCTTCTTTACTAGTTCTTTTTTTCAATGTTGTAGCTATTTCGAAGCACTAGATGTCAGACACCATGTGTGATTTTTGACGTCTGTCAGCTTGTTATGGATGAGAAAATATGAAAATGAATCTTATTACTATAGCAAGACGAAATTTTCTTCCTAATACAATTAGTAATTTTCTTTCGTAACAACTCGGTAAACAACCATTATACTCCCACACAGTAGTTAATCTAGTAATCATAGATGTCGATAGTTCTTAGACATTTTGTGGGATAATATTCCTTAGTTACAGATTCAATGGATTTTATGATATGGGACAGAGTTTCGGAAATATCGTGTTTCTAAGTTTTCGTAGCAGCTCTCATAGCAAGTGAATCGTAGCAGCATCAGGGAAAATGGGAAAGGTAACCAACTACTATGTTGTAAAATAGGGTTTGATCCCAGCACTCGGCATGTTTTTATTATTTTTTTCTCGTCATTTTAATTAATTTGAATACATCCATATTTACACATCTTCGCCAACCTAAAACTTTTTTTTTTTTTTTTTTTTTTTTTTTTTTTTTTTTTTTTTTTTGGCTTTAAGCGCCTAAGCACTATACAACCATCATCCAATTGTACATACATATATTAACATTTTACATATAGGTAAGAGAGCAATACTTGACATGATTAGTAAAATATAAAGGATAGAACAAGGTAAACTGATTAATCAGAAAGGAACATTTTTGTTTATCCCCTAAAGGGGTTTGACACATTATGTTTAATTAAACTTGCTCAGACATAATTACAAATGATACAGCGAAATATACATTATTGTTAGTTCCTTATAGTTGTTTTTTTTTGACATTACAATGAGTATTATCCTTACAATTAACTAGTTTTAGAGAGATTATTCGGTTCTTTAATTTGTTCCTGCTAGGTTGGTAAGAAGGTGACGAAATGGGTCGAGTTGGGAAGTATCAGATGGAGCTACTGGAAATTTTGAATCATCTTCATAACCATTTGCAATATCTTCTCTATGAGTGCTACTTTTTCGGGTGAGAGGGACTTTTCCTTATCCTTGGGTTGAGGAGGGTAGGGATTCTGTGTGATAGGTGTTATTGGTTTATGATGGGGTACATACATTCTTTGATAAACAGGAGGGTATTGGGACTTTTGTTCTTTTGGGGTTGCTGGCCTTTGCTTGTTGCGGCCTACGGTAGTAGTAGTATATTTCGGTTGGTTTGGAGAGAGTGCTTTACTTTGGTGACGTGACTTTTGATTTTGTTGGATAGGGATTATAGGACAGTTTTGGAATGCATTTGTTGAGGCTAAACTGAGTGGCTGCACTGCCATTGGAGAGAGCGGGGGGAATTGCTTTTCGTCGTAATACAGCGGAGCGGCGCTGGCTGCCTGCGAATATGTATGACGATGGGTGGGATACCAGTTCGGCGTGGGTGAGGCTTTATTATGGGCCGCTGCCTCACGTGCTTTTTGTTGTTGAACTATTACGGGACATATTCTGTCATTGGATAAATGAGGACCGTGACAATGCACACATTGTGGATCAGCTGTGCTGGTACACGTCTCCATAGTATGTGGGCCTCCGCACTTATTGCAACGGGGAGGGCTACGGCATTGAGTTATACGATGGCCAAAACGTAAACAATTATCACAGACGAGAATTTGTGGGACATGAGTTTCGACTGGGCAACGTGCTCCAAAGATTGCTATGTGGTCCGGAAGGGATTGTGATCTAAAGGTGATCATGCATATTGGTATCGATATTCTCCTATCTTTATTTTGGTATGAGTTCTTCTTGGTAAACCGTTTTACTGCGATAACTGGATAGGGGCTTTCTATCGCCTGTAGGATTTCTTCTTCTGACAGGGAGGTGTCTACGTCCCTGATAATACCTTGTTTGTTTATTAAAAAATTTGGAATGAATGCTTCTAGTTTTCTGTCCTTGAAAACTGTAGATTGAACCAACAAGTTAGCAGAGTCTGCTGAATTAGTTTCGATTTTTAACCTATATCTCCCGGCCGGTATGATATTGATGATGTTATGCTTATGTGTTGGGCTATGTGTATAAAGAAGTTTCCCTATTGACAGGGGGTGAAGTCTGCCAATAGTTTTATCCACACTTTCTACAAAGACGAAGTATGGACCCGTGTCTGTGCGGCTGTATCGGTTATTCTTACTTCTGTCTTTACTGGAATTTAAGTTGGGGCTTGGCACCTGGGGTATACTATTTTGGTTAGTAGGGTTCCGATTGATCGATAATATACTTTGAACTCCTTCACGATTCACGGGAATGCCTGTGATATCCATGCCCGTACCCTCGTTTAATGTTTTTTGGGTTGGATCACGGCTATCATATTGATGATCTAATTCTGCGACTGAAGTAGTTGGGTAAAACACCACTGATGACATGGAAGCTAACTCCGGGGGCACACTCACTGGATTGTTTAACGTTACAGTGGACATTTCTCGTTCGGTAGCTCAGTAGAGTTTCCCTCTATGCGAGACCGTTTAACAGTTCTTTCTTCCGAATTTACATTGTTCAACACTGCGATCGAGGGGCAGCTTGCAGAAGCAGCGTCGTTACCTGGGTAGTTGAGCGGATGAAGATGAGATGGCTGTGGCTGGATACCTTGTTGGAAGTGCATCATCGTCGGGGCTGAAGAGGCTGTTTCTGGAAAATAACACGGCTGCAGTGCCGCGTTGATTATTTGCCCCGTGTCTGGGGGCTCTTCCATGTTAGGGCACGGCCCAGGCTTTCAGGAGATGCTAAGAATTGAAGCCTATATCTTCAGGCAATTCAAATTTTATTCAAACTTCACTGCACTGACGGACTGTAAGTTCACTTGACTGTTTACGAGACTGGCTAAGCTCCGGAACACGGAAGTGATCGCTATGAGCGCAACAGCTAGACTGAACCTCAGCCTTAAAGCTAGTCATTTTTGAGGTTGTCCTGGGATATTTCATCCCTCATTCTTTTGAATCGTCTTCTCTTAACTTAGGGTTGGTCTTGTTGATGACGTGTAATTGGTTGTTCTTTGGCGCTCCGTTAGCACAAATAGACTGTTTTGGTTATCAGTGGCAGTTTCATATCCACCGGGACAACTGACCAGTGGATTGGCAGAGTGACGTGCAGCACTGTGGAATTTATGGGCATGTTACTGGAATCTTTCGATGAGCCTGGCAGTTCCAGACGCCTCGTTGACTTCAACAGTGGGGAAATGGTCGGGCAGATGTAGTGCCCGCTTCAGTGTTCTGTTCTGCAGCACCTGCAACTTTCTCAGGTGGCAATAAGCAGCGTACCTAGACGGGACAAGCTTATTCAATTACCAGCCTAATCAAGCAGCAGTAAATGCTACTTTCCCGGTTAAGTATCGCGTAAAGAGGATGGAGCCAAGCACTTCCCCTTTGCCTGGTGTCCTTGATGTGAGCTCGCCATGTCAGCTTACAATCAAATGTTACACCAAGGTAGCAAGCAATTGGAGCCCAGGGGATAGTTTTACATCCGAGATGAAGTGAGGTAGTTGCTGTCCGCGGCGTCCTAGGCGTCGCTTCAATATAATCGCTTGCGTTTAGGCAGGGTTTATACTCATCCACCACCTTCTGGCCCAGGCTACCGTCTGCTGAAGAGCTTCCTGCAATCGTCTGCTGCGGCTGGATGTAAAGTATGCCATATCGACGGCGTACAGGGCTGTCTTCACATTCTCAGTTACTGGGATGTCGGCTGTGTAGAAGGAATAAAGAACAGGACCCAGTACAGATCCCTGTGATATACCTGCATGAATGCGCCGTCATGTTGACAGGGCCTCGCCGACCCTGACACAGAAGGTGTGCCTCGACAGATAGCTGCTGATCAGTATCACGTAGGGCCCTGGAAATCCCCATTCGTACAGAGCAGACCGGTATGCCACACTAAGTCGATTGCCTGGGTGACGTTGAGCAGCATCAAACCACAATAGCTTCTCTCGTTGAAGGCCCTTGTGGCTGTCGCCACAACACGCATCAGTTACTGCGTAGTAGAGTGCTCTTTATGGAACCCAAGTTGATGATCAGGTATTACGCCTGCAACCTGGATGTAGGTGTCAATACGCTTGAGCAGAATTCGCTCGAAAACATTGCTAAGCGCGAGTAGCAGTTTGATTGGCAAGTAATGCTGGGGAAAAATTGGATCTTTTCCAGCCTTATGGACTCCGACAACAATGGCATGCTTCTATGCTCTTGGGAAAGTCTGTTTTCGCTGGATAGTATTGAAGAGTCGCGCCAAGTAGTTGATAGCTTCAGGTGGATGATTTATGAGTGCCCGATTATCCACTTGGTCGTGCACAGGTGTCTTTCGTGTATGAAGCCCAGCGATGCAGCTAGCTATCTCCTGCGGTCAAATCTCGGTGATGTCATGGACGTCGTCAGATGACAGGTATATCCGCAGTCGGCGACGTACTGCGGCGATGTGGTGGTCGTCATAGTCATCATCGACAGGCTGGAAGTTTTTCTCAAAGCTGTCGGTGAGCGCGGTAGCCTTGTCTTGAGGCAGAAATACAAGACCGCGTACGTCGTGGAGTGGTGGTATTAGCTTCCTGCGGCGTGTGAGTCGCCTAGTTTCATTCCACATGGTGCCATCATCTGGTTGCAGCATTGCAACACGTGCGGACCACTCAATGTTCTACCAGTGCTGCCTTCAGCTCTCGCTGCATCTAATTGAGGAGACGGCGAGTGTCACGGTTCCTTGTTTCCATTCCTTCGCGATCCAATTTTTGTTTCTGATCTGGGCAAGGAGGTGCGGAGGAAGCTGCCAGGAACGCTCCAGGCGTGGGTGGATCTATGGTGTGGCGAACCTTATGGCTTTATTTATGGTGTTGGTGAAGAGTCTTAGAGCAGTCTCAACGTTCCCGTCTGCTGTAACACTTTCCCTATACAGGTCCCAGTTCGTCCTCTTGTAATCTGGATTTGGTCGACTCGTTGGCTGCCATGCACCAACGTCGATTTCAAGTAATACAGGTGACTGGTCCAAAAAAAGCCTATTAAGGGGTGCTGCCGAGACAAGTCCTGTAATTCCCTTTGTGACCGCAATGTCGAGAACATCTTTCCGGCCTTCGATTTGCAGGATGGTACGTAGGTTCATCAGGTCCCTATACACATAGGTGTTGGTGGTGGCCTAGTTGTCTTAGGAGGTATCCAGCCGGATTAGCAGTTCTGCTAAGCCAGTCATGATGCTTCGCATTGAGATCTCCCCCAATGAGGATTTTACCAGGTAGTGTGATAAGGGTGGCGATGTCAGCTTCGTCGAGCTCTCTGCCTGGAGCTAGATAGGCTGCGACGACGGTCATAGCGCCTGAAGATGTTTTCATTTGAAACGCGATAGCTTCTACCTGCTGAAGTGGAGGAAGAGGGACTTAGCAGTGGGAAATACCGCGTTTTATGTTCAGCGCAAAACCCCCACAGGCCGTCAGTCGGTCCTTCCAGTAGCACCAGTAGTTTGGTGCTACCTCCTGCAGGTACGACTTTAGATCTGACTCACTGACGAGGTAAATGTTCACATTTTCATCCCGCAGAAATTATCGAAACTCAAGCAATTATCCATGAATGCCGTTGGCATTCCACACACAGAAAATGAGATTGTGAATGTGTGGCCTCCTATTCATGGTTGCGTTGTTGGGTTATAGTGGTGTTGGCAATTCCTGAAGTCACTGTGACCGTCATGTCTGAAGACATTGTATCCAGCGGCGTTAGGAGGCTGACGATCATGCTGAGTACATTCTCTAGCATATTGATTACTGTGTCGAAGTTGGTCCCATTCGTCTCTCCTGCTTCTTCTTGCTGCTAGCGTGGTAGACGTTATCTGTTCTGAAGCTTTGGTGATGCAGTCTGCAACGCGATCGTTTGTTAGGACTTTGCGGCTGAGCCTTGCTTCAGCTGCTTCGATGAACTGTCAATTAACTGCGGCTTCATGGGGGGGCGAGGTCTCGATTACGACTTTGCTTACCTCAGCGAAGGTTAAGTCTGGTGGCACCCTGGAAGATTCCTATTTCTTGCCCTTCTGCTGAATCTACTTCTTCAGTTTCTTTAGATTAGACTTCGTTGATTCAGAATTATGTATTCCACTTGAGATACGTTGTTGATTTGACTGCTGTTGTTATAAATGTCTTTGAGGAGCCTCTGCACCACTCCTCGTTTGTGATCGCCGGCTCGCTTATATTCCAGCTGGCAACGTGGTTGCCGTGGCAGTTTCCGCAGATTGGTGGATCACGGCTCTTCTGCTTGTGGCAGTCCTTTGCGTCTTGTTGCCGGCCACACTTGACGCACACCGGATACATTTTGCAATGGCGTGCTACTAGGGTCAAACAACTGATGGTTGAAACATTTCTGCGGTCCACCCAACGATCGCAGTTTCTCTGTGATACTCTGGAGAGGCAGAGCCTGTCAACCTTAAATATGGTGCGAATTCCGTGCAGGTCTGGTAACATTACTAGGAACAGCGGCATTATTTCGTTGCTGCGGGGACGACGTAGTTGAGCCCTCGACCTCACATCGTAACCCATTTCTCTCAGTGGCTCCATCGGCAGCGTCCTGGGGATGCTACGAAACACTACCTTCAATAGTTTCACCGCACCGGTCGGGAAAGTTTCGCTACCGGCTACCGAGACGCTGGCCGAGTAGCATCGACCTGCAGCGGACGTCATATTGAGCCGTCAGCGAACTTCCGACACGGCAGACCTGCTCAAGTACAGGCGTACCAAGCATGTCGTCGGACGCTGCCAACAGGAGACTAGGACCTACACGCCCAGTCCTGGTTAGCTATGGCGGCAACTATTGCAGTCTGCTAATGCAGCTGCAAAAGATCGCGGAGCTGCCTATCTTCTGTTGGCCTGTGGACGAAGGTGTGTTGATACACCCTTCCAACAGCCGCGACTTCTGTACAGTGGTGTTGGCCCTCCAGGAAAGGAACACCAACTGCCGAAGCTACTTCCCAGATTGGGGGACGACCGTACCGGATGCCGGGGTGCGGACAAAGCTGGATGCCTCGGTGCAGACAGAGCCAGATGCCCCAGTGCAGATGGAGCTGGATGCCCCTGTGCGGACGGCGATGGACGCCTCTGTGCAGACGGTGCGGAAGCCCAAAACCAAGTCGCCCTCCCGCAAGCTGGTCCAGTGCTTCAGGTGTCAAAACTTCTGGCACTGTGCCAGCGAATGCACCAACCCAGCTAGGTGCGTTCGTTGCGGGGGCGGCCATCGTTTAGCGGACTGCGAACGCGACCGCGACGAACCAGTCTGCTGCAACTGCGGCTCCAAGCACGCCGCGTCTTACCGTGGCTGCAGAGCTTGGAAGGAGCAGTCCAAGAAGCTCCCTCGGCGGCGCCAAGTGCCGCACTCGCAGCCCGCCAAGAACCAGCAGCAGACCAGCGCTTCTGCAGCGGAGGGCCATCCCGCAGCAGACAGCCGCGCCGAGAGGAAAGAAGAAGAAGACGTCACGACCACCAGTGACAAGCCATGAAGAACCACCGCCTCCAGGAGGGGAGACCTGCCGCGGAAACAGCACATGCTGTGGCCGCATTCGTGACACAGGTCAAAGGGAGGACAGATTTGCTGCTCTCCTCACTCTCCTGGAAGAACTGGTCAGGCAACTCTCCACCAGAGAAGCGTCCTCGACCACGTGAAAACCCACCCACCATGGCAGGCCTTTCCGCGGCCGGCGCCATTAAAGGTTAACAACCAGCCAACCACAAGGACCGACCAACATCGAGGCCATACACAACCACCAAATTAGGAAGGAGGAAATGTCTAACGACAATACCCTCCAACAAAGCTGCTCCATAATGGCGGAGCAATTACTGGCTACTCTGACCGGTCGGGAAAGTGTAGTATTGGATGTTGCACTGTTGAAGGATTATCGTGACGGCCACAAAGTCTTCGGTAGTAATCATGCTGAATTTTATTTTGACGCCGCCACCTGCTGTCTTAGCAGCGAATGGACTCTTTATGACAACTGCCACCTGATCATGAAGGGTGTTATAGTTTTCTGGAGTCGTATCTCGGGTCCATTCACGGCGTGTCATCCACAGTAAAGGCAGTTAAATGGTTTTCTACCTACATCGCTGCTGGGTCTAATGAAGGTGGGGGCTTTGCTGTCTTCTTCAGCATTATGATTTCTTCCTGGTCTGGCTGCCAACTCTGGGTGCGGGATCGACGCCCTCTGACTCCATTCCACCCGGATACCGAGGCTATAGTATTGTCAGTGGCCTCGATGGTATTTGTTTCTTGGCAGTACCAAGTTTCGTCACTGCCAGGCTTACTCCAGTAGATTTACGCGCCTCCTTCTTCCTGTAGTTGATGGCACGTGTCCTTTCTGGTGGTGTTGTGGAAACGCTTTCTCGGGGTTTAATCTTGCTCACCGAGTACACGTCATCATTTTTACGCTGAATGTTGAACATAGCGGCTGGTGCAGCGTCTTCAACCTTTTCCACATGTTTATCCGTTTGGCGATTCATCACGCCTGTTACAGCGTCCGCCTACAAAGCCGAGTGCAATGAGGCGCTCGACGCGCAAGTGCAGAGCAGCCTTTTCTCTTCACTCATCCTTGCGATACCTCTGGTCACGTGCTGATGGTTGGCCGAGCTTAAATCGCCTTCACTTGACGCCAGCAGTCGCGAATCAGTTATTCAACCTCGACACACAACACCTAATTTTTTGCCACTTTCGTAAACAATACCTATATTTAACAATCACAATTTCAGCCAAAATACACACACTTTATAATCATACACATGTCATAGCACACAATACAATTACTTCGGTATAACAGCAGCCGCTCAAACATTAGTCCAAAATCCCAATATATGACACTATAATTTTTAAGATGTATTATACCATATTTATAAATTATGCTTCTATATATAGTTGGCTTTGATCACATCAACTGCGAGAAGAAAATTATATTTCGGCGAGTCCAATTCAGGCCTAAACTACTGGCAGATTTTCATAGAGTTTGAAATATTCCGCGGATCAGGGTACGGGAACTAATATGTAGTAAATACTATTTTGATGCAGCATCGAAAAGCAAGAAACCAAGAAAAAACATGGCTCTTGATGTTCCTGTTTGCTTTGTCGAACATGATTCACGCAAAAGCTACTGGTTAGATTTTGATGGAATTTCGAGCAGTGTAAGTTCAGCTGAGAAACTTAGTAAAAGTGTCCGTAAATTAATATCCTTTTGAAGATATCCTGTTTCTCGCAATCGAAATGTTTGTCGGATTTTATACCAACGCAGCGACATAGTATTATTCCGAAGAGATGCTGATATTCATAGTCTGCCTAACTCATTTTTGAGTTGTGAGGTTGTCACCCCATTGGATTCCTCGCTGTGTTTGTGACGTTCTTGAATATGCGTTGATTGAAAATTAGGAAGTTAAACTGTCCCTGCAAGTAACTCCAACAGAAGATGTAACTTCATCTCATAACCCTCTGTAAAAAGAAAAACACAATGAACGAAGTTACGGGCAACAGCTAATCTAGTTAATAAGTTGACTATAAATAATCGTTTTTTTTTCTGAAACACTCTTGCCATCTTAATTTATTAATAACATCATAAATAAATTAATACAAATCATATTGTTAGAAAACGATTAATTTTTTAATATTAATTAAGAATGAAAAAAACGAGGTTTGGAAAGATATTTGTGGAACGGGTAGTTCATTGAGGGAAAAGATGACCATGGCCACAATCTGGTTTCAATGTTAAGACAGTGGAAAAAGTTTCTTTTGGTTACGTAGACTTTCGCGGTCGTTGTCAATGATATATTGGTTGTCCGGCTGGAACCGTGTCAATTTTTTGAAACCTGATGTTTCAGCCTAACGTTAGGCCGAAACGTTAGGTTTCAACAAATCAATGCGCTTCCAACCGGACAACCAATATAACAAATTTTCTTTTGTTGGTAAGGGAGTCATGTATTCCAATGAATTGTCACTGGGAGAGATAAACATTTAAAAAAAAAAAACCGAAAGAATCCAAAATTAATAGCATCAAAAACAGGTGGGCACAGTAATTTCATTCAAAGGTTTAAGTTAACACATGAAACGGAAAAGTAGATGCTCAAAATGTCATCAAGAGTGTGCTCCATCGCATTTAAATAAAAATATTGTACTAACGTGGAAATTAAATTGAAATTATAATTGTAAATGGATTCGAAATAATAGCTACGATGTTCAAAGAATGGTACCGGCAGCGTGAGTGCTAAGTAACTCGTCCCCGTGGCTAGGCTCGGCCCTGCTGACGGGACTACAGCTTACTTAAGCCGGCCACACACAGAACCGGGCGGGGCAGGGCGGGGCGGGGCGCGACGAGTCGCCTTACTTGCCCTGTCGTGCTGCTGTCACACACAGAACGAGGCGGGGCACGACAAGTCAAACATTTAACAAATTTTCTTCACTGCCCCAGTCACCTGTCAGTGAACTCAGTGGGAGCATACTGGTCTGTAGCGTATCATTTTGAAATGGATGAAGATGAGGAGACCGTTTTGTTAATTTGGAACTATCTGCAGCTCTTGGACCACAATGTTAACAACAGAGAGATGTGGGTACACCCTATAAACCTGAAAAGGAATATAGGAAGTTTTATTTCTGAGCTTCGAGCCGAACCCAGACAAGTTTTTTAATTATTGTCGCATGTCAATTTCGACATTCGACTTTGTACTTGAGAGCATTCGGAGCAGAATAGAAAAGCAAAATACCAACTGGAGAACAGCCATACCCCCAGAGGAGCGGCTTTTGATAACCTTAAGGTATATATGTTGGTCCTCTTTTTCCTGAGCATTAGTTATTCAACCATATAATAACACTGTATAGTCAAATAAATTTTAAATCTTACAGTCATACATGGCACACATACAAATCAGTCGAATATTCGAAACACAACACAACCACGTGTTCAACACAACCAGACCGCGAGATAGTGGAGCCCGGGGAGGGAGGGTGGGTCCCGTGACAGCGCATGCGCAGAACGTTCTGCCCGGCAGCGAATTGCCCCGGGGCATAATTTGTTTCAGCTTCGCATTTTGCCCCGGGGCGTCTTTTCGACGTGCCCTGCCCCGCCCGGTCCTGTGTGTGATGCTCCATAGGCACCCGTGCGTTTCCCGTCGCACAAGACGCCCCGGGGCAAAATGCCCTGCCCCGCCCGGTTCTGTGTGTGGCCGGCCTTAGTATGTAATCTGCTATTAAAACTTTGGCATGTGGAAGCTAAACCCCGTTGCACAAAATCGATTGAACCTGAAGCAGAGTGATATTATGCTGGAACGTATATAAAAATCAACGAAATCGATGATTAACTAGTCTGGCAGTCTCCTCGAAAATAAACGACCACTAAAAAAATCTAAAGTATTGAAATCGTTTTAAACCTTTGCTTTTGAAACTTTATTAGTTTTTACCTTTTTTTCTGGTTTTACGCTTCATAAACGTTGAAGATATTAGATGCGGGAAAGAACTGGGATCAAGAAATGGAAGCGATTCGGCATCAGTCTTTTGAAGGAACCATCAATCATTCGCCTCGGGTGCCTTGGAAAAACCATGGGAAAGCCATATCTAGATGGTCGGACAGGGATTCTAACCCGCGTCATCCCGAATGCGAGGCCGGAGCGTTAAGACTCACCCACGACGCTCGGTAACTTTATCAGTTAAGTGAATATTAGTGCAATGTTATCACTAAAATTTCTGTAACATTTTCATTCAAAAAGTAATAATCATCCAAAAAATCAGCAGCTTCGTTTTTGTTATTCGTCGGTGCTATATACTCCAAGAAAGGCTTCTCGCATTCTAGTTTATCTTCATTGAAACTCTAAAAAGGTTGCTATAAAACGTGGCATTAGGATTCCCTGTCTTCACTATGGAATGTTATTGAAAGCATTTTTCTAGGCAGCGTATAAGCTACGTCGTTTTCTTAAATGTGTAGATATTTTAGGAACTCAAGACAATACCAGCCGATACATAGATATTTACGGAATACCGGTTACAGTCTCCACGAATCTCTGGATAGGTTTTGATGCAGTCCTTAATTTCTATGTACATTGTGTTAATAATCTCAGAAGTCAAATCGTTTATTATTTTCTTTTGTTCTGCCCTTGCCTACGAAATGACTCATTCTTTTACCACCGTATCTTCTATTGAAAATTTAATCGACTAGAGATACGAGTATATTGAAATGTCATTAAAAATCCTATGGTTTCATAATACTTATCCGTTATATATATATATCGCTTTGGTTTTTTAGTTTAAACGATAATCTTCTTCTAAACTTCCTTTTGTAATTAACATTTCAAAATGCTTCTTCTCCCTGGTCTCTGTATTGTCCATTTTTCTACAGCATGTTGTACTCCGAAAGTAACCGCTGCAAATTTTTAAAGATCAATATTTATTACTAAAGTTTTTTTTTAACATTTATTTCTGCCGTTTTGTTCCTCCCTAACTGCATCTTTTTTCATTTAGACATTTAATCTATATACAGTGTTGTTGTAGGCCATTTTTCCGCAGCTGCTCAGTAAATTAAATGATAAAATGACGCCAATGCAACTGTATTTGTAGCTTTATTGCCGTACGCGTTTCGCCTCTCATCGAGGCATCATCAGCGACGAATCTATTTTAAAATTTACATTGGGTTTACAAATTTATTTGACATAATTCTAAATTGATACATTTTCTTATAATTTACACTTACTATTTACATTAGTGGATTTCAGGATAGTAACCAATAATGGAAACATGCTTTGGAGAGAAATCAGAGATGTGTGGTTACTATCCTGAAATCCACTAATGTAAATAGTAAGTGTAAATTATAAGAAAATGTATCAATTTAGAATTATGTCAAATAAGTTTGTAAATGAAATGTAAATTTTAAAATAGATTCATCGCTGATGATGCCTCGATGAGAGGCAAAACGTGTACGGCAATAAGGCTGCAAAATACAGTTACATTGGCGTCATTTTATCATTTAATTTAATCTATAGTTTTTCTGTTCATTGTGCCATGTTGTTTTGATTCTGTGTATATGAAATTTCCTCACTAGCTATTTTTATCTTAACTACATCGATACATTACTACTTATCTAAACTCTTATGAGGAAATATACACCATCAGAAAATCGTACTAATGATTATTTATCAAAAAGCTTTATTTCATATTGACATCGTTCTATCACTCTCTTGGCTGATTTGTTCGCGTACAGCATGAATATCAGGGGGAAAAAATATATCCTAGCCTTTGTCATATCCTTATAAATTGGTAGGAATGTTTTCTTTTACTGTAGGCTGGTGATTACGATACAGGTTTCATTCGTAAATAATTTTTTGGTCCCATATTTCTTGCTATTGCTAACTACGTTTGCTGGAGATAGAAATATTTCACCTCAATCGTAAATGACCTGTTCGATTGTTGATCAATAAATTTATACCGAAACTAAGTCATATACGTGGCTCGTCTACCAGAGAATCACAAGTTCAATCTTCATATCAGTTCTTCGACATTTTAGTTAGGTTTATGGCAAGCGGTAAAAATGTGCGGCTCTTCTCTGTGCACTATCGATATTATTAAACAATCCGTTGCAATATGGTTACCATGCGGAACAATAATATTACGTTTGAAAATGTATTAGAGTTTTATACTAATTTCCTTTATAAATACGTTACAGTTCTTCAAAATTCGATCCATGAAACATAGTACGTAATTAGTGGGGGATCGTATGTTGGTGATGGGGCTTGAAGGGATATTGGTCGAAGAATTAGGAGAAGTACTGTACATGGAAGGGAAATGATGACTATGAGCACAAGCTGGCCCTCGATTTCAGGCATACGGGATTGAAAAAAAATTTCTTTCATGGTTATAGGGGCCATGAAATGAAATATATTACGTAGGGAAGTGTTGAATAATCGACCAAAACTGAAGGAATTAAAAATTAAAATTCGCAAATGGAAAAAATAGAAGAGTGAGGGAATTTAACTCTCACAGTACAAAAGATAATAATGAGAAGAAAGAGTTAGTAAATAAGTAGAGAAATCGCCACCGGAGCATGCACTCCGTTACAATTAAAAATTCAATTCGCTGTCTTCCTTCTTCGCAGTTATAGTCGATTTCGCCCCGTCAGCCTTCACCATACCAAATTGAAAGGTAAATGGGGTATTACCAACCTCCAGTATCATATACTCCAATATTCAAAGCAATCAGTTGGGGTAAACGGCTGGGTATCAGTTAATAAGGATGTTCTTCCTGGGCCATCAGCAATCGATCAATTTTCATTAAACTAATACAAGTGACCCTCATATTTCAGCGAGTCCTTGTGGTCTGAACCGATACTCTCTTATTTTCCTTGCCTCGTATCGTCGCCTCCTATACCAGTGAGGGTGTCAGGCGTAATGGTCTGTGACGTCACGCACAGTGCTCGCGCTAGACGGGTGGGCTCGCCTCCACGCAGATTCGTCTGACTTCTGAATGCAACCGGCGCTGTGAGAGCGCCGACAACCTGTCCCTCTCTAATTTATTGGGTTAATTAATTTCAGGTTTCACCAAGCAGAAGCTGTCAGCGCCAAACGCTGGTTTCACGGTTATGGCATCCATTTGTGCGTTAGCGGGAAGACTTTCTGCCGAGAATCGAGACAAGGATTTATTTCACTAATCGCCGCAATAATGGGAGCACTTACCGAACGGCAGAAATGGTTGTATGTTCTCCTCTCAACATTCTTCAGCTTTCATCCTCTATTGCTTCCATTCTGCTTTTCATATTGGATCCTTCTTCACTACAGTTTAACCACTTTTTTTGGTTCGTCGTGTATTTAAAGACAATATGCTTTGTCAAAACACAAGTCAGGTTTTTCTACTACCACTCCGCACAACTTAATTATTATTTTTTTCTAACAAATAAATAACAAAACATTGATTTGCCCCCCCCCCCCTCCGGTTACAGCAACTGTGGCCTAGGTAGACATTAACTACCTGCAGTATGTACTGGTAGCTGGTTTGAATCAAGAATGTGGGGGAACGGGTGGATAACCCACGATAGTTAGAACAAGACTAGTATTTGCTCGCTACTTCGCGGACCTTCAAGTGTATGGAAATGTTTTACCCTTTTTATTAACATGGAGAAGCAAAAAAATCTAAATTTAATTTGAAAACGTTCCCATCTTTTAGTTCTTACCTTAGATTTGGTTTTCATACTCATCTCCGAAAGTTGTTTTGGTTAGATTTATATTTTAATGCAATATAATATAATTATGAAATATAAGAAATTAAAGTGACATGTCACATTATCGGTAATGGTCCAATAAGGGCTTACCGAGAATCAGTTGTGCCTTTAGTGAGATATTTGTAACACACTTTCCTGAGGACCTACCTTTGAATAAAATGTATATATTAAAGCAATAATAATAATAATAATACCTTAGACATAAGGCAACTCGAAATATCCCGTACGCGATAGTGTTGGTAGTAGGTCTACAGTTGGCAGCCATTTGCCACGTATCTTTGCCACAAACTATAGCATTTGCAGCAACGAATGTAAAATCACTCGAAAGTTTTCATAACACCATAAGAATACATTTATATGGGAGCGGTCTGGTGGCTCAGTGGTCCAGTTAGCATCGAGCCGCCGTCGCGTGCGGTTGCTCGATACTTTCCTCAAGCGAGGTTCAGTGAGTGTATCAGTGAAAACTTAGCTTGTGGTTTACGATAGTGAAAATGGAATCGACGATACGAAGGAATACACTGAAATTCGCGTTCGACGCAAAGGAGACAAGACCACGTGCATATGACTTCCATGAATGGCTGTATGAAAAATTCAACTTGACAGACGCAGATGTATACGGAATCCAAATGGACTTCTTGACTTATGCAGTATACGTTAAAATGACAAATGACAACTTGTGCAATACTATCGTAGAGAAAACTGGAGGGAAAGCCGACTACCAGAACCCAGATGGAACCGTAAGTACCGTATATATAAGCCACGCAGGGCTGGGGCTACGATCAGTAAGAGTTTTTAATGTACCATTTGAAATTAGTAACGCTAGTGTAACAGCAGCAATCCGAAACTATGGTGAAATAACAACGGCGACGGACGAAAAATGGAGCCCAAAGTTCAGATTCCAAGCAAACAACGGCATACGGTGTGTGAAAATTGATTTTAAAAAACATATACCTTCCCATATAATGATACAGGGTTTCAAAGCATTAATAATATATGAGGGACAAACGCGCACATGCTCTGTTTGCAATGAACCAGGACATCTAAGATCTGAGTGTACAAAACGCCGACCATTACAACTTCCAAGAGCAAAATTGTCAACACCAGAAACTATAACAGCAAATGCTACAATCGCCGAAGCGAGTAAGGAAAGTAGCAACACAGCGTCTTATGCAGAAGCCACGGCACAAGTCAACAGTGTAAACATAGGCCACACTGTAACATCAGCATGTGAGCCACACACAGAAACGTTGGAAAACACGGAAAACATGGAGATCGATGTAGAGGACAACTCGGAACAGCACGGCGGGAAACAGGAAACACAAGCCGAAAAATCTGGACAAGAAGAAGAGGAAAATGAAGATCAAGAACCGGAACAGAAATTACATGAAAAAGAAATAGAAGAAGAGAGTATCCCAGAACATGTCATACACATGGAAACATTTACAAATAAAAAAACTCACCAGGCAGAAGAAGATTCAGAAACAAAACAACGGATTGAAATGCACAGCTCAACGATCAATAACAAAGCCGAGAAAGAAATAAGCGAGAAGAGAATAACAAGACAATCTAGCAGAAGTGCAAATAAGGATGGTGCCAATACCGCAAGTCAATACATAGCAAAAAAAACGCCGAGCTCTCAGTGAACGACTCGAAAATAACGGCAAACCAGTAAAAAGAATAGCAGAGAAAGTAGAACGAACAACAAATAACGCCAAATCAAGACAAGAAGAAGAAGAAACAACCAAAGCGAGAAATAAAGAACAAGACACACCAAAATACGTAAACGATCAGAAGATAAGAGAAGAAGATAAACCAAAACTCCTCAGTAAAGACAGCTGGTACTAGGAAGTAATGGAGGGATCTGATGAGACGTAAAATAACCAATGACAAGCAATCAAAGTTATAGCATCGCAACTATAAATATGAACAGAGTAATTACGCCATTCAAAATAAAATGCCTAGCGGATTATATTAAACAAAACAGTATTGACATCGCAATGTTACAAGAAGTGACTTTTACCGAACTAAACATCCCTGGATACGATGGAATAATCAACTACTCCAAAGAAACCAACACGGGAACGGCCCTCGTGATTAGAGAGGGAATTGAGACGGTTAGTACAGAAACTTTAACAAACGGCAGGGCCATTGCAACTACAATAAATAACACGCGAATAATCAATGTTTACGCCCCCTCTGGCAATAATAATCGAGCCCAAAGAGCATACTTCTACAAAACAGAGCTACCCTATCTCCTGCGAAATACCACAGGCGCAACAATAATGGGAGGTGACTTTAACTGTGTACTAAGCCAAAAAGATCAAACCCCAAATTTCAATGGGTGCAGGGAGCTGACTAACCTTATTCGAGGGATGGACTTTCACGACGCATGGGAATGCATTCACGGAAATGCCAAAGCCTACACATATGTCTCAAACAACTCGGCAAGCCGACTCGACAGGATCTATGTAACGGAGACCCTCCGAACCAAAACAACCAGTGCAAACATTTTTTCTCTGAGCTTTTTAGATCACAACAGTATGCAATGCACTGTCAACATGCAGAGGCAGCTAGTTAGCAGAGGCCAAGGATTCTGGAAATATAACATCTCTATGCTTGAAGACCCGGCGCTAGACGAAGAAATCAAAAGTGTCTGGGACGAATGTCTAAAAAACTGTAAAAAATATAAAAGCACACTATCTTGGTGGGTTGAACATGTGAAACCGAAACTAAAACGAACCTTAATCTCCTGGGGGACACAAAAGAACTATTGGATGAAGGGCACAATTGAGTATTATTACAGATGCATCAAGGAATTATACCAAGAGCCCACCATAACTGTCGATACTAACATAAAAATAAAAAAATACAAACCCAAGATCCTATCATTACAAAATATGCAAGCAAACAAACTCCTGACAACTTCAAAACCGGCTGACGTCGCAACCAAAGAAATGGCAGCCTTGTACCACCTTATAAGGAGCACAAAAAGGAGTAAAAAAATTTTAATAACCAATATAATTAAAGAAAATGGTGAAAACATTAAGGACGGAAGAGATATAATTAAAGAAATTACCACGCACTATAAAAATATTTTTAGTCAACTCCAACTAGTACGGCGGCAATCGCCGATTTAATATTCAACTCAAATAACACAGCAAGTGTGGAAGAATCGGCAACTCTAACAAGAATTTTTGACCAGGATGAAATTCATACATCGATAAACAAAGTAGCAAGAGGGAAATCCCCAGGACCGGATGGGTTACCCATAGAATTTTATATTCATTACTGGCCCATGCTAAGAAATAAGTTAACAGAGATTCTAAAAGACTTATGGACAGAGGAAAATCTTCCCACCGCCTTCACAGAGGGCATCATAGTGCTAGTACCCAAAGGCAACCAGATCAAACAAATCAATGAAATACGACCAATAACTTTGTTAAATTCAGATTTTAAAATACTAACGAGAATCCTCAAAACTAGACTGGAACCCCTCATGGAGAAAATCTTAGGACCTCATCAAACCAGTGCTTTTCCCGGACGTAGCATCTTAAATACTGTGTGCGAATATCGTGATATCATCAGCATAAATGCAGAAAAACAAACGCCATCAGCTCTACTATTCCTCGATTTTGAAAAAGCATTTGACCGAATTGAACATAATTACCTCTTAAAAATAATGGAACATAAAGGATTTGGCTCCCCATTCGTGGAAGTAATAAAGAAAATAATTACAAACACACATTCAAAACTTCTTATAAACGGACACCTGTCAGCGCCCGTCAAGATAGAAAGACCGATAAGACAAGGATGCCCGCTATCAATGATCCTGTACGCACTGGCAACGGAACCCCTGCTTGAGAAATGTCACCAAAATTTAACAGGCATTTATCTAAACGGATACAAATTTACATGCAGAGGATACGCAGACGACATTTGTATAGCCGAAACTTCAGCGGAGGACATCCAAAAAACGCGGGAAATAATCACAACGTTCACGGAAGCAACAGGCGAAAAACTTAACCCAATGAAAACTGCACTGCTCCAAATAAGTGAGGCAGAGATCCCACCTCCAACAGACATCTGGTACAAGCAAGTAGAAGAACATAAGATATTAGGCATTATTTTTCAAAAGAACATTATGAAAACAATAACTAAAAACTGGCTCATAACACTACCAAAAATTAGGGCTGTTATAAACATGCACTGTGATAGAGATCTGGATGCAATACAGAAGGCTAAAGTCGCACAAGTATCTTTATTGAGTAAAATGGTCTACATCGCCCAAGTACTGCCGATACCCGACACAATTGCAGATCGGATACAGAATCTGCTCGGGTGGTTTGCAAGCAGGGGTAAGATCTTCAAAACAGCGTTCAAAACAATGACTCTACCCCTAGGTAAAGGAGGCATAGGAATGATAAGCGTACGCGAAAGATGCTGCGCATTATTCCTCAAAAGAACCATAACGACAGCGGTAAATGACCCAAATGGCCCAACAAATAACTTGATTAACGAAACAAAACCAGTCACTGAGGAAATACCTTTCAACATGGCCTCGATAAAGTTCACCTTACCACACATGAGAAAATTTCACCTAGAAACAACTTATGCAAAAACCAAAGGATGCACCCTGTACAACAAGACAACAAAAGAAATCTACAAAATAATCAACACATCTAACCACAAAAATAAAATCGAAATTAAAAATCCACAATACAACTGGAGCAACATCTGGAAAAATATAACGAATAAAACTCTAAACACTAAAACACAATCCTTGTGGTATGACGTCGTAAATGAAAAAATCTCAACCAACAGAAGACTTTACGAAATACATCTATCCCCGAATGACAGGTGCAGAAATTGCGGAAATACTGACACCCTGATACACAGAATAACGTGTAACCAAAACCAGAAAATATGGACTTGGGCAAGAAGAAGAATAGCCTTCCTTGACAGAACATCACCTTTAACCGTGAGCATCCAGGAAATACTGAAACCTGAGAAAATGAGATATCCTGAAACGAAACACAACACGGTACAATGGATACTAGGCAATACCCTAACTTATATGCTACAAACGGAAAAGAGTACTAACGACGAATATATAGCATACATGAATACTGTATATTACGAAATTATCCAAACTCAAAATTATAAAAAAGACTTCGCACGGATGCTCGATATAATAATGACAGAATCATTCCAATGATCACAGTTTAACCAAATAAAACTGTTTATACACCCCGCCTAGACCCAAAGAGAGACTTTTGAATGAAAGGCATGAGGGGAACCTAACTGTACCAAATATTCAAATCATAAAGAACCTCAAAAAAACAAAACATCCAACTGATTGAAAACACCACTAATAAATACAAATCAGGAAAAGAGAACATTGAAACCCAAAATTTATTATAAAAAGGTATAGAGCCAGGCAATGAGTCAACCACCGGCGAGCGAAAGGCAGTGCTGAAGGGGAGGAAGGAGGCTCAAAAAAAAAAAAAGTGGTTAAGGCGTCTGACTGGCGATCTAAAGGCCCTCGGTTTGAATCCCTGTATCGGCGGGGATTTTCATAGACACTTAACCCGACCTTCACCGATGCCACAGCTTGCTGTGTAATGTGAAGTACGCCAGAACGCTTCCGTGGTTCGGATTCCACTTTAAACTGTAGGTCCTCTTTACCCGACAGGATTGCTGAGTTAGGTTAAGGTAACTATGACAGGGAAGGAATACGCAGCTAACAGAATCCCTGTCACCAAGTCATTACGACCACCCGGAAGTATTATAATTAATACATTCCTATACCGTAGGTAATAACGTGTATTTCTTGTTTAATAATTTCTATGCAACTACCCACATTTCTAGCTATTTTACTTCATTAGTCTGTACTTCGTGGCTTTAATTTGAACATTTTATAAAATATTACTGCCTAAGCTATTAATTCATGGTACGCCCTTATTGAACCACTGCCAAGTTGTCCATGTTAATACGTAGAGATAATTATTGTATATTAGTACTAGGCTAACCCACGAAGGAATATATAATTATATCACTAAACATAAATTTTTGTTACTATTACAGCTGTTGTCACATTTCCATAATACTCGTAGTTAACTTTAAAAAAAATTTAAATAAAATAAATAACCAAAGCCAAAATATTGAACAGAATCCAAAAGGCGGTAGTGTGATCTTTTGACGGTGTTTCTTAAAAGAGTGCTCATCCAAAATGCAGAGTGATCTGTGACCATATTAGTGCCATCTCGAAATGACTTAAATTTATTGCTCCGTTCCTCAGTGCATATAAGCCATAAGTTATTTTTGGAAATTTTATTCTAGACCTCCAGCTCTAAGAATTTGACAACACCATCCATCTTGCTTCTGTAGTTTATACGCGATACCATTTCAAACATTCAGACATACACAAGTAGCTTACATATTTATAATAGTATAGATATAGATTTGTTACATTTTAAACGTTTATCGTAAGCGTGGAATGTTTGTGTAGCCACTTGTATGTGAAACGTGTAACTTGTGTTCTGTATGACAGGTGTATTTTATTGTGGGAAATGTATGGTTTATGAGGCGAAGGTTGGAAGCAGACGCAGCGTTCGCCTAGGTGATTGCGGGAAACTGTCCAAAACCGCAATCAGTACGGCAGAAACGCGGCGTCCAGGACTCGAATCTGATTGCGTTACATCTACCCGATACTGCGTGGTGGCGGCTTAACCTGTGCAGTCACATTGGTGGGTCACTGAAATTGAAGTATTGTTCATCATTTTTTACTTATCCAATTCCGAGGAAGATTGTGTTTACGAATCGCTATTGGCTGTTTCCTTCTTAGTCGTACTAATTATTCTAATGTGACGCCTGAATAATTCTTATATAAAAACACTGTCACTGTGATAGAGCATTTATCTGAAATGTTCATAGGTGACGTTAGGAATGTGGATTTTTTAAATTCATAATTTGCAGTACTCAGGAAAGTACCAAAATATTGTCGCGTTGCAACCGGGGCAGGTGTGAATTCGAAGGTTACTTGTCAATGAACACAGCACTTAAACTGAGAACAGGTTTATTGAGAACTCAAACATACACGCAGCACTGACTGCCTCTTGGGCAGAATGCTCTTCTATTTATACACAGATAGAACGTACTAGAGATTACAAGAGTAGTTAACAAATGAAATGTGTAGAAGTTACAAGTGACCTTAGGAAACATGTAGAATCTTCTGGAAATAATAAACAGAATTAAATAATTTTTGTCAGTGGGCGGGATTGAACCGGCGACCTTCGGTACCGCAATTCGTGACGCTACCCGCTGCGCCATGCTGGCAGACGGTACACTGGCGTTCATGCGGCATTGCTCCCTCTCCTGAGGAAAACAGCGTCCCGCTGTTAGATTTCTTTTGGGGCACGCTGAAGTGTCCTGGATCTTGATCTTGTCGTGGGTCCTCTGTATGGCAGTTCTGGAGGGCCCCTCCCGGTTGTACTATTATCTTCCTGTCCGACTTCCTCAGTATCCAAACCGTCCTCAGAGTCCTTGAACAAGAAGCTGGTTGTGCCTAGCTGCTCGTCAGGATTGTAGTAAGGCTTCATGCGGAGGACGTGAACAATGTCCCTTCGTTTTCGTCGTTTCGAAGACGGCTCATAATCCTCGACTTCGTATGTGACGTCTGACCGGCGGCGTATGACACGATACGGACCAAAGTACCGCTTCAGTAACTTTTCTGATAGCCCAACCTTCCGGACAGGGGTAAAAATCCATACGAGATCTCCTGGGTTGTACGCAACAGGTCGGTGCTTGCCGTCATACCGCTGACGGTCCTTCTCCTGGGTGGCCAGTGTTCGTATGCGAGCCAGCTGTCTTGCTTCTTCGACCCTGGTAATGAGCTGTTTTATATAGTCATCCTGAGTGTCGTCCGGCTGGAATGGGAACAGCGTATCCATTGTGGTCTCAGCTTCACGGCCATGGAGCAGAAAAAACGGAGTGAAGCCTGTCGTATCTTGCCTTGCTGTATTATAAGCAAATGTGACCACTGGCAGTATTGTATCCCAATCCTTCTGCTCAACATCCACATACATCGACAGCATATCGGCTAATGTCTTGTTGAAGCGTTCTGTGAGACCGTTTGTCTGAGGGTGGTATGCAGTTGTCATCCTGTGGACAACGTCGCATCTTGACATGACCTCTGATACTAGTCTTGACTGGAATACCTTTCCACGATCGGATATCATCACACGTGGTGCTCCATGCTTCAAAATAATGTCTTCTACTAGAAATTTTGCAACCTCTGGAGCTTCTGCAGTCGGCACAGGTTTGGTGACAGCGTAGCGCGTGAGGTAGTCGGTGCAGACTATTATCCATCGGTTACCGGCTGTCGACTTCGGGAACCTCCCTAAAAGGTCGATCCCAATTCGGTGGAATGGAACTGCTGCAGGCGGAATTGGTACTAGATGACCTGGAGGTAATTGCGGCACATGTTTCCGTCGCTGGCACTCTTTACAGTGACTCACATAATGCTTGACAGATCGGTAGAGACCCTTCCAGTAATACCTGCGTCGGATTCGGTCCAGGGTCTTCACAAATCCCAGATGACCGGATATTGGAGCGTCGTGGAAATACTTGAGAATAGCTGGCTGGAGATGAGCTGGAACGACCAGAAGCCACTTGGGGCCTAGTGGATCGTAGTTGTTCTTATACAATGTCCCATCTATCAATTGAAACTCTCCTTTGGCCGGTTCTCCTTTCTCCAAGGCGTCTATGGTTCTTAATAACTCTGAATCTTCCCTCTGTTCAGCTGCAACGTCACCTAATTCAGCGAGGGCTGAAATTCCATTCATGCTGTTGTGTTCTATTAAAGGATTCCTTGAAAGGCTGTCGGCATCCTTGTGTTTGCGTCCGTTTTTGAATACCACCGTGACGTCGTACTCTTGAAGTCTAAGTGCCCATCTTGCTAGTCGACCTGATGGATCCTTCAAGCTGGTTAGCCAACATAAAGAATGGTGGTCTGTCACGACGGTGAAAGGTTTGCCGAATAAATACGGACGAAACTTGTTGATAGCCCAGACAACTGCGAGGCATTCTTTCTCGGTTGTAGAGTAGTTTATCTCGGGCTTAGAGAGTACTCTTGATGCATAGGCTATCACCTTCTCAGCACCTTCCTGAATTTGCACAAGCACTGCACCGATCCCATAACCGCTGGCGTCAGTGTGAAGTTCAGTTTCTGCATTCTCGTCGTATAAGGCTAGAACTGGTGCGGAAGTTAGAGCCTCCTTAAGTGCCTGGAAAGATCTTTCTTTAGTTTCATCCCAGTAAAACTTGGCGTCTCCCTGCAAAAGTTCTTGCAGTGGACGTGCCATGTTACAGAATCCTTTTATGAAACGCCGGAAGTATGAGCACAGCCCAAGAAAGCTTCTCACATCACGAATGTGCTGAGGAGTTGGAAATTCCATGACTGCCCTTACTTTATCTGGATCAGCGCGGACGCCATCTCCGTTGACCAGGTGCCCCAGGATTTTATCTCTTTGGCGACGAAGAGGCACTTCTTCGGATTGAGGCGGAGTCCTGCAGTCTGAACACACTTCAGCACCGTTGACAGGCGACTCAGATGTTCTTCAAATGTTTTCGAGAAAACAACAATGTCATCTAAATAACAAAGACACGTCGTCCACTTAAGGTGTCGAAGTAAGTTGTCCATCATGCGTTCGAATGTGGCCGGAGCGTTGCATAATCCGAATGGCATTACTTTGAATTCATAGAGGCCATCAGGTGTAATAAAAGCCGTCTTTTCTCTGTCAGCTTCGTCAACCTCGATTTGCCAGTAGCCTGTCTGCATGTCCATGGTTGAGAAGTATGTAGCTCCTTTCAAGCAGTCTAAGGCGTCGTCGATGCGCGGCAGTGGGTAGACATCTTTCTTTGTGATTTTGTTCAGCCGCCGATAGTCGACACAGAATCGCCACGTACCATCCTTCTTCTTTACGAGGACCACCGGAGATGACCAAGGACTCTCCGAAGGTTGAATAATGTCATTATGCAACATCTTCTCCACTTCCTCTCGAATTATTCGCCTTTCGACTGGTGACAATCGGTACGAGCGCTGGCTAATGGGCGGATGATCCCCAGTATTGATACGATGCTTTATCGTGGGCCGTTTCGTCTGACCTTTTATTTGCTGGGGTGTGAATACACCAGAGAATTGGCGTAGTATAGCTAACACCCGGTGGTGTTGTTCCTTGGTCAGGCCGGACCCTATTGGCAGTTCCATAGTTGTTTCCTCCAGCGTGTTGTCGGTACTAGTAACAGAGCATGGATCTTCGTTAATGACGTTGAGCTCGCCCTCCTGGACTGGTTCAGCTGTCCCTATGCACATTCCCTTGGGGATAATTTGTGACTGCTCGTGACAGTTGGTGATCCAAATGTCTCCTCGACCACCGATAATGCTTATGATAGCCGCTGGTATGTAGATTTCTTTCGTGAGCCTAATAAACTTTCTACTATCGACAAGCACTTCAAGGTTGCGGTCGTCCGTGTTTTTGACTGGGACTCTTCTCATTGCGAACGGCGGGATTGTCACGTTGTCAACGGCGAATAACTTCCCAGAAGATTCTGTGTTACGTGTACCCGTCGCAACGACTTCTTCAATTTGCAGCTCAGATGTTCCACAGTCAATGACAGCTTGGGATGCCTTAAGGAAGTCCCATCCAAGGATGACATTATGACTACATTCTGTTAAAATGACAAATTCAACTGGCTGGGTCCTGTTGTTGATGGTTATTCTCGCGACACAAGCTCCAGCTGGCTGGACGTACTTTCCATTTGCGACCTTTAGCACAGTTGCCCCCGTATCACGGAACATTGTCTTCTTTAGTGTGCGACGATAATTGTCCGACAATACGGAGAAAGAAGCTCCTGAATCAACCAGCGCCCGGACAGGTTGGCCGTCGATTATAACGTTGATGAGATTTCCCGACATCTTAGTGACTGTCATCCATGGAGGATTTTCATCTGCGGCGGCCTCACCTCCGTAGATGGTCGCCTTGCTTAGTTTTCCTGCGTGCGGCGGCTAGGGGAGCGGCTGGTAGCTCTGTCCGGCGACGATGAACGGCAGCGGCGCGTCGGGGATCGACCTCGTCTAGGGTACGGCGATGGGCTTCTTCCCGTAGGTCGACCGAACTCGTCAGCGGGTGGCTGCCTGGGGTAGAACTGTTCTGATGGCGGACGTCTTGCGGCAAAATAATCGTCAAATACTCGTCTTCTCTCTCTGCAGTATCGTACGACATGTCCAGGGCGCCCACAGTGGAAACATACTGGCGCGTTGTCTTCTGTCCTCCAGACGTCCGTTCGTCTGCGGGACGTCATAGGTGCCGGAGGATTTGGTTGTGGCCGTGTCGGCCGGTTCCTAGGCTGCCGTTTGGCAGCTGCAGCATACGTCATATCAGGGCGAGGCCATTCTTCACGTCGAGTGCGATTGGCTCGGCAGACAGGAGCTATTGTCTGAAATATCTCTTTTTCCGCCGCGTCGGCTCCTTCATGACCCACTGGGCTTACATTCATGGCCATGATCTGATGCTCACTCGGTTCAAGAGTCCCAGCTGCCATGAACTGTTGTAATTCTTCTCTCACAATTTGTCGTATGAGAGACGCAAAGTCGTGCTGGTCTTCCACAACTGCCATAGGGACTACGTTGGGAAGTCTGTCATACTTCTTTCGCCCAACCCTCCTTTGTTGCATCTCCTCAATCCGCTGGCACCACTTGATGAACTCTTCCGTCGTAGCGACGTCTTTTATCAGAAGAGCTTGGTACATGTCTTCTGCAATACCTTTCATTAGGTGCGTGATTTTGTCGGCTTCAGTCATATTCGGGTTGACTACGTTGCATAGGGCCAAAACATCCTGTATGTAAGATTGCGTCGGCTCCCCATGTTGTTGGGCCCGGTTCTTCAGTTGTTCTTCCGCCGAGCGGATTTGTCGCTGGTGGTCCCCAAACGTTTTCTTAAGTTCCGTCTGGAACATTTCCCAGTTATTCAGTTTATCTTCGTTGTTCTCGAACCACTGCTGGGCGGTTCCGTCCAGATAGAAATAAACATTTGCCAAGCACATGGTATGATCCCACCTGTTGTACTTGGCGACTCGGTCGAACCCTTTTAGCCATTTGTTAGGGTCCTGTCCAGCGTCTCCAGAGAACACCGATGGGTGTCGAATGTGCAGCTGGCTTGCCGCCATGGGTTTCCTAATGACGCGGACTTTCGGAAGGACGTACTGAGTATATCCTTTGTAGTCCGGTTCCAGTCCGTGTAGGCGGCGACTTTTACGTTGCCTAATCGGAGCCACGATGATGCAGCTGTTGCACAGGGTACCCGGCGTCTCCACCAAACTATGTCGCGTTGCAACCGGGGCAGGTGTGAATTCGAAGGTTACTTGTCAATGAACACAGCACTTAAACTGAGAACAGGTTTATTGAGAACTCAAACATACACGCAGCACTGACTGCCTCTTGGGCAGAATGCTCTTCTATTTATACACAGATAGAACGTACTAGAGATTACAAGAGTAGTTAACAAATGAAATGTGTAGAAGTTACAAGTGACCTTAGGAAACATGTAGAATCTTCTGGAAATAATAAACAGAATTAAATAATTTTTGTCAGTGGGCGGGATTGAACCGGCGACCTTCGGTACCGCAATTCGTGACGCTACCCGCTGCGCCATGCTGGCAGACGGTACACTGGCGTTCATGCGGCAATATATACTCGTAAATCTGTAAACCATTTGCAGACGAATCGGTTTGTAATGGATTAAATCAAGTTTCGTTTGGTGAACATTAAACAGCACAATGCGTTCTAGATAGGGTAACTATTAGAAGAGGAAGCAGTGTCTGACTAAATACCACGTAGAATGATGGCAGGAGAAATATCCGTTGGTGACATCTCAAAGCCCGTCTCGTTGACTGCAGCACCGCGATAGTGTCCGGCGCCAACACGGAATTAGCTGGTTCGAGTACTAGTGGTGCAAGAAATTTTAAACATCAGGAAGGCAGGATTCCTAATTACCAAATTGTGCACCAAAGCCCTGCATTAACTCCAAAACCTCTTATCGAGCGTGGTGGGTGAACGGTTATCGTTCTGGTCTCCGATTCTGGAGGACGCGGGTTCGAATACCCGTTTCCCATGGTTTCCCCAAATCACTCCAGGCGAATGCCGGGATGCTTCCTTCAAAAGTCAATGGCCCAGTTCCTTCCCGTTCCTTAGTCACAGTCTTCTCCCACCTCTAATTACCTCGACATCGACGAGGTGTAAAGCCATAAGCAAAGAAAAAAACCCAAACCACTTCGTAGTGTATATTGAGTGAGGGCATGCGACTCCGTTGATTCGTCCGTGGGAGGGGAATGTTAAGCCTGCCGGTCTCCTTGGTGAAGAGTAGACCTGAATGACATGGCACAGGTTTCACCCTCTCCCTTTTTCATCTCTCATTTTATGCAACCTAAAGAACACTCTAGACTAGTCATGGGCAAAGTACGGCCTGCGGGGCAAGTGTGGCCCTTTAGGCTAGCCAATCCGGCCCGCGACATCGTTTTCAATAACCTCTACAATTACACATAGGATGAAATGTATTTCCTGCGTAGCTAGAATAGAATAACGGTTTCTTTCTCATTGCGTTTTAAGTACGGTAATATCGCATCTAATATTATTAACCGAGTTTTCGTAGTGCCGCAGTAGATGGCTGTAGAACGGTAGCATCGCGATGTGGAGTACAATGCGTGTGTTGCTCGGCTAAGTTCGGAACGAATCGGGCGCTACCATTATCCTTTCGTCTGTTCTCAAGGTCAGTGTAGCTCGGATAGTCACGTAGTCAGTTTCACCACTGCGGATGTGTGTCTGGCTTGTGTTTCTTTTGTTTTGCTTTGATGGTAGTGCTTTTTGACATTTTTGATACTTACAATAACAAGTAAAAAACGTTAAGTTGCTTCAGAATATCCTATTTTTAAAGATGAATGGAGTGGACTTGGAAATACTTTTTCACGCCTATTAAGGACAAACCTGTGTGTCTCATTTGCAAATAAGCTGTAGCCGTATTCAAGGAATTCAACCTCTCATGATACTTCATGACAAAACATAACAACGTCACTTATGAAACTATGACCGAAGAAGACCGGAAACAAAAAGCAGGAGCTCTACGTAAAAAAAACTGTCAGGTCAGCAAAATATTTAAAAAAAACAACAACAAAAAAACAAATCTATTCTTAAAAGCTAGCTACACATGCTAGTTACGTTGTGGAATACAATACTGCAAAAAGAAACGAAGCATTTTCTGATTGCGAACTTGTAAAAACTTGTAAGCTCCAAGTATGTAACATTTTGAGACAGTAAGTTTTATCTCGAACGATAATTACTTCTAGAATTGAAGTAATTGATAAGCAGTTTGTCTTATAAGTAGAGTCAAAAATAAGCTAGTTTAAATTCTGTTCTTTTGCGTTGGATGAAATTACGGTCATAACTGACACAGCTCAGTTACTGATATTTATAAGAGGTATTGATGACAGCTTTTGTGTTACTGCACGTTGTGTTAGCTTGCACGCGTTCATTTAAGGGAACGACAAAAGGACCAGACATTTTTTAACAATTTCAAGACACTATCACGTCTTTAAAAGTACCTTTGACCAATATTTGTAACATTACTACTTACAGAGTACCTAATATGACAGGGACGAAATCTGGTTTTGTAGGCAAATTTAAGCAATCATTTCCTGGGAACGAAATTGTGTTTCTTCATTGTGTCATACATCAAGAAGTTCTATGTAAATCTGCTCTAGACATGAAACATGTGCTTGATGTTGTTACTGTTAAGCTTGTTAAAACATTCATTCACGAGAACTCAATCTTAGACAATTTAGAGAGTTTCTTGACTCATTCGAGTCTGAATATTCTGATGTAGGCTCTAAAAGAAGAAATAATCTCCTTCATGAAAGAAAAAGGAATCGACGAATGTGAACATTTGAAAGATATTGGCTTTCGGACTTAGAATTTGTTACAGATCTTCTCAGTCACATCAATAAATTGAACCTTAAACTCCTGGGGAGAAATCAATTAATCCGTGATGTTAGGAGTCATATCAGGGGTTTCAAAATGGAAATAAATCTATTTTCCAACCAACTAGTCTAGAAAGATTTTACTCATTTTTCAAGACTAAAAACTATTGCAGTTAGGGAAGACAAATTTAGGAGCTATGAGAAAAGCCTGAAATGCCTGCATGAAGATTTTGAACGAAGATTCCAAGACTTCGAACTTTACCTGGACATTTTTTAGCATGCGATTTAATGTGGATCGTGAATCAGTCAAACCATAATTGCAGCTCGAACTGATTGAGTTGCAATGTAACACTTACCTGAAGCAACTATTTCTCAACGTTTCTAAAATTCTACAAGGCCCTGTCAAAATCAAGTTTCACAAACCTGAAATTTCACTCTCAGAAGATAATTGCGATGTTTGCATCTTCCTACCTGTGTGAACAGATGTTTTCTACTATGAAGCTTCGCAAAAACAGCGTTAGAAACCGATCGACTGAGCACCATTTAGCTTCACTACTGCGAATCAGCTCATTCCAGTTTCTACCAGATTATGAACAATTTTTAAAAGCTCAGTCACAGTTTCATCTGTCACATGCGCCTTCATACTCTTCTATAGAATAATCAATTTTTTTTCTAAGTTTAAAAAGCTTTCTAGTATATAAGTTGTTTGTGATGTAAAAATTAAAAATAAAGTTTATCACTTATAAAAATTTGTTTTGTTCAGTTTATTTCGCGTATATAATATTTTATTTTACCTAGCGCCCTCCCCTTAATAAGTTTGCCCATGTCTACTCTGGACTAAGCATACACATTTTCACAGTCGTACATACCTATAATAACATACGGATACACGCTGGGGAAACATCAGGAAAGTACTCCAGTTTATTAGTATTTGTTGTTTAATAATACGCCATTACAACTGTTGAATATATAATGGCGTATTATTAAACAACAAATACTAATGTACCAAGCAACTGTAGAAGAAAATGGCCTACAATAATCAAATGCTCCAGTTTATATTACCAAAAGAGTTCCCTTCTAGGGATACAGCCTCCATAGCCCCTTATACCCGGATTCGGATAAAGCACCATTAGAAGAAGACATTTCAAAACTTTTAAGCGTCTACAATTTCTTAGACGACAAGTTCATGGATTATGACCGCATGATAACTGCAGCCATACGCGATGGAACTAAATGTTATGTTAACGAGAGAAAACATGACGTTATACCCGTTCAGACAAGCGCTACTGTGACTACACTATTTCTTATGTCTCATACGTGGTACATTATTGCATTCGTTTTCGAAGGTTTATTGTCTTTTTAATTCGGGGAATTATCTCCTCTCCAATTCACCACCACTCGCCTAGAATTCTTGTCAATAAGCAATGTTCTCACGTTGCAGTGTTTGGGTGTGTATCATAGGACGGAGCTGCTTTGATCTGGGGGAAAATAACTCCAACTTTCAGCTCGCTTTTATGATCACAGTGTCCACAGAGTTTGTTGTTCTTACATTACAAGCCATTAATTAACTCGATAACACGGATCAGCTATCACAGCGCTGGTAATAAATGCAGTGAACATAACATACTTTGGAAGGACATTTTTTCCGGCAGATACGTACTTTTCTAGGGCGTTAGCAAGAGAGCTATTCCACTGTAGGTTAAATTTGTACTGCTGTTGTATTGGTACGGAGTTTGTTCTGAGTTTACCTCCCACAGTTCAGCTGTAGCTGGGCTACTGATTACAATCTCTCATTTTATTTTATCCAATATATATCATAAAAAACCTGTTTTGCAATGAACTATTTAGTATTTATCTTTCTCATCCGTCAGCTCTACATGAAGAAAATCGCATTTTATATATATTTTCAACTGTTGCCTCAGAAAGCAAATTATATTATCTAAAAGACTGAACCATCACATATAGCAACAATTAATCTAAATTATTTGATCTATGGAAGAAAACATCTGGCATTTTCGGCGGTCTTTGAATATCAAGTAATTATTCCAAATAGAAAAATCTATCGTGGTATTCGCAGTAGGTAATGATAGCAGATTAATCGTAAAATTCCGTGAAGCTATGCGTTACACGAAACGCATACAATCTGCCAATACCAAATTGCCGCACTGTTCCACAAGATGACATACGAGTATATACTTGGTTTCTGTGATTGCTCACTGTTATCGTTACTAAGTAATCATGGCCGTATAATCCTGGGCTTACTTCTTGTTGGTGGTTAGGTTACCCATGGGCAGAAACTGCACGATTTTCGTATATAACCTGCCCTTGATTGCGGTGCCAACGTTTGTTGGTGATACTCTGTAGTGATACTCGATATTTGGTTCAATCATTAGAAGTGTCGACTGCTTTCTTATCAACTTTAGAAGTGTACTAACGAGGATGTCAATCACTCAAATTTTTAGGGCTATACGGCTCATCGATACCGAGTTCGTAATTGGAAGAAGATGACGCACAAGGAAAGAGAAAGGAATTAAGCAGTGGCCTTTTGAAGGATACGGTGGGCATTCGCCTTGAGTGATTTTGGGAATCCATGAAGAACCGTAATCTTCCTGGCCGAAGCGGAGATTGTACGCGCGTCCTCTCGAGTGCAGAATACAGACATTATCCGCTCACTCAGAGAGTTACGTTACACTTTTGCTGTCAGTGTGAAACGAATTCTGGCCATAGGGGATTATTATTATTATTATTATTATTATTATTTTGTTGTTGGCTTTACGCCTCGTCGACGTCGATCTCATTAGAGGCGGGAAAGGACAGAGGACAAGGAACGGGAAGGGGCGTTAGAATGCCTAGCCCACGAGACTATCAAAAAGAGCACATACTGAAATTCTGGGAATTTCCTGTCGAACATGTATCTGCGAGACCATATGGCGGAGACAACGTTTACGCGAGTGATGGAAGGAGTGACAAGATTCACTGCGGTCCAGGACTCTGTTTCCGACGTTTCAACTCTTGGGGCTCTATTCCCAACCTTCGTCTCTGGTCCGAACTCCGATCCAGGTTTCGGACGCTGTATTTGAGTGCGAATGCTGGTCCGATATTCGCACAGGGATGGTTCGTAATGCTGTTGTAAGCATTATTTGGTCGAGCTTGATTGCTGCTGCCTTGAGAGGCACAGGTCTCACAAACCGTGGGTCCATCTTCACTCATCGCCGGCTACGGACGCGAAGCTGCAATGGTAAAGTGTTACATCACCAAGTCCAGTGTTTTTACATCCTATAAAACTGGTAGCGAAGCTTAAGCGTCCCTGAAATAAGAAGTTTCTGCTCTGACTTTCATAATAAAACCCTGCTGAGCTAACGGCATAATTCCCCAGAACGGTATGAGTTGTTAGAAAAGCGCTTTGCTTCTCAAAACTATTTTCGTATATTCTCGAACAATTCTGACTGGCATACTTGTTCCATTCGTGGCGGCCAAGGTAATTATCATTGTAAAATCATATCATCATTGATAACGATCTCTGATGACATAATTTGTTATGTACAGTAATTTGCATATCATTCTTACACATGTAGTAATCATCTGAGTTCTAATTTCCAAATATATTACATTTTTTTGTTGTTTGCTAACGGCTAATTGTCCACCGAGGCGTTGCTTTGTTTTTTTAAAAAAACAATCATGTATTAAAATTAAAGAAAAATTTGCCTAGAAATGTAATTAGCATATGAATCAAATAAAAGTCATATTGTGATTGTTTTCTGTATATCGATACAGCGTCGAAATTCTTGCCAACTTTGTCTTGCATAACCTCATTAAAATTCTCTTTACTAATTATTAATACGATAACTAACTACTTTAATCCTTGAAGATCTCTCGGGCACGCGGCCAGATCAATTGATCGTAGTGGAACGAATTTTGGACGGCGTAGCGTGCCATCATCATCAGGTTGAGTCTGCTGACTGGCGCGGCGTGAGTCGCATTCTGGACTGCGTTCCTCACGCCGCGCCAGTCAGCAGACTCAACCTGATGATGATGGCACGCTACGCCGTCCAAAATTCGTTCCACTACGATCAATTGATCTGGCCGCGTGCCCGAGAGATCTTCAAGCAAAAGATTCGCCGGGAAAACTTACGATTACATAATTTAATTCTTCCACAAGGACCATAATTATCACACTATTAATAAACTACAGGCAAAAAATATATATAAAAATGTGTCTATCTGTCTTCAAGATGGACCATTTTTTGCTTCTGTTTTTACGCCTTGTGGACGTTGATGTCATTAGAAGCAGTAAAATACTAGGTCAAGGAACGGGAAGGAATTCGGCCATTGGATTTTGAAGGAACCATCCCAGCATTCGCCTGCAGAGATTTGTGGAAACCATGGAATACCTAAACCTGGATGACCGAATGGGGATTAGAACCCGCGTCCCCCCGAATGGGAGGCGACAGGGTTACCACACACCCGCCACGCTCGGTTTCATGTTGGGATGAACGGGATTCACGGGATTCACGGGAAGACTGCTGATCGAATTTTGACTTGGATTTTGATTTTTTTTAGCCCATGATCCTGCGGGTAAAGCAGGGTATATTTTATTTTGATCTATATTCGTAAAGCTGATAAATATAACATAATTTTTATTTTAACCCGATTCACAGAAAGTATTACTGGTCGGGGTTTTGCTGTTCCCGTAGGTAAAATAAGTCATGTTTCAGTTTGGTGTGAAATCGCATAACTGATTAATTTAAAATAATACTAGCCAAACCCGATTGAAGCTGAAATTACAGGAAGGATTTTCATGAGTTTTAATAATGCAATGTTGTTTGAGGCCATTTTTTCCGCATTTGCTTAGTTAATTAGTTGTTGAATAGATAACTCCAATACAACTGTTTCTATTTTATTTTATTGTCATACGCGTTTATTTTCTGTGTCCTATACAGTTTGTTTTTGTGATTTGTCTGTGTGGTGGGTTTGCTTGTTTGCTGGGTTCTGTACTGTTGATATTTGCTCATTCTTTTTTATTTGTTTGATGATTTTTTTGTTCATTGTGTCAATTGTCTGTGCTTGCCACGGTCTATAATCACCAGATCGCAAAAACTGTGACTATTAAGATCCAGTCGGAACTTACTTTGGGTGAAAAATTGGAGATGTGCAGCTACAAACCATAATCAATCAATGTAAATACTAAGTAGCGCCATAAAATATTACATATTTAGTATTACGAAAAACGTAAGTTAAGAAGATATGGTCCAAGATCCGCCTGCATGCTTTCTACGTCCATTGTTACTTGATTGAAATGGCATTTTTATGTATAATTATTAGTAGCAGTATACGATTCTCCCGGGTTGCCTATCAAAATATGGCTGCAAGTATTTTAAATTATATTAAAAAAAGTCAAAAAAATTCGTTCACTTGTTTTCTAAATAAATTATAATTAAATTCAAGGATAGCCGTGTAAAGAACATAAAATGATTGGGTTGCCTATATAAAAGTGGCCGCAAGAAGGGGGATTGACAGCTGTCAAAGATACGTAGGAACGCGTGAGAGTTAGCATACTGCACCTTCCTCCAGGGAGTCCATTAAATAAGTGAGGTGTTTTTCCGGAATTCCGGACCCCTTCCCCCTCTATTGAGATATGGTGAAATCTGGTTGGACTCCCTCCCCCTATTTCACCTCACATAATTAATGGACGCATCCTTACTTTTACAGCTGGCATTCCTTACTTGCGGCCTCTTTTACATAGGCAACCCAAAATTTATATGTCCTTTACGTGTCTCATGTCTCTCTTTGAAATGATTTGTAATTTATTTAAAAACAAGTGAACGAAATAATTTGACTTTTTTTGAAAATTTTATTAAAAATACTTGCGGTCATATTTTGATAGGCAACCAGGCAGAATCGTATTTTGCTACTAGATAATTATGCATAAAATCTGCATTTCAGTCAAACAACAGATTGACGTAGAAATCATGCATCCGGATCTTAGGTTATTATCTAAAAATATATATAAATTTTAACGCAGATTTGTAGTTGAAGATGCTTCGGTGAGAGGAGAAACGCGTGCGACGGTAAAATAAAATAATAACGGTTGCTTTGGCGTTATCTATTCAACGGGTAGTTTCAATAAGTTTGCAGACCGTGTGGAGCGGGTAGATAGGTTTGCTTCATTTTGATGTGACATGGTAAGGTTGGTAAATTTAAGATAATTTTTTCTTCAACGCGATTCAAGAAAAGCTACTGGTCATATTTTGATGGGATTCGGTTAATATATAGGCAGTGCTCCCATGAGCAGAATAAGGCATGTTTTAATTTGATGTGACGTCTAAAAGCTAAAGAAATAAAATAGGTGTGCCAACAATTTAGAACCCATATAAATATAAATAACTTCTCGCAGTCCTAATGTTTGTTGAGATTTCAGCGTACTGGTGGTATCGTATTATTTAGAGGAACGAAGTTACGGTTTGTAATGGAGTCCCTTCATCAAACAGGATGTTTGTTCAGTGACATACAGCAGCTGTGGGCCACTATATTCTCGATCATGTTGGTTTAACAAGGTGCTGTTCACTCCAATAGCACACGAAAACCCAACTGTGGGCATCTCCTAGTACAATGTGGTATAAATCTCAATTGTGTTTTTTTAGAGAGAGAAGGTTAAATTTTCAAAAAAATTCATGTTTCTCATTTTTGCCATGACATTGCAATCCATATAATATTTCAGCCCATTTTTATACCGTTCAAGAATATTTTATTACAGAAACTTTTGGATCCTCAGACTGGCAGAGGTTTACTTCCAATACTCGTTATAACGCAAGATGCTCTGGTGTGAAATAGCAGAGACTATTCTATACTTGGTTAAAGGAATCTACTGTAGAAAACAATGGAACATTCTTTAGCTCTTTTGAGAAGTTACTGTTGGATCGTAATATTTTTAAATGTAAACTTTAAGAACTTGCAGGATTATGATATTTTTGTTCTATATTTTTTTTTTGTTTTTCGAAAAAACAACTGCTATCATGAACAGGATGAGCGTGTGTAATTGGAGTCTCTCCCCCCATCATTCCCTCCCCACCGTGTCCACTTATTTACATCTCATCAAAAATTTGTTATTGGTTCCAACAAAGTAGAAAATTCAGTTTTCAACGGTGACCAGCAAGATAAATTCTGCAATACACAGCGTATCAAAATCTTGCTTCGCTGTCCCTGTTCTCATCAGACTGGAAAGTCTCAATTCTCAAAAAGTAAAAAATAAACGGAAAATAGTTTCGTTTTATCTCTACTCGAGATATAACAGACTAATTCTTTTTGTTAAGGTTATAGTTTGCAAGTAGTATTTATTAATGAAAATTAACCATGGTTCATTTCAACAGTCTTATGTAAGTAATACTAACTCTCTCTTAACTTTTTTAGCTTTGTGTAGGTTTCATGAAATATTTTTGAAATAGTTTGATTCTTTTACGGAAGAGAAAATGTACGTAATACTGTACGTTAGCCGGTCATACAATTGCCCACCGAGAGGAGACGACGAGAAGCGTCGATACTGAGTAGCCGCGGGTGTTGATCCGTGGACGGGAGCCGGCTGGCTGGCTGACCCGGTGGCTGGGAACAGGGCCATTAATTAGCGCCACGTCACACCCCGGGCCGGCCCTTTGGACGACTGCTGTTAACGAGCAAGGCCGCCGCACTGCCTAATTACCACCAGCCCGAGGCGATACCGCCCAACTGTCTCGCTTACAGCAGCTTTGCACTGCATTAATACCTATCTCCACGTAGACTATCTGCCCATTATCAGGTGCCATTTTCCAAATTTACTTCGTTTTCTCTTCGGTCTAACCTCTGCACATTTAGACTGAAATTGTATTTTTGTATCCGATTTCTTCTTTTTGTCTCTCATTAATCTGTGTTTAGTGTCATTTAAGTTCTTCTGACACCACAAGTGCTAAAATTCGTTGTGTGATGTCGCTAATTATTTCACAAAGTAGAACGGTACAAGAAAGCTCCTTGGTTCGGTGAATTTTTTGGCAGTGGCATACCGGTAACGTTAGGAAAGGAAATTAAAAATATTCCAGAGTGAAATTTAACTTAAGTAAAAGCTCATGTGGTAGTAATAACCTGGTCGCAATGTTTCTATCCACTGCAAAATTTACCCAACCTGGTACAGAGGGCCTACAGTTTACCATAGGATCCGAATCACGCAAGCATTTTGGCTTTCTTCACATAACACACGATGTTGTTTCAGAGATAACAGCCTTAAAAAGCACAGCCGAAATCAAGATAACCGGGGACCTTCTTCAGCGAGACACCTTAGCCACTGAGCCTTCAGAACACTCAAGTTTAGCTAATGATGATCGGCGGATCCAGAAAAACAGTCATTAATAAGACTCCATAGACCCCCAGATTAGCATTTTCCACGGTTTTCCCGAATCAATCCAGGTGAATACCGGGATTTTTTCCCTCAAAATGCCATGGTTGAATCCCTTCCCATTCCTTGTCCCCACTCCTTCCCCGCCTCCAACGACCACTACATCGACGAGGCGTAAAGAAGAAGCAAAAACAAAAAAGAGCAGAAAAAAACCTTGTACACCTACCGACATAAAAAGTCTTGGAGAATCTGTGTTTATTGCAACGTCCTTGTTCTCACCATGGAGACGAAGTTGGCGGGCAATGTGTCCTTGATCAAAAATGTAATGACGAAGATGTTTCATTTGCATTCACATTTCCGAAGAGCGAAGTGTATACTTACGAGGCTCGTCAACAAAGTAAGAACCGATTGGTTAATATATATATATTGTAATATCCCTTGGTGACGGTAAATTTATGCGTGTGAATTCCACGTTTCTTTGGCATCGGCGAGAGCCAGGTGACTCATACCTGCACTGAAAGACCGAACGATTTATGGCAGGCCGTAAAGTTAAAAGCTTTACGCATTCAATGAAATTCAAAGGACAGTGTAGGGACTATGCCGAAATGAGGATTTCCTGGTACAGTAGAAAGTTGAAACTAGAGAAACGATGCTTCGGAGAAAAAGTCAGGTTGCGGAACACCTCTGTTGGGAACCAGCGAATCAAACTGTGTTACGAACTTTTAGAAACCATAAGTTTTTTATGTTGCATGATGAGCGCCAATGTAGACCATGGACGACGCGCCAAACGCTGCGACTCGCTGAAATTTCCCGCCTCTGCTAAAACTGGGGAGCCTACAAGTTTTCAAGGGAGCGAACACGCGGGAGTGAGTGAAGACATTCTGTTTCTGGCCAGCAAACAATCCGCACCGGCGCACCCCGGGAGATCGGCGAACAGGTCACTACCAGCGGGGAGCCAACTCGCCAAGTGACTTTCGCCCAGCTGACCAACAGAGTCTATGAGACTCTGTTTTATCTGCACGTCATCTGCTACGGTAAAGAACGCCGACGATGTATAGACACTCTTGCGTCATTCAACCATAGGCAACGCTCTGAGATGAGAATCATGCTCTAAATTGTTCAAAAGAAACTTTTAATATTCAGTTCTGTTCAATAAACCAATCAATTTTATATTCAAAGAAAATAATAGGTGTTGTAAACCCTGCTTTCAATAACTTCCTTTCCAATGTACCAGTATATCATTTGATTAGATGAAGATTTGTGTTTTTTAATGGTATTTTAAAATTACAATTGCTTTGATTAGAAGTATTTCAGAATTGGAATGTCGCTTCTCTCGGATAGAGAACACTTCCATTCTTGGCGCCTACCCGGGATTAATTTTGCAAATTAACTTATTAATGAATGCATCTCATTATTTTATTCTAATTTTAATAACGTAATAAAACTAGACGTTACAATACATATTAAAAAGATATTTAAAAAAATAATATCTTTATTGCTACATGTCACTAATTACATTACACTACATTTCTACGTAGTCGCCATTTTTACCGAAGTATACCTCCATCGAAGTAACTGACCGCCGACCCGTCCAGCCATCCCTGCACAACGGCAACCAGAATACCGCCAATGCAAAGTCCGCTGTTTACTTTCAGGTGTGACACGGACAATCAACGTTTCATCAACAGTGAAGTAGAGATCGATACCGTTTCTTCACATTTTACACATTCATGATATCTTCACCATCAACAACAACAATTTTTCCGTAAATTACCACCACAAGGACACGTTTCTGCGTGCAAAAATCTTATCACCAACTGCATGTCACAACAGGCGGAATCTTATATTTAACGTCCGTTTTAAATTAACACAGAGAAGAGAGACACTGTTGTAGAACAATATAGCTTACATATTTGTTGCGATAGACCATAGGTTCCCAGACTTTTATGGCCTACTAACCGCATTTCGAAAAAAATCCTTTCGAAAAAAAACTCACCGACTCCACTTCTTGTAAAAAATAATGTAATCCGTCAAAAACAGTTCAGAGAGTGGGGCCATGCTCACAGTTTTTGGAAGATAGTAAAGAGAAAGTGAATGATTTAATAGACATTTCCTAAAATTCACTGGAATATCGAAATATGGGATTTTGAAAGAATTCCGAAGTCATGGGGGCGCTGGGAGGGGAGATACAAATTTGTCCATCGATTGTTCCTGTGAAGACGATAACAAAATCCAGGTGCTCCGAAAATTTCGTTTGGAAGCAGTAAAACGTCTCTCGGATCACGTATTTCATATTAGAGTGAAAATAACTTACAAACTGATTATTGTCAATCATACCGTTCAAATCGCGAAAATTATTCCAAGGTCTAATGATAAAGTGACGTTTATTCACTCCATATCCGCCAATCGAAAAGTAAAACTGCATTGAAGTGCTCCTAGTTGGCTGGTCAGTTCCCCCCTAGAGATCCACATAGATCTGATGGTGAAGTTTTTTGGAGTTGGCAGATTGATTCCATCGCGGGACAGCAAACGAGAGAAATCAAGACAGCCGACTGCCTGTCAATAGAGGAGCAGCCCTATTTTTTTTTTTATCTTATTAATGTTGGAAAGTTACGGAATGGTTGTAAGCCGCAGAACACCTCGACCTACTTCACCTCCTACGATCCAGAGTTTACTATCTTAATGGGGCAACATTATGATTTGTGTAACTGTTCGTAGCAGAGTTGAAAGAGACGATCAGTGAATACTGTGAAATTTTCAGAACGTAATACAAGTAAATATTCTCTTAAATGTTTTGAATGATATGATTCAGAAATCGTTTTATTTTTATTACAATTACAAAGATTGTTAGCATTAAATACAATGTTACTAATGCATAGTGGGACCTATTATTCATCAGTTTCTCATCAGTTAATTAGCAACTAGTCAATTCATTAAAAATTAAATTCGTTGTGTTTTCTTTCATTATGCTCTTTCTTCAAGTTATTTTTGAAATAATAACAGACTAGGAAGTGATATATATTGAACGACCATTACCAGATCATGTACAGCTTTGGACCGGGTGAATCCATTCAAATAATCACTTCAGCAAAAATTTTGTGATGGATCCTTTATATATAAATATGTCACGGCAGATCTATTATTCTGTTGGTGGCCTATTGTCCCGAACTTTTTCCTTTTTATTAACTGATTACTTCGTGTAAACTAAGGTTCATGAAGAAAGTACTTTAATTCATCGCCCGAAAAATTTGCCGAACACTGTGACGTCATTCGTGGTTTCTTATAGATTACTCGGAAAGACAATGAGATATCTCGTCTGTTACAATCTAAAGTCTCGCTGCGTAGTTAGCACGAAAAGATCATTAACCTTCACAATAACATTTGAGATTTAATACGTGTGTTTTGACTCACTCAAGTGCTGTTGACGCGATGTCTATGTTTTATTAAACGGCCCTGGAACATAATACAGTGTCGATGATTGATGCCTAGTGAGTTGGTGAAGCTTATTTTTCCTAGGATTCTTCTTCCTCACCACCTTTACCCAACATTTTGTGTTTTACTCATCCTTGGCATTGTCAAATTTGGAACTATCGTTTTACGGCAGTATGCCCTTGCTGAAGCCAATAATTTTATACTTACTGTCAGGTGGTACTAAGTACTAAGGGGCAAGTTAAGTGTTGCCATCTGCCTGTGAAACGTGTAACTATGTTCAGCGTGTGATAAGTGTATTTTCTGTTTGAGGAATGTGTAGTTTATGAGGCGGAGTATTAGACTGTCCACACATTCGCATTTATGGTTGCGAAAACTCGCCTATAAACAGCAGTCATGTAGGCCGGAAGGCGGGGACATGAGCTCGTGCCCGGTCCGTTGTACCTCCCCTATCCATTGTGTGGCGGCTGGCGGGTGCAGAAACCCTGCGAATAGCAAGCTATAAAAGTCCGTTCTTGCTTTGCTCTTCGAAACCGCACTGTTCCTCCGAAAGTTTTCCAATACAATTTTCGGCGCACCAGTCCCTTCGTGGTAAACCTAGCGGTATAATTCCGCTCATCCTCCTTGCTGTGGAGATAACTTGTACTGATACGTCCGAGTAGAAGTCGGTAGCATCAAGACAAGAGTGAGAGAACCAATCTGGCTTTGGTGGACCAGCTGTCTTCTATATCGAACAACGACGTAATGTAGGACATTTCGCGGTTTCGCAGAATCCTCCCGAAGACGTGAGAGATGACCAGCCTGTCCTACCAAGACGAGATTTATGTAAGTAATTATCAATAATCGAACAGCATTATATCCTCTCTAATACCGGCTCAATGATATAAAAACTTACATTCTCTGAAGGAATTATTTGCTGTAATTAAACATTCATGGAATAATATCCAGCGGAAAAAAATAATGTATATTAATTGTTTTCTAACGTTTGTAAACGAACAGAAAGGCACAACTACCATTACGGTTTTTACTCAAATCATCTTTTTAGTGAATAGTTAAGGCAAAAACAATTGCACTGTCTTTTTTTTTTAACTAGAACTGAAGTTGTTATCTTTCACATACGAAAGTGTCTAACCAGGAATGTCATCTTTTATTAACTAAAGAAGTAGTCCTTAAATAAGAACCATGTTCTCACTCTATGTGTGTTTTTCCTGTTAAGTGTGATAAACCGTGCTGGTAATATATCAGGCACGCCTACCCCAAGCCTTGTTTTACGCTTTCACGCCCCGAGGTCCACGCGATATCGCAGAAATTTTCCTCGACTGCACTCTATTTGGAGCACAATTTCTTGTAGCATCACAAATTCATGCTTTCCACATCTTGCTGTTATCTGGCCATCCATCTCGCGTTAGGTGATCCTGTTCTGTGCGGGGCCTGCCCATTCTACGAATAACATCTGCTAGCCATTCATTTTCACCATGTGGACATCCTAGTGTTTCCCGCTACTCTTCATTACGACTACCCCATTATCAAATAAAAACCTCTGCCGTTGTTTAGATGTGAGTACCGGGATTAAATTTGTATTGTTTAGAATCAGTACCATTATTAATTGTATTCAATCAACCTTGTTCCGTTACGGTACACAAACAGAATACACAGCAATGCATTTCAGGCATATCGGGCACGAATAATTACTTCACACTAATTATAAACGTCAAACACACATATTTTCAAGCAGAATTATATATTTCCAAACACAAGCACACACACAATTTTAAGGACGATTTCGAGACGGACATCTATGTGGGAATTTACAAGTTAAATGCTAATGAAGGAAGCCACGCGTTTCGCCTCTCATCGAGCAATCATCAGCGACGTATTGGTGTTATTATGGTTTTTAGCCGCAAATCTCTGGTTTTTCACCAAAGCATGTTCCGCCTAAAGCAGAGGTGGCCAACCCGCGTCCCGCCTTGAACATTTTCGGGCCCGCGAGATTCATCACACTTATACAACATATATTTATTTTATAATGGCCAAAGTAGTGAAAACCAATGTATTGAAAAAATATATTATTTTTTCATCCTTATATTAAAAAATTAACAATTGAAATTATGAGAAAAAATTAACTTTGATTTTAAAATAATATTCTTGGGAATGTATGACAGATATTGCCTGCTTTGTTTATGAGTTACGAGTTGGCAGAATAATTAAATTATATTCTGTGAACTCTTGACTATGCTCGCATCTTGGAACATGTAATATAACAGGTTCTATGTTTCACTCTTAAGTTACTTAATCTAAATCTAATATGGGGTTATAGTATAACTTTATATGCGGCCCGCGGAGTTCCAAGTAGCCTGCAAGATCATTTGGGTTGGCCACCTCTGCCTAAAGCCATTAGTCTAAATGTTTAGCCTGGTAGGTGATATATAGACAAATGGCTTTAGCTGGAACATGTTTAGGGAAAAAGCAGAGGTGTGTGGCTACAAACCATAGTCAACACCAACGTAAATATTAACACGCTGATGGTGTTTCGACGAAAGGCCAAAATGCGTATGAGATTAAACCTCATATGACCAATTGCATTGGCATCATTCATTAACATTCAGTTTACTAAGAAACTGCGCTGAAATAGCTACAACAAATTTGTATTTATTTGCAAGTATTTGTTGTGTGACCGGTATCCGTTATTTTTAAAAAACGATGCAAGCTTGGCATAATAATATACTAACTTAAACTCCCTCATATTCTAAACAATTATACATACTACTGCTTTTAATTAATTCGGTTGTATAAGCGCCCACCCTCCCCATGATACAGGGCGCAAAAGGGAAGTCGTTGCTTTATTATATTAACTACTTACTGTTTTAGATCCTGAGGAATTATTACATTTTTTGAATTCATATTCTGTTTGAGATGAAGAATGCAATACACGAGTATAACAGTATATTTGTTTCACCTACACTGTTTATAAGTTTATGATATTAATGATAAAATTTTCTACTAATAAAATACATAAACTCACAAACAAGAAAATTCATAAACAATTTGGCCTTGGTGTTTTGTAAACTGAATTGCAAAGATTTACAGGTAATTTATTGGGGTAGCCAGGTGGTTTTAACTTCTAGGGTACTAAGCTTTTTATAGTTTTCAATGACGGCTATGTTCTTGAATGACGACACTTTATTCTGTCGAAACACTCATAAAAATATCTGTGAATAAGACTTCTTTCAAAGATTTAAAGCACATTAACAAACAAATTTCATACTGTCGTGTTCGCACCGTCCAGACAGGTTATATATGTAGTACAGAATTTTCGAGACAATATCATAAGAGCCGACCGAGGCTTCTGGAGCGGGAATATCCAAATGTATTTAATGACTTCTATCGTCAGGAAACTGGGTTCTTACAAAATATTCTATTTTTTTTTTAATTCTGTCTTTACTTCTTTGTTTTCTTATTTTTAAAAAATATTCACAAAGTCTGAAGATCTTTTAATAAATATTTTTATATTTCTGAACAGTTTATGTATTTTCACTTATTATGATTAATATTTTATCGTCAGATAATTTGTGTTCTTACAAAAAAAAAAAAAAAAAAAACACTGTAAACCTGTTACAAACCAATTGGATATAAAAATCTCCAGAAGGATGTGTAGCATATCTTCCTGTCTCTACAAATATCTGTTTTCCGTTGTTTTTAGTAAATTCATGTACTGTTTCCATTACATTGTTTATAGGTAGATATTTACTTTGTAGTGGATTGGTCGGTGGGGGAAGATTAATTGCTTAACATGCATAATTTAAATCGCCACCTTCCACTAACTTCTGCAAATCATAAATATTAATTCTAGGAAACAGAGGGGAAACAATTACTTCTGATATTAGTATTTGAAAAGATCCTAAAATTATGGTTTATTTGGTACTCATTAATGCTTACAGACAGAGGAATATTTATCGTTAATCTTAAACATCTCTCTGTTCAAAAACAAAATTCAACGAAATACCTCGTCATACAATTTCGAAATAGCAAACAAACAATTATCTTTAATTGAAGGTAAGAAATTGTAATACATATACATTAACTTTACAAAGATTTACAAATTTCGTATGCAACTGAAGCAAAAACTCTCTTATGCATATTGAGAGCGATTCTTGTAATACAATGATAACAAGTAAACATCAGATTTGACTGGATTTTATAGGGCGCCAGGCAACTAATTTGTTCCCACAAAGAATAATTATTGAAAGTTTCCAAACATGAAGTCTGTCTTTCAATTCAAAATAGAAAAAGAAAACAAAAAAGGCACTCTGCTATTAGATGCAACTAGCTCACTCATTATATCGTTAAAGGGCTGACTCAATGATTGGCCGGAATACACACTGTTTCGTGGACGAATAATTACCGTGTCTGTCTGGCTGCACGAAGCGTCACAGCTACTAAAAGGGCGCTATCATCGCTCAGTTGCGCACCTGTCCAGGTACTGCAAGGCACTTGTCACGTCAACCAGCACATGTGACAACATCGATCGGACTTGGCGCCAGTCATCCAAGCCTCCACAACGGAATCATCAACACTGCTCTGGCAAGCAGTGGCCAGGACGCTCGTTCTCGACGAAGCGAAGTCTTCTCCCTCATTCAGAAGGTCCCCTCTCTTCTCCGCGAGTCCACGCCTAATATCTACTCGGCATGTATCATGGAAAGGCAAAATTTGTAAAATTTCTAATCACGTGAGGAAATAAACACATTGGATTGGCTTCGCAAAAGTTTCCCCTCTTTGCTTGCTAATATATTTCCTCTAATTTGCTAAGAGTCTTCGGGTTATAACGGTATTCCTCGGGAGGATGCGTAGGAATAATTTTACCCACGATACACCGAGTGAAGGGATTCCTTCTGCAAAAATACCCGTGGCCACCCTTTATCACCGGTATTACCGTCGCCCCGCTAGAGATAATCCCTCGCTTTGTCTCGCACAACCTGACAAGACAGCAACATCCTGCTAAAGTCAAGACTTCTCTCACGCTAACAAAACTATTAGACGCGAATTCCTGTCTCCAGCTCGAAAAAGAATTTCCATTTATTTCTAAACTCAACAATACTCAAATTAAATATGTTGAAAATGACCCACTTAATACGTGATAAAAAAATTGTTTTTTTTTTTGTACACAATATCATAAACCATAGATTAAAATCTTTGATTACTTATGTAAGAAGTACATTAATTTCAAATTCCATTACATAAATATTTAGATTATGTGACAGCTTTATGATGTATTCCCGTTCTTTGAATTTACACTGAACGTTAATCCCTCTGTGTGTTTCTTTACGCATCTGATAGCGAATTAGATTTTTGAGTTAGTGATGAAGACGGTATTAAACTTACCTATTCTTTTTTTTTTTTGCTTTCTATAAACGTATTAGTACAAGTAAGTACTGTAATCTTATCAACTATGAAATCACAACTTGAGTGAATCACCAAGTTTTAGGTTTCATGGGGAAATAAGGTAAACGCGCCAATTGTCGATAGTACACCTATAGTGGACATGAAATTGTATCAAGTATCAATTTAAAGAAATATTATGAACTAGAAAACTGTGCATAAAACACTACAGCACTGTCGGGCTTACTCGTAAATCTGAACGAGACCACATGTTCGGTGATGGCCTCATCTGTATATGGTGAACAGTTTTTGTGTACTTATCATAGATCGGAAGCAAGTACCTTCTTTAGCAAAGTCGTAACGAGGGGTAGTAATTTAACCATCAGTTAGTGTAAGTTTATTTTACTTTTTACTGAACGTAAATATGTAAACGTGATTACGATGGAATAAATAAGTGCGCACGTTAGTAGATTTAAAAAAAAATAGTATTTCTATTATGTATAACCTCTGTGTTAATAATAGCTACTTAAATTCTTGAGAGTTCCTTAAATCGACAGATGTGTTGAATTTACGTTCCTCACTTGAAAATCGAGCTTCAATCATAATCTGAACGAACAGTCGTAACTTTACAGCAATATATATATATATATATATATATATATATATATATATATATACCATACTGTCCAATAACTACGTATTATAAAAATATTTTCTTTACCAGAAGATGGCGATAGTGGATGTGATCGCCGAAAGATAATAAATATATATATGGTAAAGAAAATTGTTTTATTATAAATAGTTATTAAATTGTATGGTCAGAGGCTTCAAAAATGGAAAAGTAAACTTTTAACGCGCTGCGAACAGGCGTATTTACGTTTTTGAAGTGAACATTCCAACTTTATAAATAACCGTCTCATTAGTATACAATGTAAACCAAAAATTGTAAAGTTATCAGTTCCTGATACAATTACGTTTTAATATTTCGCTTCAGTTTAAAAATCTTCAAATTGTTATCTCTGATTCCGGTCTCGTAACAATTGGAGTCAAATTTGAAACATTCACTAAATATTTTAGCACCATAACTGTAATAAGTGTTGATAACAGTTTTCGGATAGGTAACAGTTGGAGGGAAAAAAGCTGTATTTAAAATCTACACAGTTTTATTTTGGCGCAAAACGATAATCGGTTTTGAAGACAGCTACTGAACTAGTAAAGTTGCTAGAAGACATATCTGGAACAATTTTGTTGTAAGGTTCTCCTTTCTGAGAAGAAAATATTTTAATTCTCGCTGTCAAGGCTAAACACAGTTTTGGACAGTTTTGACTTTTGACAGAATTGGGAACGATTTTCATGGTAGACGATGTATAATTAAGTGATGGAATCTTCTATGACCAGTATCGGGGAAAAATAAAGCTCACCCAGTCTGTTTGACCGTCCACAAGATATGCTTCTATTACTCCTACATCTCACCGGTTCTAATTTGCCATCGTTGATACGTCCCGTTGATTTTAAGAGATTAGTATAAATATTAAAATATCTGAATAGACTTTGGCCGCAGGTAAACTAAAGACTGAATTTTCAATCAGGTGTTTGGAGTTCCTGATCTGCGAATAAAGAGATCTGTTACTAGACTCAGCTTAGAAGTACTTGATTAAATGATGGCTAATAACAGCATATTATTTCATAAATCGATAGAATTCAGTTAAGGGATAGGAATCCTGGAGGCACATATCTAAATTTAAAGCCCGATTTCGTTAGCTAAGGGACCGCCTGGAACCATCCATCATACGACCTAATCGATAATCGACTCGGAAGTCCTTTAAGAAAGTGGTGAAAAGCGCTCTCCAAGGAGCTCCGCGATAAGAAATGAGACCGACAGACCCCCATCATTCACTTATTAAAGTAGAAATTTTTGCCACCAATCGACCTCTCAAAGTGATTCTTCTCTTATATCACAGCTCCAGTTCAAAGGGATCCATGTTAGGAACGTTCCTTTGACAATGTTTCAAATAACCAACCATTTTAATAGCGTTTGGATTTAACATCTAAAATCTTCCAGACTACCTATCGGCATCTTTTTTTTTTTGCAATATTTATTCCCAATGAACAATGAATCCGTTTACGCACATGGTTTCCAATAAATCATCTACATTCTTAAGAACATTTATTTTGCTTTCAAATCTTCATGTGATTCGTTAGTAAACCTCTGATTTTAAATTAATCATGCAGAAAAAATAAGATACTGCGTCGCATTGTTTGAATCAGTTTCTGCCTGTAATTTATCAATGACTTAGGTTTCAATCCGACGTTTCTCTTCGCTTTTTTGTTCAAATCCCGGTGGTGCCAAGTATTTTTATGGCTGCTTAAACTGAGCTTTACCTCAGTCAGAATTTTTCTGTTTTTGCATAAATTTCGCTACAACGCTCTATGGTCGCATTTCAGATTAATCTGGAGGCCTATTTATCGCATATAACATTGCCTGTTTAGGTTAAGCTACGACAGAAGTGATATACGTGGCAAATCCAGAGTGTCTCCAGGTCGTTAACGGCAGAACAAGATTAGTGATGCTGCTGCATTTTTCCTACTTCTCATCTTTTGTTCTAATGTTTTGTAATAATGATACCGAGCGAGGAGGCGCCGCATTCGGGAGGACGTGAGTTCAAATCCAGCACGGTTATCCAGGTTTCGTTTTTGCAGTGTTTCCCGAAATCACTCCAGGTGACTGCCAGGTTGTTCATTCAAAAAGGACAAGGCCGAGTTCCCGTTTCTTGACACCAGCCCTCAGCCGCCTCGAAAGACCTAGACGTTGACGAAGCGAAAAGTCATAAGCAAAGAAATATGTATAAATTCAGAGGGGTTTCTTTCAATTACAATTTAATTGTTATAAAAAGCCTCTGTTACTTCAAAATAATTATAATTAGCTGGGCGCCAGTTGTAATAATTCTATTTTCATGGGAACTTTAATTTTAAGTGAAACTAAATTTTAATTACATTCAGCTTTGCTGTGAAACGGTATCAATCGATAGAATTTCAAAAGTTTACAGTAACTGTTAATTTGTGACTCATTAACAAATTGATTTAATCATGCAATAAACATTTATTGTATAAATTTTTTTGCGAGAAATATTAGTTGGTTGGACCTGGCTGTGGTTAAAGAGCAGCTTTAATAAAGCTTTAATAGTTTTCATGTTCTTTATTTCTACTTTGATTGCATAAATAAATTTTAGCCGAGTTTCCATTTATATTAATACCTTTAATTTAATTTAATTGCAATGGAGCACAGGCTCCGGGGACAATTTCCCTACACACCCATCTTCCCCCTATCCTGCACCCACTTGCCCTCTACAAATTTTATCTTTAAATTCTTTCAAAGTTTTCGGTAAATTATTCATCATTTCTCTTGGTGACTCATTCCAATCCCTGACACCCTTACCTAAAAAAGAGAATCTTCCCACACCCTTGTGCCTGAAATCGAGTGCCAGCTTGTGGTCATGGTCATCTTTTCCCTTCCATGCACTACATTTCAAACCTATTGCAATATCTTTCCATGCCTCATCACCAGTATATGCCCTGTACACTCCCATGACCCTCCTCATCCTCCTCCTGTCTTGCAATGAATCCCATTTCAACTCCTTTATCATATCCGTCACTGATTGCATTATGCAATAATTTCCAGAAACAAATCTAGCAGCCCTTCTTTGCACCCTCTCCAACTCCTGTATTTGATACGTAAAATGAGGGTCCCATACTACACTACCATATTGGAGCAATGGTCTCACCAAAGTTATCTTTTCAACAACAAGTAAACTACATGTAATATCATATTTCTTTCCGCGTATGATTTTGAATAAGATTTCTTTCTTCTACAGAAATCCGAACAGTTTGCCTGTTAAAGGAACTGAAGACTAGGAGACATTTTGAACGAATGAAATTACATAGTTTGTAATGAATTAAAAGGTACAGTGCCATTAGGCACTAAGTCATCCCACGGTGTGTGTGAATATTGCCGATGCGTCGTGTCAACGAACAGAAACGTGACGGAACTAAAGCGTCCAGATTTACACGCACCTTGGGGGGTGCTGACAAGGTCCCACTCAACTTGGACATTAAGCGGATTTATAACCCCCATAAATAACGGAGACCCGCTTTCTATTTTCGCACGTTTCGGAAAGTTCCCGCCGAAAACTGGCGCGGACTAGCAAAAATAAACCTTAGTGACGTTTCCTAGTAAATGAGTGCTTTATGAGAGTAGGGGAAGACGATCCAGCCAATAGAGAAGCCGCCTCAATTTATTGCCGTGTTGGTGTTTTTTCTTGTCTGTTCTGGGGCCAATATGGTGCTGGTCCTTTGGCGCGGATTGCGGTGATTCGCCAAGAGCCGGACTCGACATCGCATTACGACAAGTACAGAGTCTTGCTCGGAGGAGGAGAACGGACGACGAGACATTCTGGTGCAGATCTTCATCTAGTACGGCCGAAGTGATTTTCGCGGAGTACGAGTCGGCAGCTGGGAACGCTGCCATCACGCGGTGCGTTCGAGGAAGCTGAAAGACCGCATGTGGCGCTGGTCTTACCTGGTCGCTGACCTGGGCTGTGAACAATGGTAAAAGCTACGGCCCGGACGGAAGCTCATGCAATCGTTCCACCCAGTAATGACCGTGAGATTTTGCAATGACCCTGAGATTTTGCTCTAACTGTTTGACATTCAATGATATGTAATTGTTAACCTCAGAATAAAAACAAACTTCGTGTTTGCCTAATTTCACAATAATAAATTGTACACCCAATTTTCAATTTTCCTATTCATTATAATAATATTTCATGTGATTAGCTGAAGATTAAGTATGATTTTTGATATTCCAAATTGATAATTTTGCTAATGATAAAACAGTATGACCCAAAAGTAAACGTCCGCAAGGTAGACGTGACAACATGGCACCCTAAACGTGGAGCTTTCGAAGATAGAACGATTGCAACAGTTTTCAGTCTATTATTTTTACTATCAAATGTTTAATCATTATTTCAGTGAGGAACCAGATGAACCAGTGAACGAGCAGAGAGCTTTATTTAATATGATATCTCAAATCTTATAATGTATGAACTATTTTATTTTAGTCCTGGAATGCGGAAGGAAGCAGTCAAAAATAATGTGTAATATGTCATATAAATATGTGTTCCAATCGACGTTGAAAATCGTTTTGTTTGTCAATGGTGAAAATATGATGTGTCTTTCGTCGATATGATGTTGTTGTGTTGTTGAAATATGATTTTGGTTTTCTTTCGATTGTGATGTGGTTTTGTCTAATTTTGGTAATGGATCTGTTGAGACGATTTCTCGAGACTGGTGTTTAATGGTAAGATTGTTTCGTCGATTCAGCGTTGAAAAACGGCATGTTTGATTTTGAATGTCTTCTGGGACGGCTATTACTTTTTATCTTTTTCGTATCTTGCTCATTCGTGTTTTATGTGTGCTGACGTGTCGACAGAATATTCATTGTGATTTACCTGTGGTATCGGGAGTAAAATTACGTTTGCTGGAAATCATATGTCACGAGAAGTGTTACTGCACGTATGTGTTTTTAAGTTGATGGTTGAAAAGTGATGGTAATGGTCTGAATGGAACAAGTATAATTCTGCAAGAAAATCAAATGACTGTAGAGGAAAATTCTAAAGAGATAGGAACCAGAGACATGGATAGAGAATCTAAATCTGATGTGCGCACAATAGAGCCAGGCAGAAAATTGGTTGAAACTGAGAGGAAACAGGAAGACCGCGTGTGTGAAGATAACAGTTTTGCATTATCAATTACCGAATCTACAAAGATCAGGATGGTTGAGGAAATCAAGTCCATCAGGCAACAGCTATGCGCTATCGCACCCAAACCAGGAAAAGGAAAAATCATAAAAATGATACCAAGGTTATATGTATATGGTGAAAGAGGATATTTGAAATATGTGAAATTTTTGCAAGTGCAAGAAACATTTGACGTGATCCGACGGAACCGTAACTGTTGCGATAGACTCCAGGTAGAACACCACAGGTGGGCTGGTCTAACGACAAAAAAGGTCTTTCACAGTGAGCTAAAAGGAATTCCCGGCTTGACTGCAGTGCCAGAACATATGTTTCGCCAGAATGTTTGTGTAGACATAGAGACAACAAGTGACCAACAAAACCGTAACAGATCGTTGATTGTCGATGAACAGATATGTTTGATGCATCGAATGATTTTTAGTATCGATGCGCGTGAGAGCACAAATTTTGATTGCGAAAAATGGATTCAAAGATTACATGGCCGTTTAAAATATTAAAAAGATTACGGAACCAGTTTTGAAACCCCAGATTTATGTAAATGACCGTGCAAGATTTTGGTTTAAGTTTGTTGTAAGTGAAATGTAAATGCAGTACAGATGACGTAGTTTTTAAAATTTGTATTGCTAACTAAGGAAATGCATCAGAATCCGTAGGGGTAATTTTAAATTGATAAAGTAAAGATATTTTAGTCTAAGAATGACATTTTAGTTTGTTTTTAGAAAACATTTCAAACCTATGACGAACGGCAACAATAATAATACAACCCTAGAGTGAAAAATGAAACGTTGATTGTTTATTAATATAAAAAACTTCCATACGCAGCAAAAGCTATTATAAAAATAATAATAATAATCCTCGGAGAAATTTTTAGAAGTGAAAGATCGTGTTTGATTACGGTTTCAATTCGAGACGGGTTTACCAAAATAGTCGCGACGATTGTAAAATCATTAATATTCCGTGTCATTGAGTTGTGGATTAAAATTGGTTGGAGTTTGACCTATTAGAAGAATAAATATTAGCAGTGTGCTGATTTGTTAAAACATTAAGAGCAGAAAGTAATGACGTGTTCACGATAGCGCAGAGTAGATAAAGTTCGTTAAATGGAGATCAAGAAATGATCGTCTATGAAGAGTTTATAAAGAAGAAACAAAAATATTGCGGACCGTGAAACCGAAGAAGGTATCGGCCAATATTATTGTAATGACGAAAGAAATCGTCAGTTGGAGTTTAGAGGATGACAGATAGTCATCGAACTTAATAGCCGAAGCTAGAATGAACATGTACTTAATAAAATGTGAGTAGGGCTTGTTCCAACACGCTAATAATTTTAAGAAGAGGAAATTCGAAACCATGAATAGATGAAACACTAATGACACGAAGTTATTTGAAGAGAAATGGCTAAGGACGTAATCGTTTGTTGATTAAAAATAAAGTGTTAGGTGAACTATGATACGATAAGAAACAAGAAATACTGATGAAACCGCGTTGAAAATAAATTACTGCGTATAGAATCAGAGGATATGGTGTAAAACAATAAATTTTCGAATACAGAGAAGAAGATTTAATGTTGGTTGCCGCTAGAAATATGTCATTATCTTTAAGTCTATGGTTGTAAGGGCTTATAAAAAGTAGTAATAAAAATTAACAATATGATATAATCGTAGGAAATATTCTCTAATAACCGATGTGAATAAACCTATCAGTGCGGAAGATGTAGAGGATTAATTATAATATTTTAATCTTATTGAAATAAGAGATTTGAAGAGATCGTTTGACAAGAATGCTAAAGTTAATAAGTCAAACTTAGCAAATATAGCCGGGAACCGAGCGGCAGACAGCTGTAACCTTTTGTCCAAACAGCATAATAGGGAGGCGACCCTTCGCTTGCCCGAGAACAGGTAGCGATTGTGAGACCGAGTCTTATACCTGACCCTTAGAAAGTGAAAGCGTTCGCGGAATCGCAGTGGGGTTTGTTTACTCGAGTCAGCTGGCCTGTCAAATATAACCAGTGGAAATGTTATGAATGTCTCTGTTGTCTTGGAAAACATTCAATAAAATAGTATCTGTTTTTAAATAAATAAATGGAAAAAGATACCAGTCTGGGAAATTATTTCAACAGAGGTTGTTAAAAAAGGAGGCTGTAATAAAATTTTGTAATTAATTACAAGCATTAGGATTTAAAATGGTAGTATTTAAAATGCTAGTTCATGTCATGTATTGAATTGACAAATATAACTGTTAGGATACTTTTGTGATGAAAAGGTGAATTAATAAGTAATTATAAGAATAATTGTAAAAAAAATTAAAGATAATAAATAATTTTGCATATTATAATAATAAAATGATGTAATTTTATTTTAATTGAATATTTTTTTTGAAAAAAGGGCAATCTAAGAAAGATTTAAATTAGTTGCATAGAGAATGATATATGTCACATGCTACTCATAAGATATGTAATATGTAGTTATAAGACATGCTGGATTGTCTCGCGAGTTCACTGAGGAATTAAGTAGGGCACAAGAGTAATTCGTGAAGTACAAAGCTATCACATGTTGTATTAAAGTAGAGAACTGAAGATGGGTATATCTTAAGAAGTTTGGTAATGTAACTATTAACAAAGATCACAAACAGTTAGAGAATATTAGAACGAACTAATCTCACTCACAAGGAACATTAACCCAATGACCAGAAATAAGTGAAGTTATAGTGAAAAACTGAATTGAAAATTATCCCATAGAATAATTTTCAATTGTACGGGTGATGGGGTAGTTGTAATGAATTAAAAGGTACAGTGCCATTAGGCACTAAGTCATCCCACGGTGTGTGTGAATATTGCCGATGCGTCGTGTCAACGAACAGAAACGTGACGGAACTAAAGCGTCCAGATTTACACGCACCTTGGGGGGTGCTGACAAGGTCCCACTCAACTTGGACATTAAGCGGATTTATAACCCCCATAAATAACGGAGACCCGCTTTCTATTTTCGCACGTTTCGGAAAGTTCCCGCCGAAAACTGGCGCGGACTAGCAAAAATAAACCTTAGTGACGTTTCCTAGTAAATGAGTGCTTTATGAGAGTAGGGGAAGACGATCCAGCCAATAGAGAAGCCGCCTCAATTTATTGCCGTGTTGGTGTTTTTTCTTGTCTGTTCTGGGGCCAATATGGTGCTGGTCCTTTGGCGCGGATTGCGGTGATTCGCCAAGAGCCGGACTCGACATCGCATTACGACAAGTACAGAGTCTTGCTCGGAGGAGGAGAACGGACGACGAGACATTCTGGTGCAGATCTTCATCTAGTACGGCCGAAGTGATTTTCGCGGAGTACGAGTCGGCAGCTGGGGACGCTGCCATCACGCGGTGCGTTCGAGGAAGCTGAAAGACCGCATGTGGCGCTGGTCTTACCTGGTCGCTGACCTGGGCTGTGAACAATGGTAAAAGCTACGGCCCGGACGGAAGCTCATGCAATCGTTCCACCCAGTAATGACCGTGAGATTTTGCAATGACCCTGAGATTTTGCTCTAACTGTTTGACATTCAATGATATGTAATTGTTAACCTCAGAATAAAAACAAACTTCGTGTTTGCCTAATTTCACAATAATAAATTGTACACCCAATTTTCAATTTTCCTATTCATTATAATAATATTTCATGTGATTAGCTGAAGATTAAGTATGATTTTTGATATTCCAAATTGATAATTTTGCTAATGATAAAACAGTATGACCCAAAAGTAAACGTCCGCAAGGTAGACGTGACAAGTTTGAACATAATTTCTGTAAAGATCTTCTCAAATCTTCGTGGGATGTCTGTTGTGGTCGGTTAGATCGTGTTTCTGTACATAACTTCCATGGACTTTGAAAGGCTGTTAATTACTTCATCATAAAAAAAGAATTATTTCCGAATGTAAGACAATTTCTAGAAATTCCATCCACAGCTATCCGAACATCACATTAACTGCGAACCATTTTTAATTAGGAACAATCGGTAGGTGAGATCTGTGAAATGAGAGAGTCATAGTATCTCTATAACACAAAGTTGTTAATCACTCGTAGAATGCGGCTACATATCCATCTAAAGCTAATAGATTATCATGTATGAATTGTTGTCACTATTAGGGTCAGATCGTCTGTACCTAGAAAACTGAAAATACAAATCGGGAAAGCAGAAAATAAATTCAGTCGAGTGACGACGTGGATGTTTAGAGCGAAAGAGAAGAAAAAAATAATATATATGTGTATGTTAGTGTGCGCTCTCCTCGGGATAATCCCATTAGAGACACCTGGTGAAGAGGTCGGGAAAGCGACAAAGGTACGGCTAAACTGAACATCCTTTCTGATCCCATTAATCATAGCGGGAGGTTGCGTGGTGCTTCTTTACTTGTCGCTTGACAACACCTCGGCGGTCTTTGTGGAAGCTTTCATCCCTCTTTCCTCCCACACCCGAGGGGCGCTTTGTGACAGTGGCGACAGCCCTTTATGTGTTTGGCGAAACTGTGGTCCCCAGCCACGCCGCTACAAATTCAATGTCTGTTGTCCTCGCGAAAGGGAGAGAGATCTAAAGTGGTCCTTCGCGAAATTCTTAGTCACCAAAAATCACGTACGCGCTACAGAAAACCCACTGTTTTCAGAAGGATTTAGAAATGCGGAATATATTCTTGAGGACAGTTGCGATCAACTTATTTCAGTACTATTCAGTTATGCGATAGATGAGGCCCTCATCACGTTATTTCCATTCCAGTTCATTCGATTAGCGGTTTCACAGGGAAAAAAAAAATAATTCAATTTTTCCCTTATATTTTTGGATTTTGATTTTTGCAGGCGTATATTGATGCAACTACTAATATGATTCATTAAATAATCGCTCTCTCTTTCAGACTTCCTTCTTTGAACTCCTGCAAATTTTACACACTACACAACACCAAAAAATTATATCTGGTCAAACGAATACGAAATGTGCTCCAATTTTCATGTGTTTCAGTCAAAAATACTCAAAGCAATAACGATATGCCCTAATTGGTAATTATCTTTACTTATCTACCGAAATTCCACAAACTTCTTATGACATGACGTATCTCTAGAAATGTGATCATAGACCATCTTGTTTTAAGTATTTAAACAAGAATGAACGAGACTTGAAAATGATTCACATAATCAAAGAAAGGTAATTAGCATTGCGTGTCCTGATCGTGTCTAATTGGGCAAGGAAACAACGGTTCTATCCACTACCCTTTCTTCCTCGTCTCAGATCTTCGTGGTGTAGCAAGATGATTAGATGTGTCATCTCGTACAATTTAAATTAATTATTGTTTAGTTTAATAAATACAAGAAATAAATGGAAATTCTTTTCCGAGCTGGAGACAGAAATTCTAAAGGTACTGTTCGCGCGTGAGGAGGCTGACTTAAGCCGGAAGTGTCCGGTAGGCCGAGACAAAGCGAGCGATTATCTCTAGCCCAGCGAGTGAAAATCCCGGTGAGAAAGGGTGGCCACCGAAATTTTTGCAGAAAGAATCCTTGAATGCCGATTGCTCGGTGTATCGTGGGAAAAAATTATTCCTACACATCCTCCCGAGCAATCCCGATAGAACCTGAAGATTCTTAGCAAATGAGAGGCAACGTGTTAGCCAGCAAAGAGGGGATACTTTTGCGAAGCCAATCCGATGTGTTTATTTCCTCACGTGATTGGAAATTTTACAAATTTTGTCTTTCCATGAGACTCGCCGAGAAGGAGCAGAGGGACCAGCTCCGAGAGGGAGGAGACTTCACTTCGTCCAGAACGAGCGGTCTGACCACTGCTTGCCAGAAAAATGTTGGTAATTGCGTTCTGGAGGCTTCGATGACTGAACGCCAAGTTCGATCGATGTTGTCACATGTGCTGGTTGACGTTACAAGTGCCTTGCAGTACCTGGACAGGTGCACATTTGAGTGATGATAGCGGTCTCACTGCGACGCTTCGTACAGCCAGACAGACACGGTAATTATTTGTCCAGAAACAGTGTGTACCCAGACGAATCATTGAGTCAGCCCTTTAACGGTCTAAAGCCGCCGGACATTAACATCTGAGCTAGTTTTGTCTAAACGCCAAGTGTTTTCTTTTTCTAGTTTGAATCGAAAGACTGACTTCCATGTTTGGAAACTATCAATAACTATTATTTGTGGGAACAAATCAATTTCCTGGCACCCTGTAAAATCCAGTCAAATCTGATGCTAACTTGTTATCATTGTAATACAAGAATCGCTCTCAATATAAATAAGAGAGTTTTTGCTTCAATTGGATATGAAATTGGTAAATCTTTGTAAAATTCATGTATATGTATTGCAATTTCTTAGTTTCAATTAATGATAACTGTTTGTTTGACATTTTGCAACTGTAAGATGAGGTATTGCGTTGAATTTTATTTTGCACAGACAGATGTTTAAGATTAACAATAAATATACCTCTGTCTGTAAACATTCTTGAGTAGCAAATAAACCAATTTAGAGTCTTTTCAAATACTAATAACAGAAGTAATGGTTTCACCTCTGTTTCCTGAAATAAATTGTGGAAGGTGGTGATCTAAAATTCTACAAGATAAGCAATTAATCTCCGCCCCACCGACGAATCCACTACAGTGGTCAAACACAGTAAGCTATTTTCTATGAAAAATCTAAAGATACTGCAAAGCTTTTATGATCTCTATTAACATAGAAGCTGCTTAAACAGTACAAGTGGACAGAGAAAACGCCTAGAACTTTTGAACTAGGAACAAAACTGAATTCAAAGAAAATAGAGAATTACCTTCTTCTTCTTCCTCTTCTTATGATGCCATGCCTTATTCAGGCCTAGGGCGGTTACCATGGAGAATGTGCCCCTCCAAAGGAACACTCTAGGTAAGATAAACTGTGGTGATTTCCCGTTGCTTCCCCAGATTGTTTTCGAATGTTTGATAGTGTGTGTTTTCAGTATAGAGTGTTGTACCAAATGAGAGATGAAGAATTGTATGGTGAAACCCGATGCCTGCTCATTCAGGCCTACTCTTCCGAAGGACTACTGGAGGGACTCATCCGACGGACGAATCACCATTAGCAATGCCGTATACCCTCACTCGGTACGCACTGTGTAGAGGTTTAGGACTTAACCCAAGACGTTGACACACAATCTAGTGATCAAGAATTGCGCACCACCACCGCTCCTACGCTGCCGGACAATTTCTGATGATGAACATTTCTTCCACCACCAGTACTCAAACCAGACACCAGCGCTGCAACCAATTGAGCCAGTGGGAAGGGCAAGAGTAGTATATTAGCAGCTATATACAGACATATTACATTTTATTGGAACAATCGTGAGAATGTCCGGACAGTATCGAGTCTTATGCATCACGCATACTGTAAAATTTCTGTTTCTGTTTGGCCAATCAAGAAAGCTTAGGCCGTGTCAGATTGAATGGTCCGTGGTTCAGGTCAGCAGGCAGACGCCCGCTAGAGAAACTAAGAATGTGGCAGATACGTGGCTCAAAAAACATTGCGATATTAGCTGCGCACACTCGACTTGTCAATGGTAAAGTCAATTGCTATTATTCGCACAGCGGCTTTCAGAGTCGGCCACCATTCAAATATTTTATGAAAGTGTGTTTGGGAACAAATGTCACGATTCATGAATACCAATCAATCGTATTAATTCTTTAGTTTCTTCGCTCTACAGAAGGGATGCTGGTTAAAAATTTTCATCGAAATGGCGACAAGAGTATCAAGTAGTGGACTTCGCTGGGCAACAAATGTTTTGTTCCAACTAGAATATTGGGACGAACGGCTGGAACCAGAACTATGTAAATTAAGTATGCCACAGCTCCTATTATGTACCTTTCCCTTTAAATAACTGACTTTGCGTATGATAAATAAAGAAATTGTTTTATGTGAATATGTAAACCTATTTCAATAATATAACATAACTGGATTTGCACATCGTTTAAAAATATTGTGAATTAAAGTAAATGATACTTTTTTATTAGTATGTTGAGACTATTATGCGCTTTGGCTTAACCAATAACGAAACTGTAATTTGAATGTTTGCGGCAAGCTATTATGTTTAAAGAGTGATTTTGATTATTCGTGGTGATTATTTTTTGTTTATTATGAAAAAGACTTAAATATTCTACAATTTCATTTGGAAATGTTTTCATGTTTTATTCATTGATTTGAATAAGTTTTTAGGGTTTTTGTGTGGTGTCTATTGCTAGCCATATTGTTTAATGCTCGAGAATCAGCTGTCGGTACGTTTGTCAGTGCACAAAACTTTGGATGTTATGTATACAAGGTAACGATAATCGCATCTGAGCGATGTCTTTTGGAATAATATTAACGAATCTATGCCGATTGTTGCTAGGAACAATATCAACCAGGATCTATGTCAGCTTTGTGTCTCAACAAATCTTCGGAAGATGTTTAATTATATATTTTAATAATTTTTCTGGTTCAATAAACATCTTCGTTATTTAAAGTTACCTGTCATTCGTGTTCGAAAAGTTATCAAGCAAAATTCAAGTGGGAAGTGAAATTCAATTGGCTACCCGATTAACTAGAATTCCTCGAGTGTTAATAAGTCAAAGCGTACATTTTAATTATCTACGAGTTAATATCACATTGCTGCCGTTATCAAAGCAGAATTATTCCGTGTGGCAACATATGACGAGATTCCGTAACAGAAATCAGTTAATTGCATAATCCTACGAGTTCCATAACAACTGGTTAGACTGAGGTGCTTGATATCTGACCGTTCTGGGACATTAAGTCAAAACCCTCGCAGGATAGCCATGAAGGAGAGGCTTAACTGTCTCTGCATCAGTGCTAGAAATTTGTTTATAAATCCAGGCGTATTTGTTACTCCTAACTTTCAGACTCAGGCGTAAAATGAAAATTTTCAGACATAATTGTATTATAATTATGAAAATACAGATTTTATAGCTTACAACCTACTCCTACACAATTTAAAATTGTAAATAGGTTTAGAAAAAAAAATAATATAGTATGCCAATATATTATATAACAAAATTATGAAATATGTTAATGCGATTATTGAAGTTTTAAACATTGATATTCATCTTCACAGGGAACTTGTTGCATTCCTACATATTTTCGAATTTTTTCCAATTCATCATCAGAGGATAATTTCTTTTTAAATACAAAAAAATCAACGTGTAAACTAAAAATTGGATAATATCTTCCTAGATGTACAAATTCTAATAATAATTTTATTTCATAGTTTTGAAGCACATTTTATCGGCAAGAACGCTGAAACAAAAACATTCATTTTACTTAATATATCGTAGCTAATTGTCTTTACAACTGGTGTAAGTAAAGTCAGTAATTTTACTAGACATTTTCACTTCCTTCGTTAAACTATTAACGCACGCACTAGAATTATGTTTTTACTTCGTGGTACTTCTCCTACACTGTTGCCACATCTCCTGAACTTCAGAAACGTATCTCAGATCAACAATACTACAGTAATTATAACTGAAATCAATTCATTGAATTAAACCTTGAACGCACAAAACTGAAAACGAAGTTCTCAAATGTTATTTTTTAAATTTAAGTTTTAATGCCTAGGCGTATTTTATACGCCTTTGACCAAGATTGCAGGCGTAAAACGAAAAAATTGAGGCGTAATTACGCCTAACGCCCGGTCAATTTCGAGCACTGCTCTGCATTCACAAACTTCGCAGCCGTTTCTGGGTTTCCGTGATAAGCATAACAAACTTTAAACGCTCGTGCTTACTCACAGCAGTCCCAATCCCCTATCTCTATACGATAGCTGCCAACAAGATACTACCATCTACAATGTTGTTTTTTTCCTTTTCCTTATGGCTTTACGCCTCGTCGACGTCGAGGTCATTAGAGGCAGGATGGGACTGTGAAGAAGGAACGGGAGGGAATTCAGCTATGGCTTTTGAAGAAAGCATTTCGGCATTCGGCTGGAGTGATTTGGGGAAACCATAGAATACCCAAATCTGGATGCCCGGACGGGGATTCGAACCGGCGTCCTCCCGAATTCGAGGCCAGAGCGTTAACTGCTCACCCACCACGCTCGGTTACAATGTCAATGTTGTTAATTGAGCGTAGGGATGATAGAACTCGAACGAAGCACCATAGTATAAGTAGTACTACGTGGGCCCATTCCCGACGATGAGTCAGCAATAGGCGCAGAAGAACAAAGGCAATCATGCTCCAAATTACGGAATATTTATATAACAGAGGATATAGATAAATTTCCTTAGATGAAGTTATAAGGTCCCAGAACCGGATGGATTACACTATTTGACTATACTGAAAATATATTACTTCTTCCGCATATAGATTGCTGCTTAAGGAAGTTTTTTTATTTTTTTTGGTGGAAAATATGGATTATTTTTAGTAAAAACATAAAATTAAATTCTTGTATTTCTTAACATTTGTCATGTAACAGAAAACGCTCTAGGATTGATGGTCACTTTAGTGACGTCACCTGCCTCTAAACGTTGTGCCCCCTATTATCCAAGTTTTCTACTATTTTTATTGTTTGTTGCTGGTTATTTCTTGTTATAAATGAGATTTCGTTTTCAATACAAAATGGAGAACAATTTTGTAGAAGCTTACAGCGGAAAAATATCGAAAATATTCGCTTTATTTGTTGGACTAACATACAAACAACCCAGACTTTTCTTTTGCGGAGCTTAAAAATGTAACAACTTCAATTTAAGAATCATTTATATTTAAATTGAAAGTAAGAGATTAACAGAAATCGTTCATAAGAATGATAAAAACTATAAATTAAATTAGTTGTTTTAGAATATACTGGCGAGAAAAACGTAAGCTATATTGTGGGTATAAGGTAAGGACAATAATTAAATAACTAAACTCTACGGCCATTTTTCTTAATTGCAAATAAAAAATTACACATTAATGATATTTTTTGTCAACGAAACTGAATACATTGTTTGAATATTTATTTACCGCATTTCACTTCATCTCATACGAGGAAACTGTGATGTTTAAGTGTTCTCTATTAAACTTGTAGCTTCATGGTTAAAGAGTGCAAACGGAATTGAGAAGGTCTTGGTTTCGAACCTTTCTTGGACTAATACATTTTGTGTGTGTATGTGCTTTTTGTTTCGTTTCTATTTGTTGCATTACAGAACCAATTAGAAGAATTCATAAATTTTTGGTTGTTATGTGTCATGCAAACATTTAAACATGAATTGCTGCCATAAAAGAAAATTTCTATGAAAAGATATCCTTCCTCTTTTAGTTTTGAAACATACCAGAAGTACACTATCCTGGCAAAAAAATACAGGCGCACAGCGGTGAATAATGGAATTGATTTTAACAGTAATTTCACTTGAAGAAATCTCACGATAATCTTGCAAAAGTTCCGGAATTCTTCTGACATAATACACCTGTTTCTGTATTTACTTTTAATGTACAAGTAATTTTCAATTTTAAAAAAAAAAAAAAAAAAAAAAAAAAAAACTTTTTCAGTGTGCAAGTGATTTCCAGTTTGATTTTTAAAATCTTGTTCGGTTATGCTTCAAATGGTAGCAATACGCTTATTATCCAAACATTTCAGAAGCCTTCGGAAAAAACAAATTATGTTTTAGTGTATTTTCAAAAAAATGAATATGCGATGAAACCCACAGCAACTAGTATACAAAGAAAATGCCCACACAAAACATATAAAACATATTCCGAAGCGATGACCGTACCTTTTCGTATTCCAGCTATTGTGGGAACACTTCCAGTTTTTTGGGGAGTTTTTATTGTAGTGGTTGTACATTGGTATACTACACCCTATTTATAAACCGTATTTCGAACAATTTATAGACAAATTCAGAGAAACATACGAAATCCTATTTATCGAGAGAGAGCGCTTACTGACACGTGATGTGTAGGCTTTAATATTTAACGTTGAATTTCGCGTAAAATAAGCAGTTTTTTCCAAAAAATAAATAGTATCGAGTGAATAACGTGAATCAATAAACAATTTTAAAAAAGTAGCCTATTATGGCAGAAGTGCTCCAAGCTGTTATTGTTCACTTAACTCCATTGCTGCGTGCGCTGTTCAATAATGTTTCGAGTGGGGTAGAACTCCAAAGTATGGAAACAAGTAAGATTGTAATATGAAATAAAGGGGACGAAAAGGATCCGATCAGCCTAAATCCTACCTGCCGATCTGCCTGATCAGTGATTTCGAAGAAGTGTAAGAGAATATTCTGGTATGGCACATATAAGCGCATAGAAATTCAATTGGACTGAATATCAACCAGTATGGGCTTAGAACAGGAAGGACACTGTAAAGAGAAAAGCAGAATTGTTGAGAAGGGGACTATTAATCATGTGCTTGTATCCAGTGCTGCCAGTCACTTGGCTTTGAATATCCGTAGATGGGCGCTAAAATTTCCGTAGATTGGTTAAAAAAATCCGGAGACACGCTAGCTGTAAGACTGAAACAATAATTATTGAAGAGGAGTCAAAATTAAGAATACTTTTTATTTCCAGGTCTTTAAGATTCGAAATACAAAATAATATTCTTCATTGAAAGTAAGAAATATCTCTGAACATGTTTTTAACATCGTCACTTTTATCACTGCTGCTGTTGTGCCTGCTACCTTTTATTTTTTTAGGGACTATACATTTTCTTTGTTGATATTAAATTTAGCATATCTTCTGTAACAGTAAATGTTAAAAACTGCAACCCATTTTGATTCTCGGATATTGGTTAAGCCTTCCCGGAAGTCACTACTTTGTAAGCCGTTCCAACGAACGTGTTCCCGTGCATAAAGAGTGCGCCGATAGTTCTGTATTACGATCTTTCGAGATCTATAAAATCTTTAATCAAACAAAATATTAGATTTATTTCAATCGTTGGTTCACATGAGTGGTTGCAAGTAAACGATTCACAATTATTAACAATTCTGTTACGCATTAACTCTATACTCATAGTTTAACGATATACCAATATAAGGAAAAATCAACAAATAGTGAAAATTAGCAAAAATCCGTAGACATTTTAACAATATTCGAAAATCATAACTTTTTATAAAAATCCGTAGATCTAAGGATAAATCCGTAGAATTGGCAGCGCTGCTTGTATGTATCGTGGACTTCTAAAGAGTCAACCTTATTGCTCGTCTCAGTACATTTACAGTTCGTTTAAAGACTAATGCAAGAATAGCTATAGCAACCTGAGATATCCATGTAGGACACTGGAGAAAAAAAATTAACTAAGGTATACCCACAGGATTCTGTATGCGATCAGGTATTCTGGAAGGTATGCATCGAAAGAGCGTGCCAATACTCGAAGGACTGGATGGGCTGCTAGGATTGGTAGCTTCTGTTAATAGCAGGTAGTTCAAGAACAGATGTTGAACACAAAACAAATCCCTTCGTGGGACATCTTGCCCGCTGGTGTGCGGGGGTTACAGTGAAGCTTGTTCTATCTAATACTCAGTACATAATCCTACACGAGAAAATGAAGGGGGATCCAACAAAAAATATCAGTAGCAATACAAGGGGGAAGTGCAGTTACTTAGATATTACCTTTGACGGGCGTCTCAACTTCATGGCTCATATTGACGAAATATACAATTCAGCAGAGCAAAAGTCTTAATGAATATACTCATCAAAGTGGAGAAAAGAATACGCATTTCACACTCCCGACCCGAGTAGTGGTCTAAGGGGCGTGCGTTGCCACTTTTTTCCCCCATGTATTTCTTATGTACGGTGGTCCGTTGCCAGTTTTTGGACCCCCCACGTCGCGCAGGTGTTCGCCTGGCCACGTGCCACGTTGTTACGGGTCATAAATTATATGCTAATGAGGCAGCGCGGCACTTCTTAACCTGAGTTACGGGTCGTAAATTATATGCTAATGAGGGTCGGTCCCTTTTTATGGACGCAGGTGTGAGCCCCCGGATCGTAAATCGTTTTAATGAGGTCATTATTTATTTTCTCAAACCGCCGTGCACGTGTGCTGCAGACTGGTTATGTTAATTAGTCTAGACCCGTTTTCCGCCCCTCCCGGCCGACCCGGCGTCAGTTTGCAGCCATGTCTCGTCTTGTGATGTTGTTCTCTCTGTCTACCAACTCAACGCTGGTGATACGAAACGTTTGACGATAGGGTTATCGTCCAAACACGAGTTTGAACCTGTTGTTGTTCTGGAAAAAGTGGGACACAATAAAATTGTTTTAACATACTACGAATGGAACGTCCTGATCCAGGAATTGGACGTAGTGTCCGAGTTATTCAACGCCGGCACCGACAGCATCCCGCTTGGTGAGCACACCGTCTCCTGCCGAACGATTGCCGGGGTGAAGACTGTTTGTTTCCACCTCAATGACGATCCTGCCAGCGGCGTCTTCTTCGGCCAGTCTACTTGGAGGAACTTCGTCGACGCGCAGCCGGCCGTGACCAACGCCTTGACCGTCAAGCAGAAGTGGGGCTACTTGGTGTCGCGATATTATACAGAATTTGTGGACATTCTAGCTAATAAAGTGCTACGAGACTTCAATATGGCTACAGTGCAAAAACTGATTGACATGCACATTAACAATGTTCGTGTAGCGCAAGTGACACCCAGTTCGTCATTGGATTATGCGCAATTAAGACTTGAACTTATTG